>WUAM01000107.1:10265330-10297866 GCA_024336885.1 Actenoides hombroni
ATATGGAGACAGATCAGGTCTGTCCCAATGTTTCACAGGCTCTGATTTTTGAGCACCCGGACAGCCAGCCCTTACATTAGGCACTACTCTTCTTGTGTTTACAGGATGCAAAAAAGACTGGGGCCTGATGCCAGAAATACTGCAATTTGTATTGAGGATTTAGACATAACAAAAAAAAAAAAAAAAAGGAAGAAAAAAAGAAGCAGAAAAAAAAGAGCCCTCTGCTCTGGGGAGCAGGCGCTTGATCAGTCATTTCCCCCTGTGGACCAGCACAACAGAATAATAAATGACAGCTCTGCGATTAAATCAAGCCTTCTGCTTTAAGTGCCAGAGAGTGTGTGATTGTCACTAACAATCTACTGCTTGTTAACACCGCTGGGGTATAAGCAAACAGCAGTCAACAGTCCCCCCACCTCCCCCCAAAAAGGAGGCTGTCTACCTATTACTTCATTTATATATCTATCTACCCTGAGGGGAAACCATTCCCTGTAGGTGTCGGTTGGGGGGGGGGAGGGGGTGGTGTTATTGTTGTTGTTTTTAAATAACTTTTGTTATTCATGTATTGAAAACCTGAAGGGAAAAGAGGAGGAGGAGAAAAAAAAAAAAAAGCCATCTGCTGCCACGTTCAATCAGGCAATTACTGCCGGCCGCATCCCAGCGCAGGATGCGCGCCCAAAGCCGCGGGAGCAGCGCCGGCATCACGCTGGGACCAGGCAAGGCTGCACCAAACTGCCCGCTCAACAACTGGGGCAAGAAAGGGACGTGTCTCCCTCCCAGCAGTCTGGCAAAACGAGCCAGAAGGCACCGGATTGTAGTCGTGGTCACAGCAATCCTTTTGTGCGGCTCAGTCGTGGCCAAATCGGGTTTCTCTGCCTTGCCCCCCTCATCCCGTGTCAATCCATTAACGTTTCGATTGCGCTCATTTTATCCAGCAAAGAAAACACAAAGGGCCTTGGAACTACAGCTCGGCGTTTGGCCATGGATACTCAGAACGGTAATATACAGACCAAAAAAAGACCTGGATGGTACAATATAGACCCGGAGACCAAGGACCTCATCCCATTCAAGTCAGTCCCCAAACTCCCACCGAGTTCAAAGGAAGCAAGACTAAGCCCAGAGGCTGTTTCTGAATGTGCCAATGGCATAAATTATCTAAGCGGGATAATTATTTTTCTTAGCCAAGAGGCAAGGCATTCTATCTCACTGATACAAACTTCAAATGCTACCCTGCTGTTTCATTTCGATGGAGACCAAAGAAAGGTACAACAGCTTATTCTCGTGGAGGTTTATGTTCAGATGGAAATACATCAGGGATAAGGTTTTAACTCTGACATTAGCTGTCCAGACATTTTCATAACACCAGTAACATTTGGAATTTCGTCTGTGAAATTACTAATATCTTAAGCATTCTAGATTTATGGTTTAGACATAAAGAAACTTTTTTACTCCATCCAAGAGAAGAAAGCAACAGATGGAGAGGAGGGCTGGGCAATAAAAAAAAAAAAATAAAAAAAAATAATTCAGGAATACCAACTTTCCCCCAAACAATTCCTTAAAAATGGGCCTTCATATCTGCCTCCAGAAGAAATGGAGATGGTGCTACATACAATTTAATAATAAATTACTTCTAGATGATGAATAGAATGAGTGAGAGTTTCAGTTTTAAATACTACTAACCTGAATCTTTTTTAACTTCATAAACAGGCTGTTAATTTGACAAAGCAGATCGGTGTGCCTGAACTTTCTGTGAGCTAACAGACACACAGAGAACCATTTATTACGTTTCTCCTCTGCTCTCAGAGTTAGGCAAAATACCCTGAAGACCTATAATAAACTCACCATTTCTTGGAGGAACAATTTAGGTTATTTTTAAATGCAGATCTAAAAAGTTGTAAGATTACTGGATGGGAAGATATCAATCAAGTGATTCAAAATGTCCATTCTCCTTAAGGGAGTGATGGATCTTCTTTCTTCTTGCTTGTCTTCTCCTCTTTTCTGTGTCAGTCATACATCCAGGCTGCTATTCACACTTCATTCACAATCCTCTGTACCCATAATCTCTGTTATTTTGCTGTCGACTCCTCACGCCTCATTAGGCATGTTTGACACCTGCACCTAATACCTTTTCACGAGCAATGCAGGACAGCTTTTGACAAGAACAGATATTTTTCCACAATAGCTTTAAAGAAGGTCTTCCGAGTGCGTACCTTGCGTATTTTATGGGGTTAATGTGATTTCCCCCCCCACCTTATTCAACAAACTTACATCTTATTCTCTCTCCTTATTAGACACAACCAAATTACCTTTGTCTGGTTTAAAAGCATGTGTGCACGTGTCTGTGAGAGGGTAAAACAGCAAGAGCAAAGCAGTAATTTGGGCCAACGGGGCTCTGCATTAAGTGCCTGAATCAACACAAACGTGGGCATATCTATGTGCCTATTTTAAAATAATATAAACCTAATTAACATGATAGCTTTTATATATATAGGTATAGATGACATTTACTCCTACAAGAAAACGATCCTATTAATTAGGCTTGAGCTACTTAAAATAGAGTACTAAATTACTAGAATTCTTGGACTAATAAATTACTGTACCACTCAAGAGCACGAAACTAAGTCTTTTGGGACCGTAACTTCATTTGTTAAAGTGCAACGAATGGTTGCTCAATGTCATAAATGAGTTAAAAATCCTTCTAAAAGCTAGAGGGTCACAAGAAGTCAAACATGATCCTACATGCCACTCATTTAGTGAGGTCAGCGCTAATTGTAGACTATCCCACCGGGAAGTAACAGCCCCAAATAAAGGGCGTACCCAAGCTGCGTTTGGCTGCCTTGTGCTATGGCTTGGGGGAGATGGGGAGCCTGACACACCTAAATCAGCCCCGCCAGAGAAATACCCGCAGGTACAAATAAACACAGAGTAAGTTTGGAGGCCTTGGCACGAAGCTATTATTTACATTGATGACAACGATGACTAAAATATGAGGATAAAGGAGCATTCCCCCCCCAGACTGATTTCTTTATTGCTTATCAGAATAAAAACTGTGAAGGGTAGCTTGTTTTTGGTTTGGCTCTTTTCACTTGCAATTGAGCAAAACTGGAACTGATTCTTCAACAATATCCAGCCTATCTGTCAAAATACAGCTCTGTTTGTGCTGTAAACTAAGCAAAAACAAGCCAGTGCTACAGGGAAATATATTCTAGCCTTCTGTATCCTCAGCATACATAGATTTGCTTGTACCTTCCCTAACTGAGGTTGGGGTGCTCTACCCGAGGGAATGAGGTCACACTGTTCAGAAATAGCAATTTCAGGAGATGCCAAACAAGATTTTCCTGCAGCTGTTTTTGCAGTTCTCTTTGGTACATCAGAACAGCTGAAAGGAGTCAATAGAAAAGCAGAGCGAGCACCTTCCAGCACACTGTGAACTTGGACCGAGGCACGCACATTTCCTTTCTTATTTTCTTTTAAATTATAGCTCTTTTGTTGTTGTTTAATTTCTCTTTCCAGTTCAGTGCCAAGGCAAATGTGAGGAAAGGTTGAAATGGCAACTTTAGAATAATAATAATAATAACAATAATAATAAAAATAATAATCCGCAGGAATCAAACATAATGATTGCAGCACAGTCCCTCCACACTCCGCGTGCCTGGTCCTTTAGAAGACCTCCCCTGCTATGTTCTTACACAAAGGAAACTATCTGCTTCCCACATCTGGCATTATATTTGACTGTCCTCACATTAAAATTAAATTCTGATAAAACCGGGCATAAAGGCGAAAGGGTGAGTAGGAAACAGTTCGCAGCAGTATTGATGAGAACAGCTTGCAGCTGGAAGCCTGAGATAACACAGTTTGTCAGAACGCTGTCACACAGCTGCCTGCATAATGAGGTAAGGAAATAAAAAAAAAAAAAAGCTCTTTCATTTGTTATCAGTAGAAATCTCTAAAAAGAGATGCATCATTTAGAAGTAGCCTGACTAATGGTCAAGTTCTACAGGGATACAGATGGGATGTGGAAAATATTCCCCACCGGCAAAGCCCTGGGCTCCGTCATCCTTAGCGACTCGCCCGCTGCTGCCAGTGCGAGCGGACAGGCCAGCAAGGAGCTTTTTCCTGTGCAAACCAGGATTGCAGAGCCTGAGCTGGGGTTTCAAAAGGTGGCAGTGGTAAAAATCCAGTTGTGAGAAGGGATTTTGTTACAACCGTCACCCTCATCCCTCTCTTTAAAAATGCTACGTATTTAGAGCACAGTCTTTCTTCATTGAGGATTAGCTCATACTATTGCAACTGCAGGAGAATCACTCATTTATACTGCTGGTGGAAAAGACTCACACCCAGAAAACTTTTGAAATAGGTAAGGCACATTCTTGCAAGGCATACATTTATTCAATTAAAATTAAAAAAAAAAAAAAAAGTTGCTTTAAAGCACCATTTTTCTATTCTTTTCCAAGAACCAGCAGCACTTCAGAATTCCCTGCCACCCTGTCAGGTGGAGCAGTATGGAAAATGAGAAAGATTCACCACAGGAGCTGCTGGAGGTGGGACCAAGGGTCCATCTAGCTCCATATCCTGCCCATGGCTACTGGAAGAAGGCATGCACCCAAAGGCAACTACCACTAACCTCTTCATCAGAATTTCCTCTTATCCACACTACTCTGATAACAGTCTGTGAGGTTCACAAAGGAAAAAAAAAAAGTCTTTAAAGAGAATTCTACCAAGAATAGTTTCTTTTGATGGACAACATCAAGGCAGGAAGTCAAACAGGAAAACCTCTCACCCATTAATTACCACCTGAAGTCAGATGTTTGGATACAAAATTTGGACAGATCCAACTATTTCTGTGTGCCAGTTCAACCTATTTGTACATTGTCACAGAAGATAACCCTATGCTCAGAGCACCTGCAGCAGGGGTGGCAGGGTACGAGTGGCAAAGGAGAGCAAAGACTCTCTGGCCTTCCAACAGCAAGATGAACTGGAATTTGTTAAACTGGTTTTGACAGGTAAAACCAGGTACGTAACACACAAAGGAGAGAGGACATCACACCAGAGATGCCAAATATTGATCATGACCTTTTACAGAGGAACGCTTTCATTGTGCGAACAAGTTGTCTATGTAGTTAAAAGGCCAAGCAATGCTGAAGGTATTTTTTTTCTTCCCCTTGCCAAATGTTAATTTGCACTGAGCAATTCCGAGGGACTTTACGGGGATCACAGCCTTCCGCAGAAATCTCCTTCATACCTCCACTGAATTGTGAAAAACAGTTTTTATGATTTAGAGGGAGTCATATGTATTATTTCTTCTGTCTCTCTCCATTTCTAAAGACATCAGAGATGGTTAGGTGATTTTGATGTGTGTCTCCCCTCTCTTTACATTCCTCATGTGTTGCTCATTTTCTCCATTCCATTTGGGTTACAAGCCATCCTCTGTCATGTCCTGTTTCATGATCCTTTACCCTTGCACTCTGTATTGCTGTTTCACTTCAAAGGGGGTTTCTGTCTCACAGAGGAGAGAAGCAAGGGCATCTCCAGACAACGCTGCACTGATCTACAAAGCTGTTACTACAGGAGAAGAAACCTCGCCCTATTCATACGTGCTACATTAGCTTCTGCAAACACAGCAGTAACAAACATTTCTTATTTTGAAAGGCTTTTTCCCCCACTATCTTTCTAGACTTTTTGAAAGATGAATAGATTTGAATTAATTTTATTTGTTTAAATTGTTTGGGTTTGAAACGATCCATTTATAAAAAGGGAAATTAAGAGGAAAAATAAGAAAATTACATGACTAAAACTGACTGTTGTTAAAGAGTGACAATTTAAAAGCAAAAGGAACAAAAGCTGCATATTAAAAGGAGGCAAAATTAATACAAATTCTGGATCAATGAAATAGCAGCTCAAAGTTCCCCTCCTCTCAATCAAAAAAGACACTTCCATGTAGAGTCCCTAATTCATACTACTCACCAGACTTTTGCGCTTCACGATGAACGAGACCCTGACTCTACAGTACCTTCCACTACTACACTTCTGGAAGGAGCTATGCTGGCTCTAAGAACAGTTTTAGAGTGTTTTACAGGGAAGAAGAAAATACCATGTGAATCCTCACTAAAGCTGTCCCCTAAAAAAATCTCTCCCAACATCTATTGCACCCCCTTCAGCCTGCACTCAACCCACCCATACTGGACTTTGTGGTTTCAGAAAAAAACCCCTGCAGACTCAGTGCTTCTGCCTCTGGGCTTGTCTTCAAGACAGTGTTGGAGGAAGTGAGGTGGAAACAGCAGGAACTGAGAAATGTGACTTTGCTTCTGCTGCTGTTGAGCTTTACATGTCCTCACGCTCCAAAGGAAGGGAGCTGGGAGGTACAAGCAGACAGGGCTATTCTGGACTGGAGTGGGGTGCTCAGGACACAGTGCTGCTGGAGGCTTCTTGCCCTTCCAGCACAGACATGCCCTGCACCACCTCCCAAACCAGAAAGTCCAATGGCAACGGGACAGCTGGAGCTCCTCAAGACCATATGAGCTACAACCACATGGCATTTCTACCTCGTAACTCTGAGGTGTGCTTTCTCTCCTTGGCAAGCGTAGCACTTGTTAACATCGCAGGGGGGAGCTGAACTGTGTGTAGGTGTGATTTAATGCTCCACTGAGCTCCAGCACTCAGCCCCTCATCTGAGAGCAGAGACTCCCAGTTTCTCCTTCTGATGTTGACACACGTTGCTTTCAGGGCCAAATGTGTGGAAATGGGATCACATGAAAGGAAAGGCACACAATTATGAACATGTTAAATTTGTTAAAAAGATCGTATCTGGGAGTTTAATCAACCTTCTGCATCAATAATATAGTCTGCCTGTAAAATACCTGCTGAGGACTGCAATTTGGTGGCTACCAGGTGCTCTGGGCAGCCTCTGGGTGAACCCAGGGCAGGGGATAAGCAGGACCAGGATGGCAAGATGTGCTTTGGCTGTACACAGGGATGCTGCAGTGTCGGGGAGAGGTGGTTTTAATTTGCAACTCCCTGAGGGTTACAGGTCAGGAAAAGGGATGCCAGATAAACCCTTTGGGGTTGCTCAGCCTGGAGAAGAGATGGCTCCAGAGAGACCTTAGGATGGCCTTTCAGTAGTTAAAGGGGCCTGTCAGAAAGATGGAGACAATAGTAATAGCAGGGCTTGTTGCAACACAACAAGAGGTGATGGCTTTAAAGTAAGAGAGGGAGATTTAAACCAGATACAAGGGAGAAACTTCTTCCAATGAGGGCAGTCAGTCACAGGCCCAGGTTGCCCAGAGAGGTGTTTGATGCCTTATCCCTGGAAAGACTCCAGATGAGGTTGGATGGGGCTCTGAGCAACCTGCCCTAGTTGATGATGACCCTGCTCAGTGCACGGGTTTGGACTACATGACCTTTAAAGGTCCCTTCCAACCCAAATCAGTCTGTGATTCTATGTCACCTTTTTTTTTTTTTCCTAGGCCATTGTACTTACTACTGACATTTGCCAAAAGTGTGGGCTGGGAAATGCAAAAACTCTCTTAATGCTGGTTAATCTACAGATTCTGAACAGTAACCTGTCCTCTATTCACCCGATCCTTGGTAGTAAGCATGTAGGTGTTAGCATGGAAAGCTTATTTGCACAACCCGCGTGACACCACACCTTCAAATCTCTGCCCTTCCCGCTTCAGCAAAATAAATCATCTCCTCAAACGTGCCCACCCATGGCTGGAGGCAGACAGATTCTCTGCCACACCGCAGCTGGCTCCTGTGGCAGCAGAAACTTAACACGGCTCTAAGTTACCTTGGCAGCCATGATTTACAACAGTATTTCAGTGAATCTAATCAGAAGTGTGAATACTCCCCTCCTATCTGGCACACATCGTTGGCGTTCTAATTATTCACACATTTTGGCAAGCATTATGGTGTTCCCCTACCAAGCTCCTAATCCCTGCAGATCAGTTAAAATAAATGAAAGAGAGAATCAAAAGGCACTTAAAAATTCAACGGTTCTCTAAATGGGTTTGAACAGGCTCCAGATTATCAGTGGTTGCAGTTGACTAGCACTTAAAATTAGGCCCTCCCTCTCCTACACACCTCACATTTCCCCTTCTCATTTAAAGGAACTGTCTGTTATTGCCATTCCTGCATGTACCAAAATGTCTAAATGAGTAAAAAATGAAAATATATGCGTATCACCTACATTCAGTGTATACTCCAAAACTCTGTAATCCATATTTGAAGCTATTAACTGCCACGAGAACAGCTCACAGCGTGGAAAACAGTTCCAGAACATGTTAATTCCAGAAAGAGTGCTAACAACCCAAGTGTTCCTTCTGTTATGTGTGTGCGGAAGAAATGCCCCAACAGAGGGGAATGAACTGCTGTCTCACTAAAGAAACGGAACATTGAGATCTATCCCATTTGCAATCATGAAAAACGTACATCCCTTCCCTTAGTGCATTCCTCCTTGAGCCTGCATACGCAACACTTGCAGAAGAGGCTTCCCATCCGCGTTCCCCTTTCAGTCAGTTCACGATCCACGTGCAGACATTTTGCCGGCGTTCTCTCCGCAAGTCACCCCGACACGGCTCCAAGTCCTCTCCTCCAGCCAGTGTCTCCACCAGCAAAGCACTCTTTGGCTACAGGTTACCCAGCAGTTGTTTCTCTCCAGCCACCAGAGCCTGCGCTACCCCTCGGCCTCACCTTGCAGCCTCTCACTCCTCTCTGCATATGATTTTCTGCTCCAGCTGCTCTCTGTGACCCAGTAAGCAGAGCTGGGAATAAACTGTAACCTCTGCCCTTCAGGTAGGTCTCAAAGCCAGCTTTCTGCCAGACCTACCGTCACTCGCGCACACGTACACATTTACGCTGTCATACTTTTATATTTCACTGAGTTATTTTCCAGCCAGCTATTTATGAAAGAAAAGGCTGCTTTATACTGCACACTTCTTCTCCTTCTCCCTTCCTTGCTCCCTGGTGCTTTGTATGACTGTGATGCTTTTGTTACCGCACCGGCATCATACCAACAAAAACAGCACCCACACGTGTCTATTTATTAAAGACTCCAACCATTTACGTACCCCTCCCTTCTGAGGAAACACCAAAGGAGTAAAAATGTTGATGTTTCACACATATGAAATAACACCGGACAGGTCAGCACCTCAAAATGAATTTTTCCTTAGGTGTCACCGTGGAAACAGGCCAAGAAAAATCTCCACATTACAACAAGGGTCTTGGAGTGACACTCCTAGCAAAACGTAGAACTAAAAGGAAAGGGGAAAACGTTAATGAACACGTATGTGAACAAGACTCTAGTAAAAAGGCTGTTTTCATGCTTTTGTGCAGCCTGCAACAATGAGAGGCTCATTTCTTATTTGGCATAAATCAATAGAGTATCATTAAGCTCATTCTGATTTTGCAGATTTACACAGAAGGAAGGTCTGTGTGGTACCGTGCTTGGTTTCCACTTGTTCGGAGAGGGAGATGGAAATAGCTGGTCATGCGTCAGTAACACAGCAGTTCTAGCTCACTGGGGGCTGCGAGCCTCTTCTGGAGGACAGGAAAGGAGAAAGCAGAAAAGATGGAAAGATGGAAACATGGAGAGGGGGAAATGTGAGTGAAGGAATGACATGTGGTGTCTGAGGGCTTTTCCCCCATGCACAATCTCCTCAGAGGTCTCCTAAGACAGCCCTTTGGTCTGGCAGTTCTAGTTGAATATATCCACTCAATGACAAAAAGTTACTCACATAAATGTTATTTTCCTGAACGCTCTGAATCTGTTGAAATCAGGTAGTAAAGGCATTAATATATTCATACATATTTACAAGTAATTTAATTATGAGGCTGACCACTGTTGGCTACATCTAACATTCAGGCTTCCATGCACACATTTTGATTAAGCAACTATTTTCCATTTTTATTTTTAAGATTATTTTTTAATGTTCATCAGAGGTCCATCGTGTTAGCCACAGTGTAGCCAGAGCATTAAGGAAAACGATTTAGGCACTGAAGACTTTATAGATAAGGGCCCCAATTATATGGCTTTTGTAAAACCTATACCCTATATCCAAGATAGTACCTGCAGAATCTGGGCTGACTTTAACAAGAAGAAAAGCCAGGGAGTGACATGGGGACAAGGAAGAATAGTTACAGGCAAAGCACACAGAGGGAGCAAGTTTCCATTATCGTTACCTAAAGGCTCCATTTTTGTGGTCTTATTCAAGTACAACATCCCACTGGTTCTACAGCAGAGTGCAGTTGGGAAGAAAGTAGTTTCTTTATCTTTGGTCTTCAAAACTAAATTACATTATTTGTCCTGTAGCAGCTTGCATATGGCCAGCGAAAACCCACGAAGCTGGGGTACATTCCAGACAGTGCACTCTGGTTAATGCAAAAGCATGTGATTGTGTGTCCACAGATCTGGAATGAATTATTGCAGAACAACATTCCTCATTTATGAGCGCAGTCAAAACATTAAGGAGATTTAAATTTTCATTTTAAGATGCACTTAACTTTAGTAGACCCTTTCATAAACTCTTTTTGGAATGATTTTTTTTTTTTTTTTTAAATTGCTAGCAACAGAACAAAGTTATCTAGAACACAACTGCATTAAGATTGAACCTGAATAGATTTTTAGATAAGATATATTAATGACTTGTATTTATATGGCGGCTCAAAGTGTTTCACAAATATTGATGAATTAAAGCCTCATGACAGACTTCTAAGCAGGACAATGTTAACATACTCTATTTACAGCTGGAATGGTAAACTCTGTCAAGAGATATTCGGAGATTAAATGATTTGCTTAGGGTCAGAAAGTCACGAGTCACAGGCTGCCAGCCTCGTCAAAATACACTATTCATATTATGAGTGATTGCCCACAATTGCAAACATTCATAAAGCCTGACTTTACTCCCTGAGATAGTCATGGTATTTACAGGCTAGGGGAACAAAAGTTTTCCTCTCGTTTTTTCCTCATTACATCCTATTTAGTCTGTAAACAAGAATAAAAAAATCAGCAAACACAACAAATAAATAAATACATAATTTTGGCCCTGTGAATGGCAGTTGGCTTTATTTATCTTCTCTGTGCCAGAAACAATGACAGTGTATTATCTGCCCTTCAATATGATAAATGTATGTAAACCCAAAAAGCCTACAGCTCATAACAAATAATGCTCTGTACCTTTAGTGTCTTAAAGCAAGGCAACTTTATGCCATAAATGATTCCTTGTTTAGCAATAACGCTACATTACGTGTTCTCAGGGAGAAAATGGAAGAGAAGGGGAAGGAAAAAAAAATAAAATCATTTCATGCCATTTGAGTAAAAATGCAAAAGTTATCGTAATGTATTCACTGGATGCATTTCTATTTCCCGTGAGCCTGAGGGATTCTGGGATTTCTCTTGGTAGCTGACAAACCACAAATAAAATCATAGCATTGGACTCGACGTAGGGTATTTCCACCACACACATGTTTGTTTATTGGATGTTTCTTACCCATCTGCTTTTACTTTGCATTTTCTTTGGTTATCTCTGCACATCCAGATGGATTTTTAAGTAGTGATGCTTATTTGTGAAGTCTTAAATGGCTGAGGGCCTTCCCCTGGGAAGCAAACAAGTGTCATCTCTCAAAACACTGCCTTGGAGAGGTGCTCACAAACACTCTTCTCTAATGTCTGTTTCAAATGGGAGAAGGATGTTAAAACTCTACTCACGGCAAAAGGTGCTCAAGAGCCTTACAGAATTCACCCAAGAACAAACTTAAGAGTACCTGGTGTGAATCCTGGCCTGGTGTGAACTGAAACCAGAGGAGGAAACCAAACGCCTGAGCTACACGCAGCCTGGATGTACATACACGTGATACTCGAGGCAATCTTTACAATTCAGAGATCCTAACAAAACTCAAGGCAACGCCCACAGTACTGCATGGCAGTGAGGTACAGATGGAGCACCAAAAACCCCAAAGGTTCTTCCAGAGAAAACACATTTTTCGGAAGAGGCCCAGGGAGATGAGATGGATTTACACGACGTCTCCTACAAATAGGAAAACTCAAACCAATGCAACCTAAGCCTCCACAGCACTCAGTTCTTGCCCAGAACCAGATCCCATGATGCTGGGAGAGGGGTGCACTTAACGGTCTCCTCTCTGTCCCCAACTCTCGGGGACAGTTACGCCTGAGTCTCGTGCTAACTTTGGGCCTTGCAAGGGCAATGCCACTGCCACAGGTCCCGCAGGACTTTCAGCCTGGGCAGCAATCAATCCTCTCTCTCCGAGCACAGCTTTGTGAAAGATCATCAGCGGAGGAATCCCTTCATCTGTCACGCCGGTGCTATCTAACTGCTCTGCGCTAAACTAACGGGCTCAATCACAAGCCCGGCTGCACTTTTTTTGACAGAAGCTGCAGTTTTAAACCACCGCTTGCCTTTTTATTCTACGTGGGAATTTCTTTTCTTCTTTAAGTTAGCAAATGCCACGGTACACTCTCATTTTCGATTTTAATGGCTAAAGATATGCACGCAAAAAGCATCCTAATTACTGCTTTCCTGGCAGACGCAGCCATTTCCTTGGGTTTTTATTGCCATTAGTTTTCCTCACCGATTTATCCTTAGCTACTCTCTTTGCATCTTCCTCGCCTCCCCTGAGCCCTTTCCTCCTCGCTTCTCAAGACTTGTCAGCACGCCTCCAATCCCCAGGAGAGATTGAAGGCCTTGTAAAACCCACTGCGCAAACAAGCATTCCTGTTCATTTATCACATTTAGCATGCGCACTTCCACACTCATCAAAACCAAGCCTGAGCTCGCTAAGTCATTTCCCTCTCCCAATTACAAATTAGTCCATTAGGCTGTCTGCAGTAGGCCCTCTGTTGCATCTTGGTAATGGCTTCTGAGATTTCCATCATAATCGTAATGGCTCCCTGTGCAGCCATGAGGGCAGATGGAGGCCGCTCGTGGGTAATGAGGTATCACACTACCAAAGGGCACAGCTCTGGGCTCATTATTTAGTCTTGGCTGTTTTGTGAAAACAACAACAAAGGTAAAATGCTGAAGGGAACACTTTAGCATATTAAATTAACACTTCTTGAAATTTCTCTCTGTAAACATGCCATATTTTTTCTTTATGAAGCATCCCATGTGTCTGAGCGTGTGACGTGAGGGAAGAGGGAGGAGGGGAAAAGGGACCGCGGGGACAGTGCGTGCTGCCACGTCCTCCCCGCACGCAGAGAGCCTCTCCCCACGGGCGCTGCAGATGCTGAGCTGGGGGAATGCAAGGACAGCCCTGAAGACCTCGGCCGGCCACGGAGCTGACAGGGCTCGGCAGGCTTGGCCCTTTCCCATGATCTGGCCTGGGGGTTCACGAGGCAGCTGCTTCTCATCGGCCATTTCGGGTTACTGGAGCTGTCAAAGACAACATCTCCAAGGAGTGTATCTGCTGGGGAGGTGAATCGGTTGGACTGTCTGGGTCCAATTGCTAATTCTGGGACTTGGCACTGTGGCTGCTCCTTTCCCAACAGCAGCCGAAGCTGGATCATTTCTAATATGCCCAAAGCTGTGATCATCCCTAATGAAGATGGCACCCTAAGAAAAGCAGAGAGTAAAACCCTGTAAGACAATCCTCCACCTACTTCCACCTCCAGTTGTAGAAGCCTGAGAGGCCCGGCACGGAGGGGCCGTCACCGTACCGCAGCCTCCGTTCGCACCCCAGTGCTGAGGGACGCAGAGCCAGGCAGCTAACTTACCTCAAAGAGAGAAACAACCTTTAAGACAAGCAGGTTAAAATCAATATCAATTAGACACTCTCTGAACATTGCTGCTCTCTTTAGATTTTGTGTATTGGATGTGAACTGTTGCTAATTTGACTTCGCTCCCAGCGGCACAGTAGCGTTCAAGATACTAAATCCTCCCGCATACTGGAAGTTAGGGACAGTTATGATGAAGGAGCTGGAGCTGAGCTTAATTTGTTTTTCTTGTCATTTTTTTAACCCGTCTGAGATCACAAGACTGTAAATAGGTCAGTGGCAAGGCCGGAAGTAGAGCTGTAATGTGGGGCGGGAGAGGAGAGGGGAACCAGCGCGGGGAAGCAATGGGAAGTTTCTGCCTCCTCCCTCACGCAACGTCTTACAAGAGTAAGTCTGCAGAAGAATGGAAATGCAATGAAAGTCTTTATAGGTCTGGCACCTTATGGAATTTGCCTAAATGGCAGCCAACACGCATACAGGAAAGACACGAACAGAGACTTTCACACATCTCGCTTCTCTTGCGGGGTGCATCCCCACCTGCAACCGGAGAGCTGGAGGGGCAGCTCCCAACGGGGAGATGCCGGAGTGACCTGAACACTTCTCTTGCAGCTATTTTCCTCGAGTCACTGAGCAGCATCTCCCGTGCCCCTTTCTGAAAGTCCTGGTGGAGCTAGCCATGCTGTCTATGCCAGAACACATTTCTAGACGTTAGATAGCGAGTGAATATTGAAAAACATGTTTCACATCTGAAATAGTGTTCATGTAGGAAAAAAAAAACCAACCCAAAAGCCAGACCAGTGATTCTTTGAGATAAGAGGAGCGCAAATCCAAAGTTAGCAGGCGGATTGCTATCCAACTCTGCTTTGGTGAGCAGTAAAACACAAATTTATGAGCTGGGTTTTGTTAAAGTCGGATATGGATTTTTGAAAATGAAAAGGATGGATGGGGGGACGGCAGCGAGACATTTAATCAATGTCATAAAAATGTAACATTCATTGGTCTCCTAAAATGAAATTAATAATCTGTGTAGAAGTATCATTAGGAGATAAGTGACATTTTTAGGCTTTGATTTGTAACTTGTAACAAATCTTACTTCCACATATTTCAAACATTCTTAGTGATATCCATCTTTATTAAAACATACCAAAACCTTTTCACCTCAGCTAGAGTGGCCCATCAAGCATTTTTTTCCCCAGCATAATATCCTTAAGTAAAAAGATACATTATCAGGCACAGACTCTCCAGTAATGAAGGCAGGAAGAGACATGCTCCGTACCATATTCAAATTAAATCAGGGATTTCAATACTCCCTGATTATCAGGGAGTCTTGTCTTTCACTAATAAATTTCTCCTTCATCCCAGGCACAAGCTTTCTAAGCTCTCTCTGAACTGATCAGACATTTCATTGTATGCAGAAGGGTAAAAATAAGGTGTGTGCATGTGGGGAGGAGGAGTGTGGGGTGGGGGATAAAAAATTTAGGCAAGTCTGCTAGATAAATGATTGGAAATATTATCTGAAAAGGCAGCCTTACAGGAGCACAAATCTGATTCACATGCCCTGCTGAATGTAGAAGGATTTGGGAGAAGGAGCAGCTAATATACAGAGGCTTATTCTCCTTACATTTAACGTTAAGGTATTTTGCATCCAAGTATTTTCATACATTTTAATGGAGCTACCTTTGATTTCCACCAGCTCAGTGAGATGAGAAACTAGAGTCCAGAGCAGGGATTACTACACACCAGCCCTCAGACAGGAGGGAAGGTGACATGCTTCCTCTCGCTTCCTCTCCCTGCTCTGCCCTCCTGCCCTTGCCTTTTTAAACATGAGGCACAAAAGGCCACCAGGAAAGATTAATGTATTTGTTTGTTTTTAAATTAGAAACAGAATCAACTTATGCAACGGGGAGAGCGTGCATTTTTTTCTTCACATATCCCCATCAAACATACTCTAATTAAGCTGTTTCCATTTTCATTGTGGAACAAGAGGAGGATGACGGCGGGGAAAAGTTGGCGAGTTATCACTGTACACATTCCGAAGTTACAGAGATAACAGATAACCCCCATGTTGTGGCTGCGACAACAATAACAGAGAGAGTCCCCTGCTGAGACCCGGAGTGCTGGAGCTTGGCATGTTGCCCTTGCCTCCAGGAGAATAGAGTATGAACAGAAAAAGGAGATAAACTATCACAATCCTATCTATAAATGGAAACTGAGGCACAGAGAGATGGGATTCTTTGCCCAATATCACACAGCTGCTCTACATCAAAATCAAGTGGTGCTCCTAATTCTCCAAAGTCCTAGTTAAGTGCCTTAATCAAAAACTGCTTCAGGGCCTAGAGAGAATTGTCCTTTATATTAATTATCCTTTACATTGAAGAGTCAGTAGGAAAGTGTTCTCCTTTTTACTACTAGGCCAACTTCCAAAGGGTCCCACTTAATAAAACATTCAAAACTTCACAAGGGATTTTGACCAATTTTGCTGCCACCCTCGATTCTAATTGTGCTATCCCATAATTGCTCTAGCATATGAGAAAAGGGCACGTTTCTTTTATTTATACTGCTAACTCTGTACAAATTTAGTACCCACGTATGAGGGAATTTGGTGACGCTATTATCGCTCTGCTGATGTCCTTCTTTCACTTTGCCCTATTTGGATTCAAAGCAACAATTCAAAATAAAACGGCCAATAACAGAGGCAATCACAAGACATATCTGACCATTTCCAAATACCAAGATGATATTTTTACACATGCCCCAGGGCTTTAGGCTCCCAGGTTTTATTAATAATGGCTCAGGCTGCAGATCTGTAGGTTTGGGAGTAATGAGTCTGGAGTTCCTCTGTGTTTGGAATTAACTTACACAAGCAAACAATACATAGCAGTATATAGGTACACATCTATAAGTTGCATTCACAACTTTTCCAGCTAGAAAGCCTTAGACAGCCCACAGTTAGTTGGCTTCACAGCTTCTGAATGGGCTCACATGTCCACACCTGGAATGTCACAGATAACTGACAGCAAATGGGCACACCACTTTCATGGTGTCAGACAGAACATGCAGCTGCCCTATGTCATTCTCTACCTCTGAAATACCACCTATGGACAGGTATTGAAAATAATGACTCAATAATTCACGTGATATCCCCTTATCGTAATTTTTGCATACCTTGCTTTTCATTGAAATTATTTACTGAAAGAAAAAAAAACCAAGGGCCCCTCCCTTTGCAAAGGTTAGGTCTTTGCTCAAGCCCACAGATTTTAACCTCATAAATATTCCCAGCTATAAGATCTTATTAAGAAGGTATGTCTCCCAAGAGCATAAAACCATCAAGCTGTAAATTTTATTTAATTTCCCATGAGATTTCCTAGCCTCATACATATAATTAGAGTGCAGTATAGAGCACTTTTTGTGTTTTGTCAATAAATCACTAGGGAACAATCAACGTTTAAGAGGACAAGCTTTAATGATTTTTCAGACCCCTAAGCAATCATGCCTGCTACAGTGGCAAGCTGGTCTTTAACTTTCTCTAACTAGGATTGTGGACTGTAATGTTAGATAGGGTCCCAAACACTTAATCCTATTAGACTCCGCAGCCCAGACAATCATAGCTTATACCCCAGGGACATATTGATTTTGATTTGGTTGACAGATAAGACTAGCCAAGCTACTGTAGGCTATGCTTTATTAAGTGTTTACAAATTAAATATCTTAAGGTCTGTAACAAGCACAACTCTGCCGCACAGCCAACTGCAGATTTGCAATTACCTGTGCAGATGGACAAAAGATGACGCTCCATCAATCACCCAGAGCACATCTTACGCTATCAGTACCATCGAGTGCAACCAGTCAAGAGGCACCAGTCTATTCCTCACCCAGGAAGATGCAAGGCGCTCTTATCTCCGTTTCAGTACAGCCTCTTGAGAAACTGAAATCTTCTTGCAAGACTTTTGTTTGTGGCAAAGTATCTCAGGAATGTCTTTGTCAGGAGGAATTCATCAGGGTGTATTTCAGTATTGAGTCACGAGAGAAATTGTGTCCTATTTTTTAAAAGGAAACACCTCACTTATTTTGCCCTCTCTATTCTTTATCTTAACTCTCAAACTGAGTATTTTTTCACCACCCATAATTTCCATATTGCTGCCACAGTCTTTATTTATTCTAATTCAGCCTACACGGGTACTCTTGCAAGTCCCTCCATGTCTACAGTGTAGACAGAGATAAACTATTCTTTCATATGCAGATTGTGACTTTTGGAAAGACAATCCTATTCTGTGTTACAAAAAAAAATAAATAGATATTGTAGATGATTTAGAGAAAAAAATGCATACAATAAAATTCTTTCTTGCATGGAAACCATAAAATAACTTTTACACCTGGGAGAGCTGAATGAGTATATTTCTGATTCGGCACTATTTTACCCTTGACTTTGCACTGATGTCCATGACAGAAGGAGAAAAATAACTGCAGAGAATTGGATGCAAAGAATTCATAAATTTACTGAAAGGAAGTATCTGGAAAAGAGAAATTGCCTTCTCGAACTATACAGTGCATGGCAGTATACAGAACGACTGGGGTCAACAGATAGGACGGTATTTCTGTACCCTGAATTACCCTTGTGTTCTCAAGTGGAAACCATCTTAGAGGCACTGAATGCACATTAAACACTTGAGCTTTTCATCGTATAATTTGATAATCACACCAACTAGACTATCAGGCAAAAGTCTCCCAAGTACTTTAAATATGTTAATGAACCAAGATTTTATCTATAGTCTTATACAGCTTGCACAAATCTATAAATAGGCTTATCTCAGGGTTATTGCTGTTATAAATTAATTATGGAAATGTCAACCAAATCAGGTACATGCCAAAGGAGTAATGGGGAGAGCAGTGATTTGCAACAGGAGATTCAGATATTGGGTGACCTGCATGAAGGGTTCACAGCCCCTGGCAGCAGTCCACAAACTTTGAGGGAATTTAACCTTGAAGAATACACTTAAAATTGGTTTTCATATGAGTAATTGACAGTGGCTGAAGACATGGACTGAGTTAGGGAAGAGTTATTGCACTGTTTTCTTTCAGGATTCATTCCTTAAACCACAACTGTTTATTTTTAGGCACTGGGAGCTACAGAGTAAAGGGTTTGGGGTTTTCAATTTTGCATTTGTTTGGAGGTTTTCTCAGGGAAGAAGGGTGAGGAAATGGAGACTGGGGGCCTTTACCAAACTATGCCAAAGCTATGTCTAGGGACAAAATCACGTCTTTAAAAGGAAAACCCCAATTAAATAAAAATTAACTGTTTTCCCACTTAGAACTGAATGTCTATCTGTTTTTAAGTATAACAACAGAAGTATGTGACCCCCGAATATTATAAAAAATTTCATGTGTGCATCTCTGCATTTATATTAAATCAAACCCAAATGGCAGTCTAAGAAAGATGAAGGTTGAGAGATCTCCCAGAGCACAACATATTACTTCTACTACTTATTCTACACACTGTGATTGGACACGTGAACCCTGTCTGTGGATGAGGACTCTTACTACATCAGTTCACAAACTGAACAAAAAGCTTACACATGCCCCAACCACCTAGTATTCACAACGGAAACATTCTTTATCTTCCATAGTTAATGTCTATTCTTTTTATTTAATCAGAAGACAGCTATAGAAGAGGTTTGGGTTTTTTTAATTTCCGCTTTTCTTGTCATTCTTTTAATAGGTTGATATCATTGTTGAGGAAATGAAAAAGAAAAAAGCAGGACATTAGTGAATGAAATACCAGATTATAATGTGCCAACAATGCTGAAGTTGAGATATGCTAAAAATCTACATATATTGCCTCAGTTCAGGAAGTTAAAGGCAAGAAGCTCTTGATTATATAGCTTAAAAAGAGAAAAAAAAAAAAGGAAACACCTTTAGTGATTAGTGTTGACACTCTTTGAGTCTCTAGTCCTATTCTGCTATAACCAATCTAAAGTTATTAAAGAACTCATTCCAAAAAGCTTGCCAAAACCAAAATCTCCTTCACTAAGAATTTGGATATTATTATGGGTAACTGAATTCTGTCTCCCAGTTAGGGTCCACTTCTGTGTGACTGAAACACAAATAAATTTGTGAAACAAACTGGGTCTAGAATATCAAATAATCTCAGGATACTTGCAGATGCTTTATTCTTCTGGCTACATCAATATAAATGGATTAAACAAAATGCCTTCTATTGCTAACTAGGACACGGTGCTGTAGCTGGTCAAATACAGGTCCGATTGTAACGATCCGATCCAAGGGCCTTCTTGATGTGCAGGCTAAATTATTACTGTTCACTACTCCTAACCATGAGCTACAGAGAGTGGGCAATGCAATGATAACCAGATCGACCACTTATCAGGTTGGTTCTTGCCTTGTAATTGCAGCCCACCCCAAATACCAGCAATCAATCAAAGTCTCAGACTGCGAGTCTCAAGATGCTCTACAGAAATGATCAAACTGCTAAAGGATAGACCTCTATCAGATGGAGAAAAACACTGCCTAGCAGGCAGAGTCTCCAGCAAAACTAGTATTAAGCAAGAAAGTGTCTGGGAGAAGAGGACTGAGATTCCTCCCTGTGCAAAGCCCTTAGTGCCACAATTCACATGTGGGAAGAATATCTCAAATCAAAATGTAATTGAATTTCTTCTTCTTAACTCTAGTGAAGACATGAATGGTAAGACATCAAAGAAAGATGTTGAATGAAATAAAAGACTGTTCCACAGACCAGAAGGCAGAAAGGAATACAGCCATCAACAAACCATTTATGGACTATTTCTATTTGGAAGGATTTCTCCTCGGGCCGTTGGAGAAGTGTTATCACCTGCACACTGTTTAAATACAGATTCAACCTTGCAGCTATGGTGGAAATAAGATTTAAGTGGTGCTTAGATTCTTTGTTGGCTCTCTGCACTGAAAGAACTTAACTATACCACATACTTACCCGTACACAAGTGCCATACTTTGGTTTACATACTAGAACAGTAGAAGCCACACAAGAGTAGTGAATGTTTTGTGAAATTCTCCACTGCACCATCTGCTACTGGTCCTTTTCATCAAAACTTACAAGTTCTATTACAGACATTAAATTCATATCTACTAACTGCTTAATAGTCTGAGTAAGATAATGGACTCAAATTCTCAGTGAAAAAGTGACAGCATGAGGCAATTTTCAACAGATGAAGTTTGGTTTTAAGGATTTTGATAAAATATTAAATATTTCCTGAAAGGTAACCATGATTTATAAATACACCTCCTCATTCTGCTGCAATAGGGTGTTGCACACCCTCACCCTAATCAAACTTTCAAACGAAATTTATATAAAGCTTGTGTAGTTCCTCCAGCAACAGTTTGGGATGCATGAAATAAAGCTAAGAACATCTGGTTACCTTGTCCTGATTGGTGTTTTACACAGTAAATGGTCAACCTTTCTCTCAATCTCTACACGTTGCTTTTTCCTTGGCGCCTACGAATCTTTAAATAAAACTCCAAAATATTTCTGTGCCTCACAAGAGACATTACCACCATCGTCTGTGCAGCTCTCAAATAGCATGGTAATTTCTAGCAGCGTCACAGCATTTGTGGATGTCAGCATGGAAGGCAGTATTAGACTGTCCTGTGATCACGTTCCATCACCTCCTGCCATAGGAACGTGATGCAGGTCCCAACTTGTTGCTGTCCTGGCAGCTGTGAGGTTGTACTCTCATGGGAAAGCATTTAGACAATAACTGGTGATGCAGGATTCAAGGAGTCTGGAAATAGAGATCAAAATACCACCTCATACTCCTGATCTCCCCATTTACTGCTCCTAAAACTTTAACTAGGCTGAACTGGGCAGAGATACCTGCGGAGAGACTGTGTGGAGATTGATCCTATTCCATTCCCAATGACTGGGTCAAAACTACTGCTCATAAACAGAGCAGGGATTTGCTAACTATGCAGCTTTGGGGCCAAGCCATTACGGCTTATTCAAAACAGGCTAACAAGTACTCTGGTTACATCCTGGAATTCATAAAACTTTTGCAAGTGTTATATTGGTCTTGTAAAAGTGGAATGTGTGTGCAGTATATTCTAAAGACATCAAATGTTAAGTATTTCACATAAGGCTGTGGAAAAAGCTTGTCTTCCCCCCTCCTCTGTTTTGGCATTAACTGCTACTCACGGGTAATGAAAAGCAGAGAAGTACAAGCCTGGGTACCTAGGCTGCCAAACTACGTTACAAGTGATCAGCCCGAGGTTGGGAGGAGTGATCTTAATTACAATAGATCCCATGGATAACACAAATCTCACACCCAGCAGAGAGTGGTGGAAACTATGGATCTTGATTCATGATATCCAGGTGCTTCTAGGTCCTGATCTAAAACCACTGAAAACCTTTGAAAGATTTCACTGGGCTTTGGATCAGATTTTTAGCATGTACAACTAAGCTTATGCTGTCTGGGCACATGATGAATGATTAATATTGCTACTGACCTGACTGACAGTGGAAGGAACAACTCAATATCTTTTTGAAACTGGGGCTGGAACAGTGGTTAAAGACTTCGGAAATGTAAAGGAGGAGTTCTTCTCTTTTTCATATCTTAAGGTAAGGGAGGATCACATGGACATTTATCCAAGCTAGGAAAATCCCCTTTGTTCTCTTCAGAAAACTACAGGTGGAATATATTTCTCTTATGGCTCTAGACTAGCAAGACAAATGAAATGGATAAACATGAAACAAGGATAAAAGGTGAGAAAGTCCACACCACTGTGCCATGGTAAATGAGGTGACTTAAGATTGGTCTTTTCAATTTAAAAATACCCTTTTACCACCTCTGAGAAAATACAGTTCACTGTCACTTAGACCTTATCAGCAGCTCTAAAGGAATATAGAATTACCTGCCTCGAAATGAAATAAAGGCTGTCCTAAGCCAGAAAAAGAGAGTCTAAGGATGAAGAGAGAGTCCAGCCAATCCTCCATCAAGCTAACCCTGAGGATACACCCTGTCTCTGGACACAGCCACATGTCCTGCAAATGGGAGAAGATCCATCTCATACCCAACAGGTTCATAAGGGCATTTTATTCCTTTTATCCCCCCCCCCAAAGCCACAGACAGTGCTGTACTGCAACTGGCCAACCATGGTCTAATTAAGCAATAGTAGTTTCAGCACAGACTATTTCCTGGGGATTAATGACCAGCAGAGAAGCAGTTGATGATCTGAGAACCATTACTGCCAGTTAGTCATTAATCCCCAGCTATACCCTGCATCTAAGTCATTACAGATATTATTAGATTGGGGTACAGACTTGTGTGGATACATATTATTGGTTATTGCTCCATGTTGTTGTTGCAAGGCTTTGCTATTGACTATAAGCTGAGGAAGCGACAGGAGGAAGTAGCATTTCTGATAATGAAGGTTTAAGCCTCAGAAACCCAAACTTCCTCTATGAGCTCAGATAAGCTCCCTAAGCTCTCTGCAACTAAATCACATCACCTTGAAGGGGGGGGGGGGAAGATCACCTCTTTTCAAGATATGCAAATAGATCATCAGAAATGTTAGCTTCTGCTTGTCAGGATATCACACTGTTCACCAACCTCACACTTCGCTCCAGAATTGATTAAAAAGAAAACCAAAAACAAGACAAAAAAAAAAAAATTAAAAAAAAAGATGAGAACAAGGGATGGCTTGTACAGTAATGTGGAGATAGGTGCATCACATCCTCCAAAGTTTGCTACCTGACGTGCCACACAAACACTCCAGCTGTGACTGTTCTCTCACAAAGCTGGCACGGCAGAATCAACCTAGAAAGCACATGAAAGACCAGTGGATTCAGGGATGCTCCAGGAAGTGGTGCTGATAACCCACCACTCAGCAGTTTCCCTTTGGATGAAGCTTGAGTCTTATGGTTCCTTTGCTGCTGAAAATCTCCTCTGTTGAATTAGGAGTTAATTAGGGCCAGGCGGTTTATGCTTATTAAAGGTTTTGCAGCACCTTCTGCAAGAACATCCAGGGTACTGGCAAGTTCCAGCTAATTGGTCTGCCTGTATAAAGTAGTTATTATTATTATTAGTTCTTCTACTATTCCTTCTAATGTATAACAGACGCAGCCCCTCTATGCTCTGAACTATATCCTTGTCTCGCTGTTGTCTATTAATACCCTTTGCATATGTGACATTGCTTGTTGGAGGAGTCTGTCACTCCTTTTTCACTCACTTGCCTTTCCCTGTCACTGAAGAATATATTCTTTCCTGTTAAAATCCTAACAATAACCCAGGTAGTACAGTCTCTAGGCAATCCTGGCAGCTAAGGGGACCAGACATAGCTGGAAGAGAAGGAAGCAGCAGCAACCATTTTATATCTTTGAGTATTTGTCATAAAATTACCTATTAACTCCAGCACACGGGTTATGATTTACTTTAATTACAATATTGGAAAGAGAAACACATGAAAGAGCAGTGGCACATATTAGGTCACACCAGCACTGCACCAAGGAGTGCTATGGACTATTGATTCATGCACTACTTCAGAGAGATGCACTGTTCTGATCCATTTGGCCAAATCAGTGCAAGAGCCGGCGATAAGCTGCACAGGTATAAATTGCCCACAGCACTCAGGTATGCAGACATTCACCTCATAAAACAATATTCGCAATAGTAAAAAAATAAAAAAAAAATCCAATTAGTGTCTAAAAATCCCAAGACATGGTACTACTTGGGGGGAAAAAAAAAAGGGGGGGGTGTGAAATCCCCTCCAAGGCTTGATATCTTGACAACCAACAGGCAATATTTTGCTTTTATTGTCTACAAAGTAATGAGAAAGAGAGGAGAGCTGTGAGAGCGGGTATCTCAGTGAGCCGCTTTACAACACGAGTAAGACATTGCAGAGTGCAGTATGACTTGCATCTCCTCATTTAAGATCTCCCGGTGCTGGCTAATTGCATTGCTAATTGCAATGGTAGCACACATGCCCACCACTGTCAGCTCCTTCCCTGGACAAGGTCAAGTCACACCATGAGCTGGTTACGGTACGCACCACGGCACCAAAATGCACTGCTTCAGAAAAGAGAAAAATCACACACGCAACTCCTACTACAGTGGACCAGCTGCAGAGTTCTTACAAGAATTTCCTCCTGGAGACTCTGAGGAACAGTTTATTCCCAGTTTATCATTAATTTCCCATCTGCCACCTCCAGAAGAAATGGCACGTGCTGTACTGGCCTGAGAACAATCACCAGCATCTCCAAATGCAACTAGCAGGTGACTTTGCTGACCCTCTATGTCCCATTTCAATTCATCTGGCAACTTGCACCTGCAAGATGATTTGGTGGATGTGGACATCTCTAGCACTTTTTAGAGTTAGGCCCAACGGGGCTCATAATAAAACATCCCTTCTACAAAATGTGGGAGCTTTTGGTATTAAAAAGCTTTGGCCTTAGCACCTGTATCAGCACATCAGGTATACAACAGAGACTGCTTCCTCTCTGCTGGTAGTTGTGAAACACACAAAATATGGGTGTCAGTTGGACTCTGGCTATTTCACTGCACAGTCCTCCTTGGATCTCCATCACCCAGGCTGGACTTAACTACACTGCCTTCTACGTGACTCAAACGGTTCTTCAAAGCACTATGAGAGCTCCTGGGACCACAGTCCAAGAGCTGCTGCTACATTCTCACCAGGTAGCAAATGGAGGTTTTCTCTAGTTTAGCCCCTTTGAGTCTAACAGAGAAAGAAGCTTTTGGGAGAAGGGAGAGTATGAAAGAGGGAGACAGAAAGAACAAGTCTAAAAATGGAATTTTAAGCCACCACCTCAGTGATTCTGCAGTAGGCTTTTCTGTACATATCTCGAGCTTCTTTCACCTAGAATTCCTTCAGCTCATCACCACAAAAGCAGAACTCGTTAGGTCTGACATAGTTCATTATTAATAGCATCTAATCCCAAAGCATCTCATACACAAAAGCAAGCTTAAATCCAAACTTTTTGCTTCTGACTACTTTTTAGATCAATCTAACTGAACATGCTGGCTACTCAGCCACCTGAAGCATCACCTCTTTGGAAAAATAAAGAATTTCTATGAGATTTTTGACCTCATTGTTCTAGTGCACAGGACAGAAGAAATCCTGGGACAGCTTTCTGCTCCCTGTCCCCTTTCATGGAAGCAGCAGAAAGAGGACTGATGTACTAATGCAAGAGTCAGCATCTCCCTGTCAAACAGAGGCCGCAGAGCAGAGCCTCACAGGGGGATGCACTATAACGTTCCTCATGCCTGTGTTCAGTTGTGTCCCAGGAAGGAGGGAGGGATGTGGCCGTGTCCGGGTGTACTGCAGAAGGCAGGGATGGGGAGGGATGGCAGAGGATGAGGGTGTCTGGTTGTAGCACAGTGTACAGCCATCGGGCAGCTGTTGTATCTAAGCCCCTCCACAGGTGCTGCGGTGACAGCCCTGCTGCACTGAGGGCACCCAGATCTACTGCAGGAAAGGTCTGGATTTCCAGGGTTGACAGACACTTTGGAAGAAGAATGTCATTAGCAGCTGACTTTCCTCACCTCTGCCCTTTGCAGGAGAGGAAGAAATTATCCCCAGGAGCATCTCCGTGGAGTGAAGCCTGGTAGCACATTCCACCTCATGCGTATCTTGTTTATTCTAAGTGGAGCTACAAATCTGTTGAGTGAGCATTTTGTTTTGATTAAAAATTAATAGCTGCTTTTGACCCAGGTGGATTAATTTCACTTTCACCAAGTATCAAGTTAATTGACACAAACTACTGTCAGGTGAAAGAACCAATTAACAAACTGTGAGAAGGACTCCTCTCCCCCACATGTTGTTTTGACTGAAGGTTGGTGGGTTGTTTTTTTTTTTTTTCCTTTTAATAGAAAAATTTCATCTCAGCAGAATGAGATTAATTACTTAAACAGAGGAACAAAAGAAAGCAGACAGTGGGGGGGAGTGGAGAGGAGCTCACTATGTGCCCAGAGTTTGCTGGCAAGGTGCTGCAGAGGAGGGCTGGGGAAGGAGCCTTGCTCCTGCCTCTGGAGGGTTGTTCTCACCAATTAATGACCTCTTCCAAGATTATCAGTCATCAGGGTTTGAAGCGTGGTGGTGGTTTATTGCAGCTTGGCAAAGGTCTCTGATAAGGTCCTCAGAACACGACAGCAAGGTCATTCAAATAAAGAGCAGGCAGAATCCCTCCAGAGTGCGTAACGAAGCAGCAAGAGCCACAAAAATATCTCCCACTCTCATTCTTTATATTTAAATTAGAAGTTTTCTATAGCAATGCATTATGAATAGGAGCATGTGTTAGCCTAGGAAAATCAAAGTAGATCCTTATTTAATGCTCGTTAAATGTAAGCCAGCCCAGCCTTTGCTGGTTGAGCTTTATGGATTGCTTTTCAGAGCCTGGAACAGCAAATGGCAGGCTGGCAGAAAGGTCTGGCAGAAAGGGCTATTGTTTGGCCATGATTTCAAGCAGCTACACATGACCCGAATCAGAGAAATGGAAGCACCCTTTCCAGGTTGCATTTTGTCAGCACAGCTATTAGAACTCAGGAGCACATTTTCTACAAGCAAAGGGACTTATGGTTCCAAGTATCCTTTTCAAACTGTCTTGTGCTAGAGAAGGTAAACCCCTGCAGAAAGGAGGAGGCCTAAAAAGCAGTTAGGTGTGCAGCTCCTATTAAAATCAAACCAAGCTGGCTGCCTCACTTGCTTACGTCCTTCTGAAAATCCCATAAGAAGCCTATTTACATCTCTAGGCATCCAAATGCCATCTACAGATCTTGTCCTTTGGAATCCACGTGATTTGGACATCTATACATGCTGTGTCTATTTAGAAAAGTCTCCTAGATTGTCTGGCTGGCTTTGAAAATCTATTCCAAGCTGCTAACACTGTGGCTTAAATTTTATTATAGAAGTTGCTTAACTAGGCAAATATTTTCAGTTATATATATTTTCCCTTTACTTAACAAAGTCATACTTATAGCACTTCATTTATCCTCCCGAGACTGTTTGTTCAAATCACTCTTTCATCCTTAGCCA
The DNA here is from genome assembly GCA_024336885.1 of Actenoides hombroni. Taxonomy (NCBI): domain Eukaryota; kingdom Metazoa; phylum Chordata; class Aves; order Coraciiformes; family Alcedinidae; genus Actenoides; species Actenoides hombroni. The sequence goes on from WUAM01000107.1 coordinate 10,293,085, forward strand.
CTACTCTACCCCAGGGACCAGCTACAAGCTTTTCCCATTATTCATTTTTTATTCAAAGAAACAGCTAGAAAATCCATTAAGGGGGAAGAGGGGAAAGAGGAGAGGGAGAAAAGGAGAGAGAGAAAAAGAAAAAGAAGGGATAAAAGGGGAAAGGGAAAGAAAAACATTTTTCGCAGACAACAGAAGACAACTGGCCTAATTCTTCACTGGGACCTTTGTCTACTTTCTTGCACATCTGAAAACATTTCCAGAATGTTCCGTTATCCCCACCTGATAATGATGTGTACAATTGCAGAAGGGAGATGATCACATTGAGTCTCTGCACAGGGAAAGAACAATGCCATACATTGCAGGGGAATACCCCCTGTACTGCCTGTGAGATGCTCAGATACGCAGATGTAGAATATATATATATATAAATATAGTGGTAAGAGCTAATGAAACATCTAAACAATGGTGCAAAATACTTAAAACAGACAGAAAGGGTTTGCAACGAGCTAAAATGGGAGTATGCAAAGGTTCCCCTCCCCAGAGGAGGGCTGGCTGTCCTGAGCCTTTATGTAGCACCGTCAATTCATTAGCGGAGCTGTGCCTGAAAAGCCTGTCCCTGCACAACGTGTGTCCACTCATTACCTGTAGGCTTCCAGTGATCATATGCTGGTGAAGGACTACAAACATACCTGGCTGTCTCTGACATCCAGAGAACTGACAGAAAATGAAAAGAGGAAATTGCAATTCAATTCAGTGCATATGGAGAATAAAGGGACATCGTTTCATATGCACTGGCTTATCCTTCCCTTTGGTTTATGTTAAAAAATATCCAGTATTAGCTGCCCTTTCCTCTTGGAAAATGAGCAGCACAGGTAATGGAAACCAATAACGAACTGTCAAGTGCGTTACTGCAATCTGTCTACATTTAGGTGATTCCTGTTATGTCCTATATCTGACCAAGGGGCAAAAGCAATTGTTCAAATGAAACCAGGTGACAAATCCTCCCAATCACTTCTCCCTTCATGTCTCCACAATCAGAGCACTGATCTGAAAAGCCACAGATATCTCAGCATTAAGGATTCCAGCCCTCCCGAGAAAGGCTTAACCGAAAGTAATAAACTAACAAGAGATCCCCACATTTCTTAAGAGGACACCAGATGAGGTTTGACAAGCTACTGAATATTAAAAAAGATACACACAAAAATGCCTGCACATGAACTGGCCATAGCATAATCTGTCTCATGGCAGACCGCGGCAGCTACACTCCAATCACTTCCTTTCCATTGACTGCAAGTGATTCACGTTAAAATTTGCAAGACACTGGATTTGTTAGGAGTGAGATCAGAAGACATTCAGTCTGCCAGGGAGAAGTGCAATTCCTGAGATGGATTGCAGGTTTTTACATTTCCTGCCCATCACAGACTCTTCCCTGTTAACCATCACGACACCTGAGCAAGGGCACCCAGACAATTTTTTTTCCCAGATATAAAAATGGGGAGAGAACAAACATGCCCAGGTTTTCAATTGAGTTTTAGCCACAAACTCTGACAGTATGACCTGAACTACCACTGTGTGAGGGACACAAAAGATATGGCTCTGGCAGTTCTTGTTTCAGGAGCTCCTCCACCGACTGCAAATTAAAGGGAAGGGTCAGCTTCATTTAGTACTAACTTCTGTCTTCATTTCATGCTCAGAGGATAGTACTCAGGCTAGAGCCTTAGCTGATGCAAATCAAGAAAAGCTCAGTAGTAATCAGTGTCAGACTGATTTATAACAACTGAGAATCTAGCCCCTTACAAGGTCAATATTAGCAAAAGAAAGGAGAGAACGTGATGGTACTTACTCTGGATTTGACAAGTAAAGGCCCTCCACGGTGGGGGGATGGAGTATCTTACATGGGAATCTTTCACTGGGCTTTTGCAAATATTTCTGTTATTCAAAGGCAGGGATGGGGGGAAATAACACATACTAGAACATGAATCTTTATAACTAAAGAGCTCTTCAGAATGTGCTTTCTCTTGAATTGTGTTTTTCCTGCTTCACTGTTCCATTGTTCTTCATTTATCCAAGTCCTGTAGGCAGGAATCAGTTAAATAAACTTAGGATAGCTTATTGCTTAGCATATTACTAGGGCCTTTTTTCCTTTAGATCTCTTACAAAACTGAATTAGTATTTCCGCACTTGTGAAAATGCGTTTAGTGGTTTCATTACACAGACATTTCTGCATGAAGGTGAAATAAAGTCTCTGTCACTACAACTAGTACTGAATTCAATTATTCCCTCCCAATTATTCACCACATTTAATGAAATCTAGAAAATTGCAGTAGTTGGTCATCATCTAAGAGAGAAAAATGGCCTTAACAGTATCTACAGATAAGCATGAATGCCTCCTACTGAAAGAATCTATTCTTAACTAGTTCTTGATATTTCAGTTAAATGAAATCACTTGTCTGATTAGCTGTGGCCTGGAATCTTTTTCTGCTGCTAAGTCCTGAGTAAGCAGTCACACGAAAAAGCACTGAAGTTCTTAAATGAGAATCTCTAGGAAGCCTCATTTCATTGATTTGCTTCACTTAGATGCCAGAGGTAAAACTATCCGGTGTGACACAGGGAAATTAGTGATGGTCCACAACCTGCCTGACCAGTTATGCCATTGCCATGGCCAGATTCTAACCTAGCTGGTACAGACAATATTCTTTCTACCATATCCATCTGATGCAACAATCTCTGCTTAAGTATTCCAGAACAGAATTTAAGAGAGGTGTCCTTGTGAAATGAGTTCCTTTTCTTTCTTTTACATCACACTCAAATTCTTCAGATGACATTGAAGCAAACCCCCCATTTACTTTGATGTGCATTATTCCTGGGTATGTAGACTACAGTTTATAGGCAATAATAGATATTTGAGTCTAAAAGAACATTTAAAACGCAGGAATGACTACAGCTTGTATTTGGCTTTTATACTGTTTCCCATATTTCCAAATTAAAAAACAGAAACAAAAAGCCCCAACAACCACAACACGTTTTGCTGTTCTTTTTGTAGCTATTGGCAACGACAAAAGAATGAGATCACACCTATAAAAGTGTTTTTCCTCACCTGGAAGCAGATCAGCACATTTGCCATTTCAGAGATCCACTTCCTGTTAATAAAAAGGCAATTTCTTTGGGTAACAAAGCCATGTACTTCTGGCAGTAAGCCAGGAAGCTTAAAGAGAAACCTTGAATTCTGAAAACATAATAGACAAGGGACTCAGCTTAAGAAAAGATTTCATCTATCAACTAACAAGAGGCTGGGGTCATGAAGTAGGGTATTCTTTATACTTGAGAGACCAAGCTAAAAGTCTTAAAAAAGTACAAGAAAACCCTGTCTGGAATGCTCTCTGTATGTAATAGAGGTTGCAGCTTCGAGAAGGCTTATCATTTCTCCTGACATTCTGACAGAAATGTGTAATATAGAAGTTTAGCAGTGTGGGCAGGTTAAATTATACCAGGCAGGAGAAATCATTTCAATGTGAATTGAAGCGTTTACTGTTGTCCACTTCCAGCTCTAGCTTGTTATTCTCTCTCCTTCCCATAGCTTCATGTTTTTAACAGAAAAGCTTCATTTTAAAACGGATGTTATATAGGGGGTGCTTGGGTTCTAGGATTTGGTCCTTCCTCAGAAAAGATACTTAACACACTACTAAAGCATGACTTGGTTCTTGCTCATCTATTGAATTTTCTATGTATTTTCTATGTATTTTTTTTTAATGTGTTTACCTGGTATGGCAAATGCTGTGGTAAACAGATTATATATTGAGCAATATGGTTATGGGAACTTTTGACTAAACCTTAGTGAATTTATATACAGAAAATATTCTTATGAATAAAAATGAACTTCCAGAAAAACCTGCCATTTCCCCATGAAAAAGAGCAAAGACCATTTTCAACTTTAAACCTTCGTTTCTATTGCAAAAAAGCATAAAAACCTGCTCAGTTAAGCCTCCTCAGCCTGCTTTTCATGGAGCTAAGGAACACACTCTCTTTTTTCTACCTGCCCCAGAAGCAAAAAGCATCATCTTTACTTCTATTCTAGAATGGTGCAATCCAACCCACAGCAGAACCTGAACCACACACAATCAGCAGCTCCAAATCTAGAAAGGAAACTGGTGCGTACAATGCCTACGTGTAAAGAAATACATAAAGAAATACTGCTGGAAATGTGTCCCCTACAGCACCGTGGTGCATTCTGAGCTACCGTGAAGCACGAGTCCCTCTCGACGTGGATGGAGCTCCCAGATCTTAAACCAGCGGAGCGGTCCTTTCTGACCAGATCTTTTCCTACGCTTTTGTGGCAATCTCAGAGATGTTCAAGCTTTTTTACCAGCTCTCACCATTTTCCCCTAGCATTTGTAGGTAGAGTCCCTCCTATTTCCAATTGATTTTTGAAATCAGGGTGCTTGGTGTCATTTAGCACTTTAGAATAAGCGGACACTAATTAATGGCAAATTACAATAAAATTTATACTAAATTACATGTGGCATCTGCATTGGTAGCCAATGAGTTCATTCTGATTAATGTTAGCACAGGAAGTAGCAGGGAGTTTGTAATGATTTGCTAAAGCAGCTAAGTGAAAGCTCTTTAGTCAGGTTGCCATTAACAAAAACAAGCATTAAATTACTTAAAGACAATCATTAATTTAAATAAGTATTTTGTTACTGTACATATAAATCAGTGTCAAGTAAAATATAAATCATATAAATATATCTCTCTATAAATATAGATATATACATCTCTCATGCACAGAAAAGA
>WUAM01000107.1:10297966-10325466 GCA_024336885.1 Actenoides hombroni
GAGGAGGTGTTGGGACGGTGCCCGGTGGGATGCCAGCCCCTGCGGCTGCCCGCCCGCCCGCCGGCACCCATCTTCGGCATCTAAAAACCCAGAGATGCACAGTGTACAAGTGGTCCCCTCCCATCTTCATCCCCCAAGACCCACAGAAATCACATACCAGGATGTGACCAAGAAATGAAGACTCAGGTATCCCTCAGACCAGATGAAAAGTGAAACACCACTATGGATTTTAATGGCGTACATCCTAAATGGCACTAATCTTACTGGGACCTGTCAGATTCATGTGCAGAACAAGGAGCACTATACTGCCATCTGAGCAGCCCTAAGGGATGCTTTAAGCAGCAAACCTGACAGTTCCCACAGTGTATTCCTCAACTTCAACTGCAGAAAATACTTGCTGGAGATGACAGCCAGTGACACCAGAGGATCCTAAAAATCTCTGGAACACTGGACCACTACTGGTCTTCAAAATGGGAACACTATGCTCCTTACACAGCAATGATCCACAAACCATCCGTGGGCTGCTCCAAGGTCTCCTAGTTCATAAGCAATGCACAAATCACAATTAGGAGCCACTAAACTAAGAAAAAAACCCAACCAACCAAACAAAAACAAACCCCAAAATTTTGAATGCAAGGCATGGGATCTGGGAGACCTGTGTTTCATAGATCTGCTACTGACATGAATGATTTATTTCTTTTCTTTGTATTTGATTTCCCCTCTGATTCACAAGGTCTCTTTTATTTATATAAAAATATTTGGGAGACAAGGGTGGTTTCTCTCACTCTGTACTGTGCATAGGTCAATAAGACTCCAGCATGGAAGGGGTTTCTGAGGGCTGCTGTACTGGATTCAACAGTACAAAAATAATAAAACATCACTTGGATTTCAGGCCTCAGTTGCAGGAACTCTTCCATCTTGAGCCTTATGCTTATACTGAAACGGATCCCTAAACAAAGACCATGATATGAGTAAGTTCAGAGCTGCTGTTATTCTTGGGCCAGGAAAGAGAAACAAAAGCACTGGAGTGACTGTATGGAAGTCGTGATGGAGCTTCTCTTTCATTGCCTTTTTGATGACATATGACAAGGACAAACATCGATCTTCCGGCATGTTTGTATTTTCCTGGGAGTACAAGAGACTATGGATTTCTACCATATTGAAAATAACAGCCTTGACTTAACATTCCTGCAATGCCCTCTAAAACTGATCTTATTCAGCCCGCAGCCCGTCTGCTTTATGATAGTGCACCGACACCATCAATCAAAGCGACCCTGGTAAGATAACAAAGCGAAGTGGCTCCATTCAGGCAGTGATGGTAATACTTCCTACCTCTTCAGCTTCTTGAAGTGGAGGAACTGTAAGTGTTTTACAGAAAATTAGCCAAGCCTCTTAGTTCCTGTGAATAGGTGAACTCAAAAGCAGGATGGCCTCAACAGGGCACAAGTCTGAGATGATATAACACCCCTGGCTCCGTGATGGACATCCTCGGTGACTGCAGCCCTGAGAGATTTTGTACCAGAGATCATTACAAAGCTAAGGAGGGCCACACGCTCACATGCTGCTGTACTGAGGTCATGTAAATGTCTGAGAGAGAGAAACTGAGTTAGCGAGAGTTTAAATGATTTGTGCATGCCAGCAATGAAGCAGGGCACAGGATGGAAGGCAGAGATGCATTAACTGAGGAGGCTGAAAGGTTTTCAGGGCTCCTCTTCCAACTGCAGTCATCACAGGGACATGTACTTCCCCAGCCACAGCTGACTGGGGTTGACCCTGTCCTGTCCCAAATCTTACTCCTCTGCTTTAAAGCAGCGGATTCAACTCCTCTCCTCTCCCCGCAGTCACAAGGTTTTTCAAATCAAAACAAAGACAAAAAACTGGAACTGCATGAACAAGAGTCCCCCACCAAGTCCTGCTGGCACACAAAAATGCCGACAGAAACGAAGTTTTCCAAATGAGGCTACGTGTAAACAATTGGCACATACTGTCCAAAATTAACTTCTCTCTTCTCCTTCCCTGCCTCTGGCTGAGAATTTGTCCTCAGTCAGCAACACGGAACCAATAAAGCAGCCATCTATCAACCCCTAAACCAAACAGTAACACCCATGTGCTGCCAGAGGTTCAAAATTTGAAAATGTTGCATGTCTTACCCATTCCTGGAATGGCCCCTTTAACTGAGATTATTATAGACTGCCCCTCAAGTCTTCAATTTGTCTGGGATCTGCTAAGTGTTTCTCTCTAAATTCATCACTTGGTGCCCATCCTCAGCCATGCATTAACTGCTTGGTTTTCTCTGAAAGTAAGGAATTTGATATGACACATAAGTCACCATAAACTCTACAGGATTAAGTAAGTTATTACCTCTTCCAGCACAACTGGTTTCTACAAATGATACCCTGGAAAATGACATTATCACTCAGTGATTTGGTTCAATCTGATTGCTACAGTTAATGTAATAATGTAACTCAATTAGGATGCTTTTGTTATGAATGAACAACCTTGTTTAATATTGTCTGACTGTCCAGAGTCAGCTTAAATGTGATGTTGAGACTGCCTGCGAAGCTCAGAAATTCAGTGGTGCATTTTAAGAGGAGATACTGGCATAGATTAGAAAGCCCAAGCAATTTTTAAAGACACAGAGGTCATCTTGGTGCTTCCTACCAGATGAAAATTACAAAGCAGGCATCTTTGTAACGCCTGGAAATGAATCCAGACTTTCAACAGAGTTCAGAGAAAGGCTTGCAAGACTCACTGCACACAATTTGACTCTCATTTTCAAAGCAAAGCACGTCAGGTTTGCCTTAAGCCATTTCTTCCACATTTTGCAGCTCTCACCAGTAGCTCTCAGCGTGAAGACGAGTAGTCAGGCTCATGGTGTGCACACACTGAGAGCCTGGGAGAACCCAGACAGTCAAAAGTTAAACATGTTTCTCACCTTTTCCTATTTTCACATGCAGTGGTGTCCTTCAGGTGCTTAGAACACACTACTTAGGTGCTTAGAGTCACCTACCACCTCAGCAGCTAAGGTAAGGTACTCAGTTACTGTTAAGCATTTATAACACTCTCATTGTTTGCACATATGCTTTTCTTAAAACTACAACTCCTTGACTCTCAAAATATCTCCATGGGAAGTAGATAACCTGAGGTCTGGCACTAAAGGCTGGTATGGCTGAACCAGGGGTTCATTCTTTGGTGACACAGCAAGGTGCTGGCAGAGAGGCTTTCAGAGAAGGTGTTATCTCATCTGTAGGTACCGTGAGGGAAGAGGGAGGATGAGGTTATGCAAAACCTGCACTGGAGTAACAGAAAGACTGAAGTCCAGAAAGATCCGTTCTCTGCTGGTACCTGTAGGCCCAACCCTAATTCAAACCATGTGTTAAGTCTCTTCACTCCTACCCTGTTTAAGGGAATTGCTGGAATCCAAGATACACAGTAGCTGTACTTTACCACTTCCAAGTCCACAATACCCTTATTAGTGCTGAGCCAGATGGAGAGAAATATGCGGAAACCAAAGCTGTACTTGCTGGAATCCTCCTCAATTCATCGGTGCATGCATTTAATTTCCTGTCTCCTTGTTTTCAGCCTGTCCTTGGACATGTTTATGAGAAACCTGAGATGGTTACATATGTTGTGGCCTCCAAGACTCTTAAAAACATGAAATAATCACCATAACTTCGATATATATAATTTTTTTCTTCTCTTTCTAAAGAAACCTCCAAAGAAATGTCTCACCTTCTCAGTTCTCAAGCCTAAGACTTTTTTTTTTTCTTCAAGGAAATGTGAGAACAGCCATTCAGGAACGGGGAGCATGCCTCGTACATGATTATAAAATCTGATTTGTTATGGAAAACAGATGTTATCCAATAGCATAAAGTCTATATGAATATTATACTTGAATAACACAGAGTAACATATAGTCCTTAAAGAAACACTTTTTATAATCTAGATATGTTTGGACATGGCCAAACTCCAAGCTCCACAGACTGAATTTCTGTCTCCATAAACATACCATACGTGCGCACTCATTAATACCTACTCCCAAATACACATATAAAGCAGACATCTAATCAACAAATAGCTATATACAGATGTATTGATCACGAGAAATGTGCCAGCGTGTTTCAGTACATAGATTTCCTTTCAGGATAGCTGATCCTATTTTTGTGTGGAAGGTTTACAAGCACTTATGCAAAGTAACAAACTTACCTTGTAGATTTCTTAAGAAAGCATTTCAGCTGAAACTCTCTAAATTAAGTCTAAAATCCACATCGCCTAGGATAACATTCTTCCAAAGGCTGGATTTCAGAGGCAGGGAAATGTAAGTGTGGGCACATCCACTGTGTGCACACTCAGACACGCACTTATTTCTTCACTGACTTGAAACTACCATTCTTGTTACGTGCAAGATCAGAAACCCACGCTGTGATTTTGCTTCTGCCACTCAGTGGCACCCTGAAAATGAAATCTCGCCTGGCATTGCCACATACTCTAACAACCTTCACAGAACTACTTTGGTAAAAGTTTTGCTAATATGAAAACCAAAAACAATGGACCTAAGAGTAAAATGTGAACAAGCAAAACTATCTATTATTTGAAATGTGTTTCTTATTGTGATCTAAGCTTTAGGAATTTGCATGTTATCCTTAGAGATGTCTGAAACTGTCTCTTCTGTTTCTTGTATAGCACTGAGCACATCATCAGCTTTAATCTTTAATCTCTTCTTCCTCTCTCCTCCCCTGCAGAGAATCAAATCCTACAATCTATACAAAGATAAAACTCTTGGGCTTAGTGAAGCTTGGCTCTAAGTTTTGCAATAAAGATAGGAAGATTTATTGCCAGGAATGCATTATAACCAAAACAAAATACCAAGTTGTCTAAATCAGTATCATATCCCAAAACTCTGCCCTAGATGAAACAACAGGAAAAGCAGAGTGCACCTCCCACAGCGTGAGGAAAGATGGAGAGAGGGGCATCTGAGGTACTTCGAACCCAGACAATCTTCAACTGGGAAGCATGTGAGTTGATAAGCCTTATCACTCTTCTCACCTCACTGTCAACTAAAAGTGCAATTAAACACTTGAAATGGCAAAATATAAAAGCTAAATAAACAAAACCAAGTTGATTTTTTTTTCCGTTCTTTCTCCATCTGATAATTCACACAAACTAGGAATGAAGACAGGAGGGAACAACTTCTAGGATTTCAAACACCCAACACCTACTTACCTTACAGAAATACTCAATGTAATTATGTACCTTTTGCCTGAAAGTATTATAGATATTAGTGCTGCTGTAGGAGGAGAGCTTGTGGGCAGCACATACGTGTATTGTAGATATTTATAAAACCACTAGGAGGCTGCAATAAAATTATCTTGGGGTATATATTATGCTTTTTCAAGAACCATTTAAATCTACTATGATATTCAATTTAATCTCTCCCCTAAGTTTCCTTGACACGTATTTCTCTGTATAGCTATACCTCTAATTTTGGATGTCAATATATATAAACAGATACGTTGTAAATAACGTACATCTACACGAAGATAGGCTCAATGAAAATAATGTATATTATTTTCATAGTATGCACATGTATACATAAAAACACATACTGCAAAATAATATACATGTATATATGCTATAGCTGAGGCTCTACGATGCTATACAAGAGCAGCAATCGCTGATACAAAAATAATAAAAATTTCCAATAACACATTTGCATACGTACTGCTTCAGTTGTATATATGAATCTGCTTACTGCACATATGCATAGAGGATAAACAGAGTGCGACAGGAACCTCGAACCATGAGCAACGTTTGGTGTCTTTGCACATTATGCAGTGGTTTCTGCATCACGGTCCACGCCTGGTCCACGCACGCATTTAATACCTATCATTCCACAATCGTGGATATTTTTGCTATTAGTTTTAATTTTCATACAATTATTTTATTTTTATCCACACAAGGCAGCTTGCAAAGGGTACTTTTTTAAACGTGATGGTTGAGTGGTATTTTAAGACAGCGATGTGATAGCGTTGGAACTCGCAAAGCGCCGCGTGCCACAGGAGGAGCGGTCGGGGGCATCTCTGCCAGCATCCCTGCGTTTCAATTCTTGATTGTTTATTCAACTGCCCGAAGATGGGCTAAAGCCCTGGGGAGAGTAAAAACCTGTTTGGGCCATTGACATTGAGTATCCTTGGTGCAGGAAGTCAGGACCTTAGAGGTATCCATCATTACGCCTGCCTGAAGGCAGGCTGGAGCCAAGGAACTTGCCTGAGAAGCTAGTAAAATTTTAATGCACTCTGTAGTGTGGTCATGTCATACTCAGTTATGGCAAATAATCCCAGATGCCTGCAGAGGTAAAATGGAGCTGTAATGTGCTTGCCTCCTAACCCGAGCTGACAGCAATGATGTACGACTACCATTAGCGGAAAATATCACTTCAACTAACCCATGATCCAGCTCCGCTAAGGGTCACATTATCCATGAGGAACAAATTACACTCCCAAAGTAAATACAAATTTTCTACACGAAATGGGTACCAAAAAAAAAAAAAAAAAGAAAGGGGAGCTGGGCAGGGGAAGGGGGAGCGAGGAGTGATATGTTACCTATGACAACATGCTGCCTAGTGACAAAGATGATAAAGGACAGGACAAATCCCGGGCTGAACACACCATGGCACCGCCGGCCCGGAGAGCACGTACCCACGCCTGTAAACAACGTGTTCCCTCCCCTCAGTGGCAAACGCATCATCTTTTACTATGAACATGCTTGGCTCCGATTTTATTACCACTCTAGCTGTAGGGACCCTCTATGTGGCACATCAAATGAATAAAAAGGATCCTTATCCCTCCTCCTAATGGGCCTTAAACAGTAAGAGATACTTCATGATTACCTGAGCATTGCTGGCATATAAAGTCTGGGTGATCTTTCACCCTCAGGGCGAGTTTAAGGTGCTACATTTTCCACAGTTAAAAAGACAACACCTGTACAAATATACAGTATAAATCACACTGATGGGAAACATCCTGGCATTGCAGAAACAGTTTTAGGAGTAATACTGAGAAACTATTTCTCTAATTGTATCCTTAGCCAAAATAAATAGATACCAAACAGTAAGGTATTAGTATCCCGTGACCTGAAGTAATTGCTTAAAATTATGTTCTCAGCCACCATTTCCCCACAGAGCCTCGTTTGCTCAACACATTGGTACCCACCATCCAAGGACTTTTTTTTCAAGAATTCAGCACCCTCTTATTCCCCTAAATAACCCTTTCCAGGAGCGCAGCGTGCTCCAGCTCTGGGCGAGAGGGCTGAATGGGCCTGACAGCTCCTCAGCCTTTCTGTACCAGCTGGAACCTGCCCACAAAACCATGGAGGTGCAAACTGAGGGGCGAAGGCTCCCTCCCACACACAAGTCCACCCCTGTGCTGCTATCAATCCTCCCCTTCCTGAACCTCAGGACCTCACAGCCCCATGGAAGTTCCTTTCTAGTGGTTTCCCATGGCTCTGCCCCTTCTGTCCCTGGCTGGGAGACCTGGAGAATGTCCCACACAATCTAGGGCTACACACTCATTTCTCGAGGTCTTACTATGGACATGGCACACTTTGTATTTTGAAGTTTTCCTCTAGAAATCACAAACCACACAAATACATAAACACTTGTAGGTATGGATATTTAACTACCAAGCACTGAAATACAGTCTACATATGAAACTGAGCCCATCTGCCAAAACACTAATCCAAAGTCTCTCTCCAAAGGCAATGCACAAAATAATTGTCCAAAAGCACTTGAGAAACATGCACAGGGTGCAGGTGTGAATGCTTCTGTGTGTGTATAGATATACACAAATAACGATTCCTTGTACCTGAGTGTACCAGAGTGACTTATTTTCCATGCCATAACCTTTGGTTCTAGCTGATTTATAGGAAATAATGTATTCGCATCATCAGTAAAAAACATTCTGATGCAACAAACACCATTCCTCAGCTCTCACGGTGCTTTCAATGGCACATGATTTTTCTCTTCAAAGCAAAAAGAAATGAAGTCTCACAAGCAACACACTCCCACAAGCACAGGCTTCTTAAGTAAGCACAACACCCACCCTTCCCAATCCCCTCCCAAGCTCAGGTAAGATTTATTCTTCTTCCCCTCTGACCATATGCCAGCACTTTGGAAATGAAGCCACCAGTTTGATCGGCCTCTTTCCCACCTTTGCATCTAACATCAAGTCCACCCAAAGCAAAGCCCATTTCAGTAGGAACACTCAGCAGTGCTTGGGCTGCAGCTGTAACTAGCCATATACTTTTGGGCCCTGGAAGAATACATTTTAATGGGATTCAAGAGCCTCATCGAGAGAGAACTGACTGGGTCCTACGAAGATATACACAGAATTAAGTCATCAATTGCAGCAATTTTTTTTTTTTAAGTTGTACATCCTATCAAAGTTGGATAAAACCCAAGCAAGAAGCAGGGCTCTTGAACACTCTGGGTACATTGCAAAGCAGTCCCTCTTGATCAATGAAATATTTTCCTAAGAAGTGAAAAATCACCTAAGTGCCTCAGATTGAGCTTTAATTTTAAAATCAATCTAATTAAACAGAGTGGCGAGAGGAAATGGTAGAGGTGGCAAAAAAAAATAGGACTTTACTCCTTACCTCATCTTTGGCACTTGACTTCCTTATGAAAGCTGTTAGCGTCTCTCTTCAAAACAGAAGTTCTTTTTACTTTCAGAAAATAAACTATGTGTTTGCACTTAGGTTTTTAATGTTTTGTTAATTACCAGGGCTAAAATTTTAAAGATCGTATCTAGATACCAGAAGATAATACAGTTGCACTTAAATTTGTCAGCTGTGCAATAGCTTGCCCTAATTTTAGATTATCAGCTCTGGAGACCTGCTCAAAGAGTAAGACTGACAGACTTTTTAATGAAGAAAATCTGAGCTCCCCTGGGATTGGTTCTTTTTTCTGATTCAGTAAGAAATCCCAGCGGCATTTGCTGAAAGGTTCCCAGGATGGAAAATGACATCTCTCTAAGAATTAGTGCTTCACATTCTGATGCAAGTCTTCCAAATATACTCTCCCTCCATAGACATACTTGCTACCTCTTCAGGATTTTTAGCAACAGGAGAGCGAAATGCCTCCTTTGAATGCTCCAGTCCAGTACTGTGTGCCAAATTGGAATGAAGGAGCATGAATCTATATAAATAGATAAATTATCCACCCAAAACATGTCATTTAAAATTGAGATGCTGACACAGCCTTAGCTACAGTGCTGCTAAGCAGGGGCTGCATCATTTTTCAATTAAATATCCTTGTTTCTTCTTCCAGAGAAATCTCTGGAGAAATGTCTCATTTGAGGGCAGACACAGACAGAAAGTGACTGTCTGTCGGCTCCCAATTAAAGGCTAGGGAAGATGGATTGGAGGCACAGCCATCACCTAATAGAGATCAGATCTCAACCATGATTTACGCAGCCAGATAGATACATATTCAAGTGGGGCAAAAATAATACTAACGGCCCAGAAGACATTACTTCTCCTACTGTCACCACTCACTACTCATCTGCTCCTCAGCTTCCTGAGTCCTGCTCTTACCTGCATTCTCCTACTTCACTGTGGTCCATCTAGTCATGCTTGAACTGACTTGTCTTTCAGCTGCCTCCATCTGTCATACACTTTCCATCATACCCCTCTGCCGTTTTTTTACTCAAAGGAACTGGCCTATCTTTCTAGATTCCAGGTCTTATTCATCCTAGTAGAAATATGTACCTGTCTTGCATTACTTCAACCTCTCGTAGATCTTCCAGGCACCCTGAAAGATCAGTGTGGGTTTGTCCTCAAAATCCTAAACGAAACAAAATTGTTCCCTTTCCACTTTTCAAACAGCAAGTACAGAATGCATCTGCAGCAATATACCATATTCTCTGTATACTTCAGGGTATCAAAAGCTGCAAGAGATAGTCCTAAAGAAAAGTAGATCTTCCCAGAAACATTTCAGGCAAAGATGTTTCTGGTGGAAGGAGAATAACTCAGCAACCCTTAGTACACTCTCCTAGGACCAACCAAGAGCAATCTGACAAGTCGCTACTAGAACAGCTCCACAGTTGGAGGCTAATACCCTCCTCATGATATAAAACATCTGGGTCAAGGATCTTAAAACTTCTAATCCTGGAGAGTGCCCTCATCTCCTACAGTTATTAATGAAAACTGAGGATGCTGAGCACTATTTATGAAATGATCATCCTCTTGCACAGAAGTTTAGCACCTTCACTTCTCCCAGTGCATTTTGCTCATAGGAATTCTTGGTCCTAAAAATGTTATTTTATTTAAAACAGGAATTCAAAAATCTTCTGGGTCCTATTGAAAGAGATCTAAAAGATCCTGCCTGTCTGAAGAAAAGAAGTTTCTACTTGTCAGTTAAACAAAGGAATAACGCACAGCCTCCTTTATAGTGTGTACTTTACCTGTCATCCAACAGCCCATTATCATGTCACGGCAGAGTGCACTTTTCTACAGGTCACTTTGTTTAAAATGACATGGATAATGCACATGTCAGCGAGCTGACAGTCCCGACCGTCCTTCAGAGATAAAAACCACAAGACGAGTGCCTGTTCTTATCTGGGGTACATGCCTTGGTCTATCATCTAAGTCAGGCAGAACATGATTTCCCCAGAGAGCACTTTTTTCATTTCCTGATTTTAAGAAAATCAAATAAGCACCATTTGTCTTCATCTGAATATGCTTGACCTGCTCAAATGATGATGTCTCGCATTTTATAACAGGCTACATATGCTGAATTCAAATTAACAGCAGAACAAGGCCTTTAGATCTTTGCCTAGGCTGCCAGCACAGGCTGAATAAATATGCCAGAGTTAGCTGTCGTCTTTTAGAATTGGGCCCGAGTTATAAAACTCAAAGCTGGGCTTGGCACTGGGATTTGAAAAGCACTAAACTATTAGGGATATTTGGATCTGTACTCAATCTAATTTCATTAGGGGGAAAGACAAAATATAGATCACAGAGATGAAATACACATCTGGATTTTAAATCATTCCTGCACAAGTACTGGGCTGTTCTGTGTGAAGTACAATCTCGAGTCTCTCTTGTGGTGTGGAAACTGTCCTGAACCAGCCCACCACCTCCCCCCAGAAAGCTGCCCCCTCTGCTTTTTTACATTGGAGTGCTGCGAGAGAAAACTGCTGTGCAGGTTTAGCTCTGGAAACACAGCACTGGCAGGAAATTACACTTCTAGTTCTGGGTGCCATAAACACAGGAGCTGAAATTCAGTTTATCATCTTCCACTGCATAAGGAAGATCCTGAAAATGAATAATCACTTCACAGGATGGAATGTAATGGTAATGCATTAAAAATGCATATCTAAAAGTGCAGGTTAATATTCTGTGCAAAAAACCCAACAAAACCTCCTCTTTCTGTTGTCACACTGATTAACTCCAGTGATTAGTTCCCTTATGAAAGGGAAATCACTGCAGTTCAAAGTAAACAGTGGTTCTTTAACATAGTTAGTAAATTATTAAGAAACACGAAGAAAAAAATCTCTACTTGGGAAATTACTGAAAGAGCTGAAAGATGAAGCTTTGGTGGTTGCATACAGAATGGTTCGAAAATTTCCTTTGCTACCTGCTGCACAAATCAGGTAGAAAACTGATTAAATTCATGACAGGTGATTTTTTTGTCTGTTTTTTTTTTTAGATTCTACAATAAATTTGTTCTATTCTGTTATGTAAGCCACATACCAGCATGGTCATCTCTCTTGTTGGCTTGACTTGGAGCTAGTTAACAGAACCACTCATGAAACTCTTCAACATTATTATATGAATGATAGTTTCTGACATTATGTTAACCGCCCCCAGCTTCCATCCCTCAATTTATCCAGTGAAAGAGGAGTGATTACATTATCAAAATATCCCTTCTGGCTCAACATACAAATGAAAATTACAAAATCCAACCTGGAAATAAAGAAATTAGACCAGTTTTTCTGCAATGATTATTCCATTTTTGCCAAAGAAGGAAAGTAGATGTTAGTCTGTTCACAACGTAAGATAAGACATAAAAATGTGCACCAGTGTGAGCACTAGTTCATTACTATTAGTCTTCTAAACCATAAATTACATTAGAGATCAGTGTCTGACTTTTTTCAGCATGACATTCCTCCTTTTTTCCACTTAGAAACCAAAAGTTAGAGATAATTATCAGCAAGTTGTGTCACTTGACTTAATGTACAGTTTCCAAATGTTCTTTCTGAAAAAGTAGATATGTATACCAACCATAACACTTCAATTTGAGTTTGAAGACCCCTGCCACCCTTGACTGCAGAGAAGCAAAACAGGCAGTAAGAGTGGTTAAATAACTGTTAAAAAGTGCAAGTGTGAGGGTTACAAACATATTCATTGCTGTTAGAACTTCCCAAGAGAACATGCAGCCACAGAATGGGTTGGTAGTGAGACTGATGTTCATAAACAACCCACACAAACCGTGGCATCAATATGCTTGAAGATGAACTGTGTAGCCTCCAAAATATTCATTAGAATCCTTTTTACTTGGAGGTCTATTCCAAAATGAAATTAAAGGAAACAATGTTTTTTCTTTGTGTAGAGACGACTTAGATCAATCCAAAAAGAAACATTGAATAAATAACAGAGTAAGAGGAACAAGTGAATCCAAAAAATCCAAAAAACTACTTTTGTTCCCATACTGATTTCCTTTCTTACCTTTTCTTCTTGATCACTGTCGCTGTCACACTGAAACACAAAAAGAAAAAAAGAACAGGTAAGAGACTTGCTTCAGTAAAAAAGAAAAGCTTTCTATGAAGAAGATGATTGAAACACTCCCAAATCCTACAGCATCAAATCTGGTACCTTTAGGAAAAAAACTCAATTACTGTAGAGGAGGGAATCTTCCCCCCACGCTGTTGTTGCAGCTGATACATTGGTACGTTTGAATTATGAACAAATTGCACTGAAAACAACAAAAGCCATTTGCAATGCCCCGTTACTTCAATTCACATGCACGGGGGTTGATGGTGCATAAGCACATTTGGGCTCCAAAACTGGATCAGGGATGAAGAAAAACAGTGTTAGAGGATTGGTTTGTTTTCATATGATGGATGGTATTTCTCTACAAAGCCTGTCAATACAGCTTCAGAGGCTCCTCAGATAGGATGATATGGAAAAGGCATAGGTTTGCCTGTCCCAGAAGAGAAGCATTTCCAAGATTACCATTTTCCAGGACTACTTGGAGGGTTCACCCTCTGTCTTTGCTCACTGCTGATGAGCTAAAGAATTCAGAGATCACAGTGGAAGCAAGAATGTGCCAAACTAACTGATTCATTGAAGCTCGCTATGACCAAGAGTAGCCCAGGTATCAAAGTAAACACTTCAAATACTGTAAAATGCTGAACAGTAACACTAGAGGGTCTTGATATTTATCAAGTGCCATTGCTTGATTTTCTAGTAACTTATACCACTGTAAAAAACCAGCAGGACCAGGTGAATCTAGCTTCAGTAGAGATAAGCATTAGAAACCCAAAACATGCTTGCATTTGCTATAAGTACTAAAGCAGTGCTGGCAATAGGACTGCGAGGACCATGCAACTCACACCTAGCTGCTCCTCTCAGACACACATTTGATTGACCCCATCCAATTCTGGATGACTATGGAGTGGTCACACTTGGCTACCTCTACAGCAGAAGAATGAGAAAAAAATCCTCCTCCTGGTTTTGGTTGTGTTTTCTAAACTACAATTTTAGCTTCTAGAGGACGACTGACTTGTCTGTATCATTCAAGGATGAACTCGTACCTCTGCAGATCTCATGGCAGATGTTTCCAAGGAAAGCGTAACCTCACCAAACAGGAGAACCAGGCTTTGCCAAATCAAGGACTAGCCGACTGTGTGATGATGTTACAGCAGCCAGTTAAGCCCTTCACGCATTTGTATCCTGTTTAATGCATCTTTGAGTACTTTCCTAAGACAACCAAATTGCTTTGAAATTAGTTCTACTTTGTGAATTCCAAAGGTTAACCATACAGTGGGATGGGAACAGACATAGCCAAGTACACCCACAAACGTATGTATTTGATTTGCACAAATCAAGTCATAATTAAAGAACAAACAGAAGATGACTTTTCTGTTTCACTGGCTTTTTCCTCATCTTCATTGATACAGGGGGTGAAAAGGTGCCTTCCCCACACCACTGAGCTGCATGTTAAGAAGTTAAAGCTAAGACCTATTTCAATGTATTTTTTTCAAATAATTTTAAAGGAAGGAAAGATTAGATAAAATTACAGCCTGCTTTCAGATAATTCGTAAGAGAAATGGAAGTGAAAATTATTTAATAACTAAAATTATTGATATAGCACTAGCTGCAGCTACATAGTAACAACAAACGAGGGGGGAACATGAAGATATGAGACAGTTTTGGCTTGAATTTTGAAACCCAAACACAATAATCAGGTTAATGAAGAGAGTGTCCTTAACTGAGAAAAGGAAAACTGCACACTTGGAGAACAGTATGATATTTATATAAAGCACTCATACCCTTACCCTGTAAATACTATGCATTGTGACTTCAGGTATGAGATTTCGGTACGAGGTAAGCATAGCTAAGTGTGTTTGCAAAGCAAGGCCCTGCATTTACAAAAAAGCAAATGTGCACGTGGATTTTCACCCGTGAAAATCACAGCATGTCACAAAGATTTTCCATTCACTACCTCTATTTTACAGCTGTTGGGAAAAAAAAATCCACTTTTGGGCTACCACACTTTCTTGCACGGCTTGGTTACAGCCAGGAGGACCCAGCGGTTCTGAGCTCCCTGGGCTCTGTACGTTAGGCTGCATTATAACGGATGACACGTATACTTCAAAACGGGGAGCTGAGAAGGGATTGCCTCATTTGTTTGTGTGCTCTGCCCACTCTCCAAAGAACCTCTGAGTCCAGATTGTAATACCTGAATCCAAAAGGAGAAAGGAAGGGGGTAAAAGCAGATATATAATCAGGCAAGAATGATTCCCTCCTAGCAGCAGGGTCCAGTGGGTTTTCACATGCCACCCACTCCCGCTGCTGGGGCACATGCTCACATGTCCTGTGACCCTGCAGTAGTCACAGCACTTGGCAGCCTCTCTTTCCTCCACCACTTTTTATTTGGTTTAAGGAAACTTTCCCCCACTGTGGATTAAGTATTTCCCAGCTCATAACCTTGGAAAGAGCTCAGGGTTTGGTGTTTTCTGTAGTGTGGAGATACTTGGGGGAAAAGAGCACCGGCCCAGCAGCGACGTTTGAATTTGCCAGCAACACAGTTACCCGCATCCGACTCAATCTGCAGAGAAAGTGCAGAGTGATGTCGGTGGGAAGTTATTTCCATCAAAGTGTTAAGCCTCCTGCTTTCCGACAGTCCAGTTCTAATTTCAAGGTCCGCTTAATTCCACATCAAATAATTACTGCTATACCCAGAAGCACCTTGTCTCCAGAGTTAAGCATATGGCGAAGGACTGAGACCTACTGGTGTCCATTATGGAAGCAGCACGGATGCCAAGCCGATTAAAAATGCTCAGGCTCCCTTCACAACATGCCCAGTGACTGACAGCTTCGCGATTTGGCCAGTCACCGAGGCTGCCAAAAAAGCCTCTGCTGCACGGAGGCCCACATGGCACTCTGAGAAAACAGTTCCATTCCTGGTATTAAATTCCCATACTGACCCGAGGACTTTGCTGTGAGCTCAGCAGGAGCGCACCATCCAATTTACAGCTCCATCCTCCAGAGCCCTCAGTGCCAGCCTCTGGCAGAGACGAATGATGGTCAAACCCCTCCAGCTCATAAATTATGCAAAGGCAATAAATGCACTCAGCAAACAGCTCCTAACGTTTGCCCAGCCTGGCTCCAGATACACTTCGTAAAATGCCAGGAGTCCTGCGCGCACAAGGCATCTATTTCACTCATAAAGAGGTTTTGTCGGAGGGGCGCAAGGGAAGGAGACCCAGCATCCAGCAGCGCTGCTCTGTTCCAAGAGCAGAATTTTATGGACAAGCTGCATGAAAGAACAAACAGGAGGGACAGGAGGAAAGGGCTCTCTGCAGTGCACTGGGGTTCTCTTTACATGCAGTAGGTATACGTGGGTGGGCAGACACATTGCATGTGCTCATTTTGCACAGACACATTACACTGAATTTTCCCTGCGGATTTCCTCCGGTTCACGGAAAGAATTGGACTATTTTTTTCAGAGGGGTAACTCCAAAAAGACCTGCAGAAGAAAGGTTTGCTACTCAGGGTGGAAACTATACTGGAGTAATTTTCTGTTCTTCCCATGCCTGAAACTACTCAGGCACTCTGGACCTTGCACTTGCACACACATTCCCCAGTGGCTTTGCTCTGATGTGCTCATTTAGATTTTTGGATGTTTTCTTAACAGAGGTGCTCAAGCACGAGGTGTTTCCATTTTCTGCAGGTGTACCACTAACCATTTCTGGAGAGGAGGTTTTGGAAACCAAAGCTGATGACTGTTAAGTTTATTATTCAGAATTACTGGTCAATTTGACGACTTGAGTCTGCATTACTTGCTCAATTCCTCTAGCATTTCTCTACCTCCCAGGGCCATAGGAAAAAGTAAAATGATTTAAGTGCTCTGTAGTTCTCCAATCACCAGCCTGTTTTGGAATTGAAGTGATGCAAGTGCTTTGTACTGGCCTGCTTCGGGCTGACTTTCAGTATGTTGTGCCTATTACTACAAGGTAATTTTTCAGTGTTCTCCCATGTCTAGTTTCAGGAAACCACAGCTCTGTGCGTACGCTGCATTAGAATATTCTGCAAATAACAGGGAATCCAAAGTATCATTCAGAGATAGCATGACCTGATTTTTGGATAACTGCCACTGGCTTCACTGGAAGCTGTGAGTGATAATGTGACAAATCAGGACAAGGAAGCAGCAGACACATTATACACCTGAACAAACAGAGGCTTCTTTCTCCAATTCTCAGGCTCAAGGCACTTAGGATCTCCACACCGAACACAAGTTGTGACTGATTATAGTCACCCGGGGCCAGGCTTGAGAAGAGCCCAGAGCCAAATTTCCAAAAGCTGGTCTACATTATCAAAAACCCACCCAACCAGCCAGCCCTTTGCTCTCATTTAGGTACTGAAATGAAAGCCAGATTAGCAAAACTCCTGAGCACCCACAGCTCCCACGTACGGCCAAGTTTTCAAACGAGCATGGCACAAAGTGCCGTGAGATCTTCTCTAACCCCAGCCTGATGGGCCCCTCAGAGGAAAGATTCCTCAAAATGGCTATTTTACGGTTTTGAAAGCCTTGTACTGGGCAGAAGGGACCATTAACAGTTGTCCCAAAGGGCCTATAGCACTACAAATCACATCCAAAGCAAGGGACATGTAAAGCTCACTCAAAACAAGCTCCACAGATAAAATACTTAGAGGACATATGGAAACATTAAGGTTGCTCCTAATTTCTATATAATGAGGGGCAATAATGAGACCATACTAACAAGACTTACTCAAAGGGGCCACAGTTACCCCTTCAGCTGTTCAAACACCTTTAATAACCAAGGTGCACAGGTTCCCAGCCACCACGTCACACGAGTACCAACCTCTCCAACTTCCTTTTGTAGCATTTCTGCAGCTAATCACAGGCTGCACTAATCAGAATCAGTAACCCACAAGCCTGGACTTTCCTACGTGTGCTATGAGGCAACAGACAAACTCATAAGGTCTTTGTACCAGCAAAGCTCTTCTTTCTGCCTCAGCTTAAATCTTCTAAATTCCTGCTATCGGCGTGGGTGCATTCACAGGGTGCATTCCTGTGGCATGGAGGATGCACACATATAACTGCAGTGGGAAGTGGAAAAAGAACTTCCCCCTTCCCATTTGAGGTTTAATCGTGGCAGTGTTTTGTAGAAGAAAAGGAAAAGTGAGGATTAAGTTAAAGATGAGTTGTATCTCTCAAATCCCCTGCCCTTGCTGGAGAGAGCACAAGTTAAAATACACAGCACCTGCAGAATGAGACTGATCCTAGTGCCACATTTCAAAAATCAGACACCCTATGAGGTTATCACTATAATTTAAGCCCATTTTAATAGCTTGAGAGAGTCTGGTCTAAATCAAGCTGAGTAAAGGTCTGCGCCACCTCACCAGCTCATTCAGGCTGAAGCAACACTATGGATTTCTATGTACCTTGCTGATTGAACACATTCTTGTGCAAAAAGTGGCAATCATTGAATATATCGTGTACAATGACATTGAGGAGGGCATTGTTCTCTATTCTGCTCAATGGACTTTGCTGGAACAGCTATTTCATATCTTGGATCCATTTATCATTGCCACCAAAGGAGTCAGTGCTGCTGAAACGCCAGCACTGAACAAAGTGATTCTACTCATCTGTCTGCTGAAAAGAAATCTGAAGAAAATGAGGGAAAACCCAGACCTCAGCCATGTTCACACTGACATTTACAATATTCTTGTCCATCTATCCACCAATGACAAACTGACAGCCCTGGAAAGGGCAAAGACGATATTTTAGCTATACAATTAGACCTTTGCTTCCAAGAAAAAAAAGGAGAAAAAAACATCTCCTAGATGAAAGGAGACACAGACAGGGAATAAATGGGCAATTTTCTAATTGATGAAATGGAGACAGGCAGAGTCACAAAGAAACTAAGAGCAAGAATTTCACTTTTTTCTCCCTCCTATCCCCGACTTTACCTGCAAGTAACATTCAGCATGGAGCTCCTTGCCAAAGAATCTTATATATAGCATCTTGCAAATTGGTTAACATCACAGTCTGCTTAGCAATTCTTCACCATTATCCACAGTGATTCACTGTAAGGAATGACTCTGAAACAGAGATGGTCTGCGAAGTTTAAGGTCTGCTTTCTCAAAAGCTAAAATTATAGATTATTCACAGAAAAGTCCCATTTTACACAAATTACCTTAGTCTGGACAAAAGATTGCAATGTTAACCTTTAGTCTGAATTCCATTTTATCCAAACTACTTCACTTCAGATAAAATGTATCGGGTTTGGACATTTAAAGTTATCTTGGTCCCTTAGAGGAAAAATATTCAGAACTTAGAACCACTGTCAGCTATAGCTCTTAGTTCTTCATTCCCCAGATTTTTATAATGGTTGAATAGAGCAAGGTGACACAATTAGTGGCTCCTAGCATTACCATCAACAAAACAAGGGTTTGAAAAAAAAGAATTCTGAGTATTAAAATGAAAAGGCCAGATTACATTGCTACCCATGATAAAAACCTTATATTTCTATAGGACATGCATATATCCTTGGCAGCTGGTGGGTGTTCTACATGCTCCCAGTAGACCACGGGGATCTTACTTGTAAAGCAAAGTCGATCCCTGTAGTGCCAGGGATAACACTTGATGGGGAAGGCTCGTAGCTATGTGTGACTGGGATAGACTGGGAGGCTTCCTGTGAGTGCCTGGGGAGGCAGCAGGGCCTGCAGGAGCACAAAGATTGCCTGAGGGCTGCCAGGGACAGAGCTGCAGCCCTCTGTCCTGGCTGCCTGCCTGGGGCTCGGTTTCACCCAAGGGAAACATGCCACTGACATCCTCAGGCACCTCCAGGCACAGCCCCAGAGAAGGATGAAGAGAAACCAGCCCTGTAAGAAACACATTCACTTTTGCTCCCTGGAAAGTGAGCTGAAACTGGTAAGTCACCGCAGTTCTTGGAAAAGTGCAACTTCTCTCCCCTGATTATCACTCCCGATGGCTTCCTTATGGTGTCATTGCTCACAAGTGCTCAAGGCCCAATCCAGCCATTGCCCAAGAACAGGATGATGCTCTCATCAGTGTCAATGGAAGATTAAATGAGCTTTCTGGATGTACCATTAGAAAGCCAACAATGCCACCAGTTACTCAGCTCAGCATGTTCAGAAAATGCCTCCCGTAAGTCAGGCATCCCCCAGACTAACTAGGATTGTGGTTTAGCCTCTACTGGCAGCTAAACACCACTGCTCACCCACCGCTTTCCCCACCCCCTCCATGGGTTGGAAAGGAAAATCAGAAAGAAGAAAAAAGGTAAGACCCCAGGGCTTGAAAAAACAATTTCATAAAACTACAGAGAAGGAGAGAAGAAAACACCACTTCTAATAAATGACAGACAAAGTGAGTAATAGGCTCTACCTGTGCCTGAGATGCCAACTTTCCCTGCTGTAGCTGCACTGAAGCAAGTTGAGAAGAGGCATCCCCCAGCCTGGCCCAGCCCTCCCCTTATATAGGGGCGGGACTCAGTATGGTATCAGCTCTCCCATTGGCTGGCTCAGTTGTTTATCCTGAGGGGCTGTGCCCCCTCCCAGCTGCAGCCCATTCCAACAGACTGGGGCCAGCAGCTGCTGCTAACAATTAACCCCAACGAACCAAGGACACCGGGCACCAAGCAGCTTCTGGCCACACACACCTTGATTTTAGTCATTCTCTTTTGCAATGGCAGGATGAAGTCCCTGCCTCAGGTCCTCAAAACTCTACATGAAAAATGGACTACGTGCTTTTGCCTCTGGGACTCTGAATGTACATTCGCCTCCTGCTTACCTGCCTTTCTGGCTGTGGACAATTTAAGGACATAGTGTTATTTTAGCATCCTCTCAATCGATGATGACAATTTGCAGTGCGTAATGTCATTTTTACCATCCTCTCACGTGCAGAGCACTTTGACAGGGTCCAGAAAATAAATAACAGTAAATAATAATAAAAATGGGCATTCGTACTGGTGGATTAAGTCAATAGCAAAGGTTGAAACTAATCAGTGTTTAATGAAGCCAGGGCTTAATACTGCACTGGCCACTGTACCTGAATAAGAAAAGTTTCCTCTTTTTCAGAACTCCTGGTCTTAGCTCAAGAGTTCAGCTTGGAATTTGAGTCTTCCAGATACTTACAGGCTAATGAAATCAAAATATCCCGATGGACAAGAAGCAAAGCATGTTACGGGTTAAAATAATACAAGAATCTATTTTTTCCACTGTGTTGTGATCCATAAAAATCACCCTGAGCCTTTCCTCTTTCTTCTCTGCCTGTGAAGCCAATTGCTTTGATTGCAGTGATATGAGCTTGCTGAAATGACTTGCCCTTGCTTGTGAAGCAAATGGAACATGCTAATAGAACTTATCGCATTACCCGATGCAAAAGTGCCATAGCTCATTACTTTAAGATAAAAGGATATCATTGCAGACGGGAAGCAGAATTGACTTTCTGAGGCCCGACTTGATGATGATTTAATCAACTGCTCTCTTTCACTTCTCATCTCTGCGCCTGTCGGTTTCACAGGTGCTGTTAAATGAGACACTCAGAAAGTGAGCGGAGGGAAAGAAATTGCTGTCATTACTTTTCAAGAAAGGAGGTATGCAAATTTTCGACAGAAAGATTGCGTTCATAATGGGCCTGGTAAAATACAAGGATCATGCTTGACAGGTGAGGGCAAGTCATTTGTACGTCCTTAAAGTGAAGCAACCATTCTCATTTAGAAATTGTGCTCGATAAGAGAAGCTACAAATGAAAACCAGGCGATGGCTGAGAAGCAGCCAGCAAACCTTTTGAAGACTTTGCTATTGCAGATCTGCCTTCAGCAGGTGCCTGGCGTGCCTTCACACATGTCTGTTCCTCACTGCCAGATGGCCAAATTTTGACCTCAGTACCTCACAGAGAACTCCTCTTAAGTGGTTGGTTTTTTGGTTGTTGGTTTGTTTTTTTTTTTTTACTGTCAGCTTTACGTTCACATTCTGGGCTCTGCAAGTTTCTTTCTTTCTTCAACACTGCCAGAAATAGAAACTACAAGACAAAAAACTAAGTGAGGGTTGAGTCAACTTTGACAATAGAATCAATAGGTTGGAGGCAACAACTTGTTACCTGATGCATGTAACTATTAGAGATCTTGGAAAGGCCAGAGCTTATGGTTCATACAGCCCACTAAAAAGTGAAAAGAATAATCCACGAAAAAGGTTGGGGCAGGAAGCAAAGAGACTCTTCTAAGGGCCCAAAAGGAACCTAGGGTCCTTGTGTGACTGTAACAAGAGAGGAAAGGGCAAAAAGAGAGTAACTGAATGTTCTATTGACCTGATGGAAAAGTTCTAATATTCCAAAATTAGAAGATAATAAAGCACGGTAATTGAGATGATGAATTATGTACAGGCTATATATATCTCTATTCTATAGATCTTGGATGGCTATTGAACTGTTTGGATCATTTTAAATGGGGAAATGAGAACTACCAAGCTCTTATTGGTGTCAATCAGAGACTGACAGTCAGCCACAGCAGAGAGGTTCCTTGGGAACTCCACTGTAAGAAATGGACATGGTGGTTTGTCATAAGTGTTGACATTCTGTCTCATAACAGAATAGGACTTAAACACAATTAATGTCATGAATATTTAGAATTAAACCAGAAGCAGGTAGGAAATATTACCACAAAGGAAGCTTGATACAATGAAAAAGGATTTAAATAAGAACAGCCCCTGTATTAATTCCACAGATCAGTGCATTTTAAGAATTTATGATATTCTTTCTCAATATACAGAGGTCATTTGGCTAGAATGGTCCTATATTTGTTTATAAAATACAATTATCAGATATCTTACTTGACCCTTCCCCCACGTGCTGGGTTCTTAACCCTCCATATTGACCTAACTGGTAGTGATGTAGTGATAGCCTTTGGATCTGACTCACCTCTCACTAAAAAAAACACTTGACTGTAGGTTGAAAAGCAACATGATGGAGGAAAGATAGCTTTGGGCTAGGACTCAGAAGATCTGCCTCTGTCACTGGCTATCAGTATCACCTCAGGCAAGTCACTTTGTCTCTGCTTCTGTCACAACCCTCTGTCTATCTGGGCTATAAAATGGCACGGTCCTTAGGATTTCATTACTTTTTAGTATACATGTTTGTGAAATGTGGAGGAGAACGGGATATTTTTCTTAGAGTAGTTTGGAGGAAGAGGAAGAAGAAAGCATTAAGACTTGGATCAGGCCCTAGACACACCATGCCTGTCTTCAATACAAATCTCGTCTTCCACCAACTAAAGCAAATTGTGTCATTTCATCTGAAAATTATTTTTATTTTATATTACAGAAATGCACACAAAGAAGCAGCAATGCAATATTGATAATGTCGCACAGGGGTTGTTCTCTTTTACAGGCAGCAGCACCTCTGAGCACAAAATGGCTACTGAAATGCACATGAAGAGAGATTCAATTGCTTTGTAAGATAAAAGAATTGTAGAAATAATATCTGAAGCAAAAAGTGAAGAATATAAAGCCATCTCTTTTTTCCCAAACTACAAGAACTCTAGCTTTTGAGCTCTATAACTTTACATTATGCTAAGCAATTCAAACTGAACTGTATAAATAATAATAACAATAATAATAATTCCCAAAGCAACCCAAAACAATTGATCCTTAGGGATAAGACCTTAACAGCTGAGCTATAAACCTCTGAACACTGGATTTTAATGGATACTAAAAAACTCTTAACTAAGTCCTATAAATATAACCTGAAACAAAATGATTTGTGTTGTAAGCTATTTGTAAACTCCCATAAATGTTACTCATTGTCATAATGCCAGAAAAATAATTCAAACTCTGTACTCAGCCTTGTAAACTGGTTTCTATGCTGTGGTTTCATTCCCCTTCCCAGTTTTGGTTTTATAATTCATCACTTGTACAGTTGTTAGATATTATTATTATTTATTGCTGCCTTTATCATTTTTGTACAATTTATAAATTGTCTGTGCTAGACCTGAGGGAAGAGGAGGACTATTCTAAATCTACAGTGAGTAAACATAAATTGTAAAGACAATGGCACACTTTGGCCTGCCTGCCTCAGATTTTCTGTTTTGACATACGTGATATCATAATTTGGAGTTTGCAATCTCTTATTAGGAAATGAAGGCATTTTGGGTTCAGTTTTTTTGGTTGTTGTTTTTTGGGTTTTTTTTTTTTTTATTGTTTTTTTCCAGAATACTGCAATTATAAGAATTGATTTTAAAACAGGAGTTGCATTTCTCCATTTAGAGGTAAGCATAACTGTATATCCCTGATTTATCAGCTTGACAAAACTGTCTGTTATTCATGGAGTGGCTGAGGAAAAGTAAGAATATTCACAGTCAGGGAGAGGGGGGCAGTTGTTAACGGGGCATCCACTGCTGGGGCTTCTCCCTTTGCTAAGAAGCAGTGGCACAAGTGGTACCTCAGCGCATCCAAGCAGCCCACGCAGGTATGGGCTAATTCTAATTGACTCTCTAGGCTGGGCTCCTCCAGCACCCTCTTCTTCAGGACCTCGTCATCAGCCCCAAACCCGGGTGTGCTTCCTCTGCTTGGAGAAAAAGCCATTGCTCCAATATTGCCTTCTGCAGTACTGCAGGGTACAAAACCCGGGACACACAGTGCTCAACGATACGGTTACACTCACAGCAGAAAGGTGGGAGCTTCAGGTAAGACCCAAAGCTCTGTTTTAGGAGCCATTCTATTGTATAAATATTCACTGTGGTAAACCACATCCTCAATTTACCATCAATGCACTCCTGGCAGGGCTATGGTTTAGCGGTGACCTGGCAGTGCTGGGTTAACAGTTGGACTTGACGACCTTTAAGGTCTCTTCCAACCAAAACGGTTCTATGATATAAGAAAGAAGTTGGGATTTTTTTCACTGCTGCATTAACCTACCACCAGAGTAAGGTGATAAAACCTCCTGTATCATAAATGATATCACAGACTCCATGACTGTTATCAGCAGTGGCAAATTGCCTGGCACAGCCAAGGCAAGGTATTGCTTTGAATAGCTGGCTTTTAGCACAGTGCTCAGAAAAATTATCCTCGTCCGGGCGAGGCTGGGAAAATGCAAGAGTTTTCCAGCCACAACTGCGTCTAAGCAGGGCTGTAGCTAACCCAGCGCTGAGGGTCACCAAGACTGCCCCATATGTTCCTTCTTCAGCTGCAAGGGTACTGAGACTTCACACGGTTAGAAATTATCTCTTCCAATGGGGAACCCCATGCAAGGGCCAGGAGACATCTTGAGTATAAAACACAGGACGTCCCATTAAACCTTTTGGCAGGAAAGAAGGGACGCGCTGAAATAGAAGGGGATGCATCTTGCAAATCAAGGCTGTCTGGGATT
Source organism: Actenoides hombroni (assembly GCA_024336885.1). Taxonomy (NCBI): domain Eukaryota; kingdom Metazoa; phylum Chordata; class Aves; order Coraciiformes; family Alcedinidae; genus Actenoides; species Actenoides hombroni. The sequence goes on from WUAM01000107.1 coordinate 10,323,102, forward strand.
GCGTGGAGTCATGGGAGGCCTAGAAAGAAAAGCCATAAGAATCACGTCCCTGATCTCTGTGCTTACTCCTATCTCACAGGCAAAAATTCGCACTGGATTTCTGCCTGCATGATCCCAGCAAACTACCTGCACCTTGTACAGCATCCAAAATGGGATTTTACACTGCTCAGACTGTGCTGTACAGTTTTGAGACAGATTAGAAAATTCATTGCTTTCTCCAGAGATGCTCTCTATGAATACAGAGCCCTGGAATTTCACAGGGGACTTTTCAGAGAGGTAGAGGCTCCTCCTATTGTATAGACTGTAGACACCAAACGATTGGAAGTTCAACTCTCATCTCTTTTGAAAATTTAGTAATAGGAAAGCTCTGAGATTTCAAACACACTCTCTCCACAAAAACCTCTGAAGGCTTCATCTTCAATCTTCAAGCAAGTGAGTAATAAGATGCAATGGGTAAAAACCAGATAAATCTAGACTGGTGCCTATTTTTTGAATGGGGAATAATTTCTTATTATTAACTTAAAACCAGGGCAGATTATCCCTAATTGAAAAAAAATTAATGAAAAATTAAAACCTTGCCTAAATTTTGTGCCCTTGTTCAGTCAGAGTTATTGTACTCAAGGCACTACAATTAATTAGTGGAGATCATATGGCCTGTGCTATACAGGAGGTCACAGCAGATCATACCCTCATTGTCTTAAATGATGTGAATTTATAAATCCCTAAACATCGACATCTTTCCACTCTTACTTCCAGAGCTGGCTCATCCTCATTAATGCTTTGGACCTCCTATTATCCAGTAATTTAGGCCAACTCTGTTCAGTCTGAACATTCCCTTCCGTGCTGGGACATTTCTGAAGAGCTCTGGCTGACCACTGAACTTGCTCCTGAGCCAAGAGTGTTTCTCACCTCCCAGAACAGTGGGTCCTGTCAGCTTTTACACTGCGTTTGGTGTTGGTGTTGTTGCGTATGCTGAGTTTTATTCTCCTTCATAGGATTCATTTTTATCATGCTGCAGGAATAGCCTTTAAGACCCATTACAACTTTGCTCTTAAGCTTGACTACCTTTTTTTGAGTAATCAATAAAAAAGGCTGCTACTGTGATTTACAAATAGAGGAAAAGAATGACAATGATGCAAAGCCATTGGTACAGATGTGGAGGACTGTTGGTAGGGCGAAATAAAAAGACCATGAGAAGAATCAGAACAACCAATTCAGTCTTGGAAGAAAATTCAGCTGAGCTATCCTGCATGGCAGCTATCATAAAAAGATGCAGGAGAGATCTACAGGAAATTCAATACAAAATTTAAAATGGACACCAATGGGGTCCTTCAGAGAAAGGGAGAGGGAGGGAGACAGCAGTTTCTCATGAAGCATTACAGAAGGCAGCCTTCCATCTTCCCTCAGAGCTCCTAAAAATAATTATTAACATGCAAGGGAGAGATGTTAGCAGATGCTGTCAGAATTGAGGAATACTTTGATACATGCATCGGATTTATCACGGACTCTCCTCCCCTCCATACCCAATGGAAGAAAGGTCAAGAGCACATGTTTTCTTCCCGCCCCACACACTTACATCACCTTCAATCGTTTCTTGCCAATATGCAAACCTTGTTTAATTTAGGTTCTCTGTCTTCCCATTGAACCAGGTGGGTTTGTTGTTATTTCACCAGTGAGAAATTTAAGGCAGTCAGGCACTGCGTTCACTAGAGGTTGCACTCAAGAAAACCCACCTGCGAGCTCCTGTCCCGTCACAACACCTTAGCCACAAAACCCGCTCTTCCTAAACTTTGACCTTCTCTTATAAAAAGAAGTGCTGGAAAACAGCAGACGTAATACATGACATGGTTACACTAGCACAAGGCAGAATTTTATAATGGCACAGCAACAAAAAAACAACTCTCATCTTTTATCTACTGAAACTGCTCCAGCAATGCCAAACTAGTTCTACCCAATGGCTGTATATATTATGTTTGTCCCCACACAACCAGTACAGAATTCACAGCTGGAAGGACTCAAACTGTACAAGACTCTACACATTTACCAACACCAAAGACAATGAGCCACTTCAACGAAAATAAATGACTGTGAAGGGAACCCACCTCACCCCTAAAGAAGACTTGCTCGTGCCTGACATGTGCCGACATAAAAGAGATGTGTCTCCTCAAAACTGGCTGTAGAGGGACATGCAAGTGTATTTCTGAGCTGTAGATCCTTTTATTATTTCCACTTCCACTTCTAACGGGTAGAAGTAACCAGTTATTGTGATGCTTCTGGGCAAACACCTCATACTTGGAAAAATGAGCAAATGTAGCCAAATGACAGAGTGTAAACAACGCTCCCTAAACTACCGGGGACATCACGT
>WUAM01000107.1:10327966-10403293 GCA_024336885.1 Actenoides hombroni
TGGGTCCAGTGGTCCTAACCACCAATTACTGCACTTTGGAGTAAGTTCTTTCTCCAAGAACCATGCTTGCACAGGTACCCACCAGGACCACATTAAACGGCTGTGGTTTCAGCTTCCCTGACTAAGGTTTTGTGCCCACTCTGAGTTAATTAGTATGGCTCAGAACACTATTTTGCCCTTGTTATATATGCGCAACTCAGAAATACCAGTGTCCTATTCCGTTCATAAAAACCAAACAAACTTTCCCCCCAAACACTATCAACAAAAAGACGCTACTTGATGCCAGTGAGTCACAATAGAACCTCAGGACACCTGGGGAATTGTGCTGACAGGGAGCCACTGCAAATAAGCCAGATTGTTCCAGTATTCCTATAGAAAGCAGGACAGTCTTTACAGAGATGAGGCACGTGTTCATGGCACGATGCCCCTTCTCGGGGCACGTACGATGCGTGTGCTGTATGGCCACGAAGACAGGGCCACTGCGAACACAGGCAGTGGCAACATCAGCACCAACACCGCGAGGCAGAGCGATGGGAAAATCAGCCATTTTTCCAGATGCGGGTAGCAGCCGGTTGCCATGAAAACACAGAAAAAGCCACAGGACAATCCCAGCCTTCCCTGACAGTTCTTTAAGGTCTTTCAAACGGGGTTAGGCCTCTCTCTAATAGTAGCACTGGTCTTCATTACTTACAGTACAAAGGCGAAGGGGAAAAACCCTGTAATTTGGGCAATAACAGAACATCTGATTAAAATCACCAGAATAAGAAACAGTTGTAATTTAGCTTTCAGTCACAAAATTTATGGAGTATTTTGACTATATTTAAGATGTAAAAGAATGCACTGCATATTGTCCTCTGTCCCCCAAAGACATCCCTTCTGTCTCTGTTACATTTGAGAAAATAAAACCTTTTTCCATTGTTGAATGTTTGGCCTAAAGGCCAAGAACAACTGTGCTCGTGCATGGCCACTGCTCTATGACATGCTGGGGAAAAAACGGGGATGGGCCAGGGTGTATAAGACTAGTGGGTTTTCTTTTTTAGGAACAGACATATAACAACCTTATCAAGCTTAATTTCTCCGTTTTCTAAGTGAAATTAATATCTATGTTGCTTTTGTAAGCCCTCTCCAATAGAAATATCTAAAATAGGCAAATGGTACTTTTAATCCTTGATAAGGACTGTAATACACCGACTGAAGCAGAACTTACAGTAAAATGTACTGGCCTTATCCTGAACCCCTTGCTCTGTATCTGTTCAGTGCCTACTCAGGCAGAACACACGTGGCCCTTCATTACAATTTCTAACCCACAGAAATAAATCGTGAAGAAATGTGAGTGCCCTATAGCATTTAGGACACTATTCAGCTGGAAAATTAGACAGCCTCCCGAGGCACACGAGCCCTGAACGGCCAGAAAAGCCAGCAGATCTGTTCAGAGGAAAGGGCTGGCCACGCACACTACTAGGCGGAGATAATAAAGGAAATATTTACCAGCTCCAAAGCAGAAGTAGCAAAGAGCTCATCTTTGCCCTCCAGAGTTTGTCCACCTCCCTTCTCCTGCAGTACAGAGTTGCCCTGGAAGGAGAATGTGTTCCTAAAATATTTGGGGAGTGAGAAAAGAGTCCTCATCTAACCTAAAGCATCTAGCAGCCCTTGAGCTTTCAGCATCACCGTCTAGAGGAGGTGATCTCTGTCCCTTGACTGCAGAGAGCCTAAGGAGCCTGCTATCCACAGATAAAAGGTAGCCTTGAATATACTTCTCCTTGAGATACCCAAACCAGGTGCCTAAATCCTTGTTAGGATTAAGTAGAAGCAAATGGAAACCAAGACAAAATACAAATAAGAAAAGCAGAGAAAACACAGAGAAAGGATCTTATTTTTCACATGAAGAGCAAACCATCCTTTCTCAGAAGTCATCTAAAGCTAACTCTTGCAACAGCCTTTGCCATCTCATTGTTCAGGTCACACAAAACACAGATTGTGTTGCTAAACAATCTACTTATTTCTATTACCGACCCTTTGTGCAGTCCTTTCGGTAGACATATTTGTTCTGTCTGTTTCTATTTCAAACCACAAAGATATCTTGTTAAAGGCAAATTAAGGAATTGTCCTGGGCACTATTGAAAAGTGGAAATGAAATCCCAAATTTACACCCCCCAATGCTACAATTACGGAGCTTGCGCTGCTGCACGAACCACACATTGGAAACACAGAAGCGCCACGTGGAAAGGGTGCTTTCAGCGAAGAGTACACCGAAAAATAAGCTGCTTCCCATCAGCAAGTACATTCTTTATCTTTAGCATAACATTTATAAAGCTTGTTCAGGAAAAAAATGTGTTAAATCTTTCATCAGGCTACAGACACTTTATTTGGAGTCTTCACAGAAACCCAAAGTAGTGCCATAAGGTGCCTGGAATATTAGCCAAGATAAAACCTTCAGGGCCATGCACGCTACTGTTTTCAAATCTGTTCTTTCATCTGATGTGCCAGTCGAAATTACTTCTGCAACATGGTCAGAACAAACCTGGATGGATTTATAATGCCTCAAATTGCTATGGGCATATTTTTGTGAATCGCCTAGAGACAAACAGATAATTCTCTTTAGATTGTGTGAATTGCTAATTCTTATGCACGTCATGTGTTTTCCAAGTGGCATGTTTAGACAAGAAAATTGCAGAATATTCCTGATGTCACCAGAGCTCTATGCTTAGAAAGCCACAGCAGCGTAGGACAGTGTCCTTCTACGTATCTCAGTATAACTATTACAAATCATTTTAATTCAGACAGTACTTGTTACCTTTTCTCACTCTATGACTACCTGTAGAAGAGGGGAGTCAAATGATAAGCAGCAGATCACCAATTATGCCAACACAATGGAACTACTTGTGCGGGTAAGGGAAGCAGAACCAAGCTTTTTATTTGCTCTGCTTCAGCAATTTGAATAAACAGTGTAAGTGTCATCTTTTGAGTCAACATGTCGAGTTCTGTGATATCTAATCTCTGTCTGTTGGCTTTATTATAGCACGCACAAAACCCCTCACAAAGACTTCCTCGTAGCGTTGCTTCCCTGACAAACAATGCTTGCGCAAGCAGGCCATGAAGTTCCCCTCTCTGCTCAATCTCCTCCAGATTTTTGAACTCATCGGTGAATTTCACCCACATTTGACAAGAGATTTCAAAGATAATTAAGCTCCTGTGAGTTTTCTGAAAAAGGCGGCCAGTTGGTATAGAGACCCAATAAGCCTGAAAGAAAGGCTGCAGTGTGTGATCACACCTCACTTCATACCAGAAAACGCACACAGAAGAGAAATGTTATAAGAACTCCAAGGAAAAAACATCAATCAGAGATTTCAATTAACTCTCTATGGGAAACCAGGCTTTGATAAGTTTTTTGCTCATGGAACTACTCATACTTATTTTACTACATATGACTCAGATTCAGAGGTGCCAGCTTATAACTAATATATAAATTATCCTCATCTTGAAAACCAACAGGGACATCTTTGTACATTATAATGCAGAATTATAGCTTCAGGGCATCATTTTAGATGAAAACATAACATATACAACAAAAGAAAATTCCATTTGTGTTATGACCAGATTTTGCTTCTGAAGTGACTCTGTACACGTGGAGAACTCAGTAAACTGCCTGTCCAGACAGCACTGAAAAGATGGTCCCATGCTTATGGCTTAAGGCCATAAAGTTATTAAAACCATGGGTTTAATTCCTGGATGTCACGCACTCTTTTTTAGATAAACCCCCTTCCTTCTCTTTCTGCATCTTCTTCTGTAAAATAAGACTCTTCCCCCTTTCTCCTCAACTTCACCTTTCCTTTCTGTGTGTTGTAACATCTTCTATACAAACTGCATGACACCCGCTTTCCTCCAAACGCCTGTTAAACTCTGTCTTCTGATTCAAACAGATCCAAACAGATCCAAACACATCCAAACACAAACATACTGAATCCATTCTTCTGAAGTATTTGAAGTGGATTTTTGTTTTGTTTCTTTTAGTTCTTGATCACTGTCCACAACAAAATTCCAGTGGCTCCAGAAAGCTGGGTTTGTCCACAAGAAGAACGCCAGTTTAACACATCAGTAGCTCTGGGGTACTTAAGGAGGTGCTAGGAATAAAACAGTTGCTTTGCTTTGTTGGGAGGGATACACGATGAATGTATTTGTTTTAGCATGTATTATGAATGCAGCTTGGTAGTGTTTTACAAGTAGAAGTAACAAATTATCAGTCGTCAACTAGTCACTTTAAATCCCCTCTAGACTTCATCACTGCTTTAAATGATGTTTCACAAGGCAAACAGAAAAGCATCTTATTTTCAAAGGGATGAGAAAACAGTGTTGCTAAAACAGTGTTGCTCTCTATCCCTGCGGGATGCAAAAATAATCTATGACTGTGACTTCATTGAATTTAGTTAACCACAGCAAATTGCATCACAGAGCCTCTCTTTAACAGATCGGCAATAGTTAATGAACATGGTGGGGAGACCAGATATTTCTTCAAAACAACTCATCAAGTAAGCTGCCTCTACTTAACAGATGTAAAGGCAGGGCCCAAAGTAGAAGCTGGCAGAAACAGATGGTGCCTAAGGGCAGCTTTCTGTTTCAGTGCTCCTGGGGGCTAGGTTAGGCAAGATGGGAGGTGTCGAGAGGTGGGGGTTGTGTTTTTCGGCAGCAGGTAAAATCCATTTGTCACACCACCTCCAACTGGGCTTTCAGCACAAAAGTTTAATATCTGAAACCAATGAGGCATTCTTCTCTCCGACGGCAGCAAGGCAGGAAAACCTCTCTGAGCAGTGTGGAGCCCCAGCCTTTTTCACCAGGGAAAGATGTCAAGCTCCTCATTCTGAATGACTTGCTTTTTTTTTTCTTTTTCAAACAAATAAAAAATGGGTATGCAAAGGGAAGTGTTTTATCTTATTGTACCTTCAGGGAAAGAACACAAAATGACGAAAGTAAGCGTGTTTTCTTTCTCTGTTCTCCGCTGAATAACATCAGTAACCTCATAAAAGCAGCCCCTGCTTTCTCCTTCTCTGAAATACAGACACATACATCGCGGCACCAGCAATAAATTTCCATTGCCTCCAACTTCTAACACTGCCAAGGTATGTGCCATTGAGAGCATTTTTATGAGCCGGTCTTTGACTGCCAGGATTTTGCCTTCATAAAGGAGAGATTTTAGTCCATTCTGTCTATTTATTTTGTGTAGAGGAATCAAGGTCAATAAACCATGGAGAAATTCACTCTACCTTATTCCATTTCAGACTTTTGTCATCCACGCTTTATCGAGTATCTGAATGAATTTTTAATATCATGCCACAAAATGCTTTGGTCTTCTATCATATGCTGGGACTCTATAAATCTGATAACACTTGGGAGTTCTCAAATATACTCAGCACTGAAGAAACAGCTTTAAAGTTTAGTCATTCTGATGAAATGTAAGAGCTTATATCAGTGACAGGTTGACAGAAAAAGCTGTTTTCCTTTCCATTTCACAGACTTCCACGTATGAACGCCATGAAACATGTCAGGACTTTCTCTGAGTCTATGAAGACAGAGATGGCATCTGCTCCCAGTGGGGAGCCCTTCTAACCAGTAATACTGTAAAATTTCATGATTCTGAAATCTGATCGACAGCCAAAGGAAGGGCAGGGAGGAGGTGTTTACTGTATTTTATAGGAGAGCATCAATTGCTTGTCTTGGCACATGATGTATATTTTTATGGCATACAATACCACTTTCAGCATATTTTTTTTTAAAGTAAAATGTATTCATGTTGGATGAACGTGTTTATAAATTCCTGTTGCAGAAAAAAAACCCGCATTTTTTTAAAGACTAGGCATTAACCCTACACACTCATCACTACAGTTTTAGGTAAGTGGACGAAAAGACAAGGACCTTGAGCCTTAACAAAACACATACAGATTCACTCTATCAGCAGCCCAGCACTCAAGTACTGTGCTAGCTCCTCATATTATAAAGTTGCTCCCACCTTCCAGTGACAGCAGATAGAGAAAATAGATCCATTGACTCTATGGTCTATTAAATATTATCTCCTAATACCATGGCCAAATTGAGACCCCATTAAGCAACTATGCTGTATTTTCACATTTACTCTTCTGACAAATACTCATCTATATTAACCCAAGGAATTTACTCAGCAACACACACAACTACAGTTTTCAGAAGCACATTTCAACGGCACAAAAACGCTCACTCCCCAAACTTCAGTTCAAACTCCCAAGCAGTTGAAGCATGTCTGAACGTATGGGTTCGTGTTTGCCCCTCTATGGAGCATAATTGTTCCTTATTTCATCACATCCTGTGACACAGCAGTTTCCGACCTGTGATTTGTTGCATCCTGAAATCCACAAGCATCCTCCAGGAAAAAGCTACACCGTAAGGAAGGGCAACAAGCCACTAGTGGGTAGCTGTACATTTACTAGATAACTCCACACCTTTGAAAGAAAATTTTCATGGGTGCGAAATTCAAAAAACCCTGCAAACCACTAAAGGGCAAACACACTAAACCCACAACTCAGTCGTCTTCACAGGGTGACACAAAGTCTTCCTGACAAAAAGGCAAGGGGACAAGCCCAGCTTTATTGCTGTCCTGCCAGACTTCCCAGACTGTAACAAAAGCCAATAAAAAATGAAAGGATGGCAGGGACTGTGCACATTTATGGGAAGCAGACATCTAAATTACTTAGATGATCTTGCAAGGAAAGGCTGCAGCAAGAGCTGTGTAGATGTGGATTTGGAGGACTGCTTTCCCTGTGTACACGGAGCTAGGATTTTTCCGGTTTAGTTTGAAGATGACTGTGGCAGTACCCAGAAAAACAGACATTTTCAGAGTCTGCTCTCCTATCGTTATACTTCCTTTGAAATCACTGTGCATGAAAAAGGGAGGAGAGATTCAAATGCTTACAATAATTAGTTTATTTTTTTATTTTGTTGTGCCGAGGTAGGTATTGGTGACATGAGCTGTGGTATAAAACATTCAGATTAGTTGGGAATTTAGCCATGGCCTATTGAGCCACAAGGAAAGAGTCAACTACCTAAAGCCAGCCTGAATTTGGAACTACAGAGGTTAGTGGGACTTCCACCTTTAATACGTTATTTATAAACATTGTCATCTGACTTCTGGAGATGCAAGTATTTTGTCCATGCACCTAATCATGTCCTAGCAACTCTGTGAGATTCATGTGCGTTAAGGCATTTTAACTACTTTGGTTCTGATTCAGATAGTATTACAGATAACTACAACAGATGGCATTCATGATACTGCTGCTTTAGAAGACAAAGCTTTCCTAGCCAACTGCCACTCTTCTCCCTTCTGCTTTTCTTCACTAAGGATATGTCAAGGTGAACTAAAGGAAAGTTCAGGCCTTTACGTACCAGCAAGCATCAACAGGGCATTTCAGATGCCAAATGGTATAGATGAGCAAAGAGAAATAATGAAATCCAGAAAGAAAGGATGAAGCAGAAGCAAAGCAAACTAAATATGCAGAAGATGAGGGACACACCCAGAAACTCAGGTGGTTTTATTATACAATTAGAAAAGACAAAGTTACCCCTTTTATAACTACTTTTTTTTCCTGTCATTTAGAAGGAAAGAGATTGGCTATACTCATACGTATTTATAGACACAATTCTGTCCATCTTAGGTGACTTCAGTGGGGAGCAGACTATTATGAGAACAGCCTTCTACTTCCAGCATGCACCTACTGATCAAAGAGCTATTGATTCTCAGCTCCTAAGAAATAGCTTGTTTCAATGTACATCAATTACACATTCTATACCTTCCTGCAAACTTCCAGTAGCGTGGGCCTTATTCTTGTAATAATTATGACAATTTTAGATTGACATAATTGTGAAGTTGCTCTTTATTCACAGTGCTACTTGTATTACTGCAGTAAGAACATGTTTACTTTAGAAGTCAAAGAAGGTAATGTTAGCAAAAGTTCAGTTGCAAAGGACTTACAAGGTAATTGTGGACTAGAGCCTCCCAGGAAGCAAAAAAAAAAATTAAATAATTCTAATCTACACCTTCAATCTTATAAAATTGAGCACAAAGTGCAGCATTTTAGGGGTGGCATTTGAAATGAGAACTCTATGTTGTTATTTTCCTATTAGTCTGATTAGCATTCAAAAATAGTTTCTTCTAGGCTTGGTATGCATTTTGAGAGAGATTCAGAGGAAAAACCATTTTTAAAACTCTTTCATCCCTCCCCATTTTAACCACTTCAACCACAACATAATCTCAGAGTTGCGTGCTCTTCCAAATGCAGAGCTCTACCACTTCATAACCTCTGTACTCCAGTCTATCATTATTGTTCTTCATTAACACAATCTGAAGTGTATGTTGATAGAGTTAGTGTTTTTGCAAACTATTTGGATTATTTTACGTGTAATTGACTGGTACTTTTAAAAGAATTCCATTTTATACTAGGTCAAATAAAGAGTGTAATATATAACATATTGTATGGCGCTGAACGCTATAGCCAGAACAGGAAAATAGTCTGAGTAGTTATTATCAGTTTGCTTTTTAAGTATGTTATTTACAATACGCAACAGATGTTCTCCGAATGTTAATGGGAAAATACAAGCCTTTTATTTATTTCTTTTCTGACAGACTAAAAAGTGCAACTAATATAATAATAATCCTGGAAAGTCCAAAGATTGCTTCACAACTTGGAAAACGCTGTGTTGAGTCATTAGTCTTATTATCTGGTATTTTCATAACTCGCTAGATAAACACTGTAAACTAAGATTTCCTGGTAATGATCCTTTATATGTGCTAGAACAGGCCTCCAAGAAATCTCCATCAAGCCTAAGAGACAGGGGTTTTAATCAATCCCAGTCCCCCAAATAATGCAATAATGGGGAGGGTGGTGTGTGCACAAGGGCAGGCGCTCCCCTCCCCACAAATGGATAGGGTTAGAACTGCCGAACCCGAACTCCTGCTTCCTATAGCGCTAACTGCTAACAGAATGTTTTCTTTAGCTCAGCGCCTTTCAATCTGCGGTCTGCAAACCCAAGGGATTCACATACTCCTTGTACGAGGGTGTGTAAAAATGGACTTGGTTTCTTATACTCTATTGGGGTCCATAATTCCATTGATAAAGGCTTAGGGGAGTCCATCTGCTGAAAAAAAAATGTGAAAACTTCTGCTATCCCATCAAGCCCCTGCTCTTCAGGAACAATGGCTCCCAGTTCATTGCCAACGCTCACTGCGGAGTTAAAAATTGCCCCCATGTGCAGTACCAACAATTACTTCAGGCAGATAAAATTGAACACAGTGCTTTTACACTTCAGAACTGTTATGGGATCTTACTTTGAGAAGTCAGAGACAGAATCATACCTGTAGCATATACATCCTGGGTTGGTTGTCCCCCTCTTAGTTTGGATGTAAAAGCTATGGGCAGCACTAGCTTTTCCCTGCTACTTTATCTGATTTTCCTGCATGAATAATACTACACAGCATTGACAACTGCTAGTTACCACACAGGAGCATAAGAGGACAAAAAGGTTGATTATCCGTGGTCTTGTACTTTGTATAGTCACTCAGGCAGCCTACAAAGCACCTGTGAAATACTATTAACCTGAACTGGTAATTTTTTCACCAGTCCTTCAGGGATCAAGTGGAAGCTGGTGCCTTTGTTATCTTATGTCCGCATGGCACAAATCACACCACTGAGACCTGTAATTTGACTTCATTTTTTGCCTGGCCTTCTATAAAAACAAGTTTTATGCAAACAGGCTGTCAGTCCACCCAGCCCTAGTAATTTTCAACCCCTTGTTCCCTTTCAATTAAATGTGATAGAGATCTAAAAAACATCTGGTTATGAGAAGTTTTATGCAAATCCACGACCCTAGTACAGGAAAGAGAGATGTAGCTCAGCCCTTTCAAGAGACAGCTGACCAACCAGCTAACAGGAAAACACAGGATATGTCATTTCCTTGGCCAGAGAAGGAACGTACAACAGAGTGAGAAGGATGTGCCCACGTGTGCATGGGCAGAAGGAAGGGAAGGTGGTTCTACAGCACGGGACACAAATCTAAGGCAGTGAGACTTCAGTATTGCCCGTGCTCGGAGCACTGCTTGTTTCAGCAACGCGAGGAAAAGGAGCTGCAAGACGGTTGTACCGCACTGATTAAACGATGCGCTTTCAAAAACAAAAAACTCACATCTCAGCCCAAAGAAACCCAGTTTATGACACTATTGCAAAGGAAGAAATCTCGATTCTTTCATAGTTTTCTTCCCACCTCAGCGCAGCAGTTGGGAAAATAACATTCATCGCTATTGTACATGACAGGTAAAGGAAAAAAAAAAGTAACAGCCACATCTGGTATCATTAATACTTTAGCAGACTTCCTATTTTTAAATTAGTATCGTTCTGCAAGCAAAATGACAGCTCCTCACAGAGCCTGTGAATCTGCAGAAACAAACAAGCTCGCAGTTTACCAGTACAGCTGCAGACAGGGCTGACAGGCTTTTCAAAGCACTCCAACTAGCAGAGCCTGATTCTGCAGAGGCACTTTTCAGGCTGGCATTTTTCAGGGTTTTTTTTACAGGTGACAAAGCAAGCTAATAAACTCCTAGCCATTGAGTGCTGCCAACTGGGCCGGGTGCATAGGGCGGGAGGCACCTGCGGCTCTGCTGAACCTCCCCGGTGCACCCGGAACGTCTCAGCAGCCCTGCCAACGGGACACAGGCAACAGGAAAGCAGCTGGATTTCTAGGTCAGCTGAACCCAGCTTGATGCTGAGCGCTTCCAGCTCCCGTCTGGAGAAACCTCAGCACAGCGCAGGGCTGGTCCCTACCACGTCTTCCACTCAAAGTTATATGGAGCCAGAGGGGACCGGGTCTCCTCCTCACAGTGTAAACTCGGTCTGACATTCTATTTCTTTTCAGGGGTGAACACCTGAAAAATAGGGTAAGAGGAGAACAAAACAAGGTGTCCGTAATAGCTGTGCTCAGGCAGGAACGGAACTGAGCCAGCTCGGACCCTGGCATATTGTGTCTTTTGGCTCCAGAAGGCAATTGCTCACAAAATCAATTGCTTCTGCAACGCAAACGCGCATACACACAACTGAGCTGTGGTACAGACTTCAGGAAATATCAGTCTCCTGAGGTAACCACAAGCTTAAAATGAGGCTTGAGGATGACAAAAAAGTCTGTCTGCCCGTGTCCTGACGTGTTCCATCCATCTCAGGGAGTTACCAAGGCTTCATCCACTCTGCTTGCTTGCGTCAATGAAATCAAACAGACTCTTGAAGCGACCGCAGGAAGTTCTCCACATGTTAGCTGAGGCATCTGGAGCTTTTCCCATTAGTTAATTCTCGCTTGGTTGCCAATTCAAAACACCAAAACAGAAAGCAGAGACATTTCTCAATCTTTCCTCATGAGGGATTTACCCGTGTAAATCCCATCACAGAAAAATGCCTCTGGACAAATTTAAAGCTAATTTTTTTTCCATTCTTGTTGAGCACTTGAATTTTCTCAGGTGCTCCATCTTAGTGCCATTCTGGTAGTACCTACAACAGTACAAAATGAACTAGCAGGCAGTCACCGTTGGTTTGTATTGTCGTTGTACACAAAAGCATTGCCCAAACTGACGTCTACTGCTAGCTACTACCTGTAATACATCTGCAGATAAAGAAATCAATGCACTGAGGAACGCAGCAAGTCTTAGGTCTCTGCTGGGAATTAATCCCTACTATTCTTTTACGTCAGTTACTGTAGGTCTCAGCAGAAAATAAAATGCAACCCCACAAAGGTCAGATTTTAATCTCTGAAATGAAGAAATGAAATCTGACCTTTGGACAGAACATCCACCATTCACTTGTTCATACCTCTTTTACGGACCTTTCCACATCTGGATTTCTCCAGCCTGACACAGACTCTTATTGTTTTGCCCAGACTAAAATCACTCTTGTGCAGCTGCGCTACCTGGAACAGACTGGGTGGCTGTATATCCCAGTGAGGCTCCAGATGCTTCTTTTTTATTTTTCCCCAGCTTCTCTTCTTTTCAAATCAGGATATTAGTTCTCACTTACACACCCAATTAAATACAGTCAGAGCAGAGGATGAAGAGCACCTACCAGAACATGGGCAGGTTCTTTAAATTTGCAACCTTTATCTTTAGAAATCTCCATACTTAAAATGAAGTTTGTTGCAGGACGCTTTGCAAAATATGGTGTGTATTACTTCTCTATGCCTTTCTTCCTGACTCCACTTTCACTTGATGGCTTGTGTAAGGAGCTGAATAGTAAAATGTAAGACACATTGTGGGCTGTGATCTCTTTCTCACTAAACCTGCTCCATAGCTGAGGTTTTAAAATGAAACAAAACAGAACTTACAATTATTGTAATTAGTTGGGGGAGTGTGGGGGGGGGGGAAATGGGAATCTGCCCACACCTCAGCTGAAACAAAAGTAGACAGCACCACAGGCACATCACTGACCAAAGGAAAACATTTGAACAAAGTAATGTGCAATTACGGAACTCTCCATTTTGATACTGTCTTAGCACATCTGGACCACAGTATTTCCTGCAGAGGTCTATATATACATCTCTCCAGCTAGCAGACAAAACATATAAACTTCTAATAAACAAGTAGATAAAATAACTGAAAATCCACACGCTTGCACTTGCCGAGGACTGTCAAAAAAATGGAGTTTTCATGGCTTGGTTTGATTTGCTATGCCTTGTGGAGAGGTAAAAAAGCCAGTGGGTTGGAAAGGAAAGCATCATTACAGCTCACAGCTAAAGCCACTTCCAAGGAGACTCACACAGAGAAGACCCAGTCTCTCCGGACAGCGACGCAGTGCCCAGACTTCCCACGGAGCACTTATTGGGTCAAAATATTATATTAAGGCTGAGCGTTCTCCTTCTAGGTTGCAGTCCTTTTGCTCAGGTTACTATGGAGCACACTGGCATTACAGGCCCGTGTGATGTATGTTTGCTGTCAATGCTGAAATAACACTAAATGCGTCTGAGCGGGCCCCACCTGCCGAGCAATATGTTCTCGATCCCTCAGGCAGAGCTGTGTGCCGCCCGGCTAGGAAAAACTTCCTCCCACCCAGCACATGGCAGGGCAGGGAGATACACACTCGTGTGCTCGCGTATGGGGGGGGTGGGAGTTGTCACAGCACACGACCCACCCCCCCCCAGCTTTGGCTTGCTGTGACAAAAAACCGCCTCCCGCTTCGGTTTTTACAAAATACGGGGAGCAAAAAGAAGGGAAAGGATGTCAGCCTGTTAATGGCATACATCATTACCACAATTGGCTGAGAAGTTGGCTTGTTGACGACTGATTCATGAGCTCCTGTTGCAAGCCAAGAAGAGAAAGAGAAGATGGAAACGTCCTTATTTATTTATTTGTCAGGACAGCGGGAGGCTCTCCCGAAGGTTGGTGGAGACCACGGCTCCGGCTAATACACGGGAGGCTGCTCTCTGCCTGCCACAAGAGTTCACATGGAGACACTGATTTCTTCCTGAATTGATCGACATGATCACTCTGTACCACCTGTAGTTTTCTCATCACAGAAAAGAATTAGCAGGGCAAGGAACCAGGACACATCCTTTCTCGAGAAGGGGAGGTGTTGTGGTTTTGATGGTGTCTCTGGAAATACCAGCAGGTTGAATGCAGATGAGTTTCTTGCTCATTCAGGCGTTATCGCTGCCTGCGCCTACGGCCTGTGCAGTGATACCTCAGAGAAGCAAAGTAGTTCCCAACTCTCAACACACGTAACAAATGGAAAAGGATGAACTCCATCCCATCTGGTGAGCAAGCTCTCTGCAGGTCACATTAAACAGCATAATTAATAGGTTTAGACTAAACGCATGCAACCCTCCTGTTTCACTAAAAATAACACTTTCAAAGAGCAGGAGAATTTGGGGTTTTTTACTGCTGTGCTGCTATGAAGAAATAGTCTCAGTGTTGTATTACTTTTTCCTCCACACCAATTTTACTTGGAGCAAGAGCTTCACTGCTTCACAATGCAACAAAAGAACTACTGAGATTCATGCACATGGCAGCGGGCTTTTGCTGTGCCAAATTTCCTATTAAACAGAGTCTTTTGAGCTTTCACTAATTGTTAGCTACATTAAGTTATATTATAAAATTAATTCAAACTACTAAACAAGTTATGGAGATTTCTTCACACGAAAAAAGGGAGTAGAAGCTTCATGGAAGGATGGCCATGCAATACGGACAATAATCTCCTTTCACTACATACGGTTTATATCATGGGACACTCAAGAATGCAAAGCTATCAGAAGTTTTAAGCACTTCTGGGTTTTGATATTCAAACATTTAAAAGTTCTGTTTTCAGTTTTATTCGTATCGTTACTTACCTATATAGAATGTCCAAAAAATTAGTGATGGCAGCAGAGCAACAAACACTCACATACAGGAACCGCATCAGAGCTATGTGGTAACAGCCTGCTTAGCCCAATTTCTTATGACCAATACAGATGGCATTTTACTACCTTAGCAGCAAGACGCTTTATGCAGCCTGGGTGGTTTTTTTGTTCCCAGTACTTTACAGCTGAAGAGTACTTATGTAAGTATGTCCTACTTAACACAAGTGTGGATATTCTCATTATTCATGTAAGCAGAGATTTTCAAAGAGAACTCATTAATAGCTGACATCCACTGACACGCGGAAACAATCTTGAGACGTTTTAAAACACCGGCCATAACAAAGGCAAGGTACATGACCTAGGGAGGCAATACCTCACGGATAACGATGGCAAAAGCTCTCCTCGAACAACCTGGCTTCACATGGAGATGGACGGACTATCCTCCAATTGTAAGGTTTTGAAATTACCTGAACAAAAGCAATCCTGATCGTCTCTCCTTTGGAGCCTCTTGTTTAGTATGCTGTAGAATGAAATGAGCTTACTCCCCATTGGTTCCTGAACAGCCCTCACTTGTTAAAGACTTACGGACACTGCTAATCTGTGACAAAACCAGGAAGTGTAATTAGCCCTGCCAAACCATCTGTCAGGCCTGAGAGACTTGGATGATATTTGGGAAAAGCACGGAAACATGTGTGCGCTTGTCCTAAGTCCCAGACCATCCAAACTTGGCCAACAGCTGGGTAAAACAGAATTTGACAGTGCTGTTGAAAAGGCCAGAGAAAGAAAACGCTGCTAATACAGAAAGACACCTAGTATTAGTCACTTCAAAATCCTGTTATAAATGATCAGCCCAGAACTGAAGTAAATGACAGTAATTAAAACTGTCCTGACACTCCCACGGCAAAGACACAAAATCCACCGCAGCAGTCACAAGCAGCACAGAAATATGTACGAGCACCGTAACTGGGAGACAGGCTTTAAAATCTCTATGTGTTTTGGTTTACCATCAAACCGCCTTCTGATACCACACATCGACAGCAGCTCTCAAAGAGGCGTTCTTGGAGGAGACAGAAAGACAAAGATGGAAGCGAGTGGGAAGGTGTCCGTCTCAAAGGAAAGGCCCAGCCTCGAGAGGCCTTAGCATACGCTTTTCTCCTGAAGCGAATTAGCACGACTGGTGTTCACAACATCTTGAGAGCGGCTGTTCTGTTTTGCCAGAATAACTCGAGTGGTTCCCTTATCATGCTTCTCTCCAAGAAAACACTTTGGATACATTTCACAGCAGAACCGTGAACAAAAAAGAGAGAGGGAAAAACATTAGCTTGAGAATATTTCTGTAGCGTACACTCTGCCATGAGGCACGGCATGAAGATCTGATGCTTATATATTAACACTACAATGTAATGAATATCAGAAAGATGGTTAAAAGCCAGTGAAGTCTGGACAAGTCAGAGAAGCATGAGGCAGACCACGACAGCAGCGCTTCTGACTGACAAAGACTTTGTGGGGCACGCAAAGTGTGCACCAACCACTTGGATCTGTCAACTTATCTAGTCAATATATGCCCAAGGGCCAAAGCCCATAGTTAAACAAACTGCATTCACTGTAGAAATTCTGTCTATAAACACAATTACAATGATTTTGGTTAACTTTGTATTTGTCAAAATTTATATGATCTTAAAGGAAACATTTTTCATTGAAGAATCATAACACAGTTGAGAAAAATGTTGAGAAACTCTGGATTAAAAAAAAAAAAAAAAAAGAAGAGTTTTCCTTTTACCTTTATTGCATTTGCAGATCAGGATGACTGTCAGTAGTGACAGCCAGCTCATGCTGACCTTTTCCTAGGATGGACATGGGACAATCTCACAATCGGTTACCCTATTTCAGTTCCAGAAGGGATGATCTCCAGGTTGCTCAGGAAACAGTCATTTTTTTTTACCCACTCAAATTTGGTTTCAAATACTTACCTGATTGGAGTCAAATCCCTTTGCCATTTGAATCCATTTCTGGACACTCTGCTCTGATCAGGCAGAGCAAGGACCAGTATCTGCACCCCCACTGATGCCTCTCACATGCCAGAGAGACTCAAATACACAAAACCATATATACACATATACAGCCATCTCTGGTCTAAAAACAGGTATTTCAATGCAATTTCATTCTGAGGAACAGTAGAGAGAGGAACAAATACAAACTCTGAAGCGTTGTAAATTGTCTAGGAGCACAACTGCCATCCTCCAGGTCACGGTCTAAGTCATGAGATCATGAAATCATGCCACAAATACTTGCATCTCTTGATGTCAAACAAGCAGCAAGTCCAGATAGACAAAAGGAGCCAGATCAGCTATTAGATTGGGTTTTTTTACATTAAATAGTCAGACTCCTCTATTTCAGAGCAGAAAGTACTGATAGTGTCACCATACCAGGCATAGCTAAAGATGTAGGCAAGCTTTATATATGTCATGGTTCAAATATAATGCAGAATGCATTCAACTGTTCAACTCTTCACCTGCTTTTACAGCTCCCTCAAAATCTGCCTGTTTAGACAACCTTAAAAAAAAATAAATCAGTAGATCTGATTATTTACAATCATAATCTAGCTATTAAGAAAAAAAGACAAAGCTTTCTATTTTCAGGGATAGAATAGATAGTCTGCTGTACTGTCTCCAAACACTGACAGACACTAAAAGGCCTCTAGGTTGATTTACCCAGAGTTCCTGAAGTCACTACTTGTGAAATGAACATGTGCAGGGATATAAAGTGAGTGTCCCCACAGTACTGTCATATATGCCAAAGCTCTACGGATTATGAATACATGGGCTTGCCCCCTTCATTCTACAAGAGCTCTTGTAATGCCTCAAATTAATTGAAGAGTTCAGCAGCTCCAAAGAGATGATTAAGATCAATTAATAATTCCTCTTCCTATTCTTCTATCTGTATAAAAGTTGAGGATTAGAACCCCACTAATGAAACAACAACTGTAACAAAAATAAATAGTACAAAACTAGCTCTTCAATTAAAAAAAAAAAAAAATAAAATTTTTTTTTCATGTTCTGAAATTCCTCAGTCAGACTACAGTGTACTATTCAATATATATGAAAGAAATATTGCATTTTCTCTTTGAAAGAAGTAGATGGCATTTTCTGATTCTTCTTGTAGGAAAACTAAGACATGTGGGGTTTAAGGGGAGTGCCCTGAAGAAGTTTAGGGGTAGGCACAAAATGCAGGCAACAGACAATAGAGAGAGATGTCTTTTTATGTTTGTGTGTATCTGAAAAAAGACAGAGAGTTTGTAGATGTACGTGGTGGCAGAGAAGGGTGTTTGTGTAAAATCTCTATTTGCTGGAGTTCTCTGGAGGATCAGAGAGTGGGAATGAGAGATCTTCACATCTTAACCAAAGAACCAGGATGCGAAAGACATTAAGCAGGAGTGGTGCTGAGCTAACAAACAGAAACAAGGAACAGAAAGGTTAAAAATGTTATAACTAAGATCCTCTTCCTCTTTCAACTGCCTGAGCTTTAGACTTTTAATCCCAAGAGCTCACCAGTTCTCTACTGTGTCTCCTAGGAAAACCAGAGAAGTCTGGATCTGATATTTCTGAAAGAAAAGAAAAAAAAAAAAAAAAGCCAAGAACTAAACAAACAGCCTTTCAAAACATTTTGTACAACCTAATGAAGCAAATGGGAAGCAAGCGAGCTGCTTCTTTTTCCCCCCCTCCTCCCCTTGCAGGTCACCTTTATCCATGACACACTGCAACAAAAGCAGAAAAATGAAAGTTAAGGCCAACAGCCTGTCCTTAACTCATCCTGCTGTGCTTTGGTACTGCAGGGCTCTCAGATTAATGTGGATGTCACACAGCATATGCTGTAAAAACGAGGCACTGCAGGAAGCGTTAAGAATGGAGGGTTAAGGCTTTGGGCATTCTTATCAAGGTAAAGCTCACAGACCTGAAATGGTACATCTCTACGGATTTAGGCTTTTATTACTTGGATCTCTTCCCTCAGATTCACAGGCAGGAGTGTTGTGGTCATTGCACTCATGCATCTGGCTTTCCTGAGCACTGAATTATGCAACTTTGCCTGAGAACTGCTGCCTTTATTTTTAAAACAATACATGTACTCCAAGCATCACGAACCTATTGTGATCTTCCAGATCTCTGATCTTCACAGTCAGGTGCACAATGCGACGCAAAGCTTTTGTATGAGCTGATTTTTTTTATCTTGCAGAGCAGCCAAAAAGAGTAATGTGTTGTGCAAACGCTCAAGCAAATTACTGGGGGGAAAAATGGAAGTCCAGTGTGAAACCAAGCAGAATTCCATGTACAAACCTTGTTCTCCAAGATTTGTGGCAGTTATCAGAAGCTAAGAGCTACCAAAGTGCAAGTAGTCATACTTTTCACATAAGGACAATGGCTGCACATTTTAAATGACAAGTACTTCTTTCACATTTGGATCAAAATCCATTTCTACAGTATCTCCACAGTTTAAATCTGTTATAACTATAGTATCAATAACTGGAATACATACACAATAACTCTCCAGATCACAAGCTGTGTTCAAAATTGTGCACAGAAGTCACATTTGAACAGCTAAAGTGATCCCTGGAGATTAAATCAAACTAGAATGAAATCAAACATCAGGGACTAAACTTCTGACACCGAGTTTCTATCTCGGTCAGTAAACAGAACCCTGCACCATGCTCCGCTCAACACATCTGCCCACAGGGAAAGCTAAACTGGGCATGTCTTGCAACCAACCTGCAGCAGGAGATGGTCAGAATCTAAATCTCATCTTGAGTAAGCAGACAGAGCACTGCAACCCACGTGTGCAAGAGGCAGGGGACAGTGAAATACCCAGCTTCTGAAAATCCCAGCAATACATCCTGCTCTGCGAGCAGGGAAGGAACTGGGGCTGAACTTCTGCTCCTTTTCCACATGCTCCCAAGACATTAACAAGTGACCATGCTCTCTATAAATTAGGTCACCAAAGCAGAAGCTGACAGAATGCTTTATTTTTTCTTTAAATAGCAGCTGTTAGCAGTTTATAAATCCTTACCAGAGTGTACTCCTGTTGCATTCAAGATGCCCCAGCAAACTTTGAACTCCCTAAGAAAGCAAGAGGATGTTCCCTTAAGTCTTAATTACATGACCAGTACTCCCTGTTTCTAGTGATAAGGGTCCAAACAGGCTGGGATTTCTTTTTGGGAGCCTGTCTGGCCCTTGCAGCCTCCCCAAGGGGAATGTAAAACCTTGTGGGAGGGAGTGGAATGCCAGGTTCTTGAAGTTGCAAACACTCCAGTCCTAAATAAGAGAGAGAAAAAGGAGTATAACAAACTGAACCCCAACCCCCACTGGCTAATCCTCGTTAGCCAGTCCTCACATTGGAGAGGCTGTGTAACCACACATTGTAAGAAACGTAAAGGGAACCATAAACCCAATTCAATTTAATTGGGTGCTCTCCTGACAGAACAGTTATTAATAAGATTGCATTGTACAAACCTCCGTGAAATCCCAAATGCAGTCAGAGGCAGTAGCAAAAAACATTTAACACCCAGCAAGCAACACGCGGCTGGATGGCTGTTGGTCCTCTCCATTACTCTTCCCCCCTCAAGTCAACTCTCTTATCCAATTCTCAAAAGTAAAAAAAAAAAAAAAAAAAAAAGGAAAAAAAATTCTCATCTTGAACAGCTCCTATAAATTATTCACACGATATTACAGTGTATGTCAGCAGTCTCACAGTGTTTAAAAAACTTAACTACAAGCCAATTAAAATGTAAACTGAGAAAGACGGATGGGGTTGGGTCGCTCTGGTGTGAACTTGAGCAGCTCATAACAATACACACAACTTCTAGACCTGCTAATTTGACAGCTACTTTCATCAGCAGATGCTTTTTCTTTCTTTCTTCTTCTTCTGCTTTTTTTTTTTTCTGTGTGGAGTTTTTTTTGGGTTTTTTTTTAATGCAGTGTTTCTCAGAGGACAAACCAGTCTATATCCAGCAGATGAATCCCCTGGGTCTCGCAGCACAGTACAAGCATTCGGTGTGTTAGTTACTAACAGGTTCTGATCAGGTTTGTAAAGCAGAGAAGGGGGCAAAAGGGCCCTTCCCCTTCTGGAGATACCGGTTATTGAAATTTTACAACTAAATGACAGCAATGCAAGTGACAGATTATGCTTCTTAACTGAAGCCATTGATTTCTCAGAAAAAATAAGAATACAGCACATTTGATTGCTACGGAGAAACAACTCCCTCCCAAGAAAGACATTTAGGATCACCCAGTGCGTGCATCAGTACAACAAGACTGGACATTTGCCTAAATTGCTTACTGCTAGTCTACTGAATAAGCCAGGCACCAATTAGCTTTTCCAGTGATAATGACAGCAATTTTAATCTTCATGGGCTAATTACAAGAGCACCATGAAATCAGATTGTGAACTCGCAGTCAGAAACATCAGGTAAACCTCAAAAATCGAAAGCATTATAGACACATAATCAATATTTAAGCAGGGACATGTGAGGCATACCTAGCTAAAATCCTAAACAAGGAACCAGGAACATCTTGATTCCATCCTTACCCACGCTGCTTGATTGATGGACCGCTGTGAACAAGCCATTTCCCTTATCTAGAAGTACAATGGGGATAACAATGGCATGACTTATCTGTAAAAGTAGACTGAATGCAGGAACGGAGAAGTAATCATTACTGTTACCTGCTTTTCCTCTCTCTCCCCTCTTCAAGACAGGTCAAACCTGTGAAAGGTTGTTGTTCTGTGGCCACCAGAAACTCAACTAATCCAGCCAGTCACTGCATTGACAACAAATACCCCACCACATCAATTTGATCTGGCATTCTCAAGTCATCCTAAACTACAGTTTAATTACTGTCAGATTCCTGTGGAGGAGCAAAAAGGACAAACCTCCTGCAAGCAAAAAGGGTTTGCACATAGTGAGAAAGCGGCATCAACTTTAGATCCTCCCCAACCACATGTGCAGGGCTTACAAAATAGGGAACAGCAGGATGGATTCTACAGGATGAAGTCTACATTATCCTCTGGCACAACAGCAACCCAAGATGGATGAGTCCACCCGGGAAAGACACCTATCCCAAAGAAAGCTGGCCATCAGAATGACAATTGTCCTACTTTCTGACAGAGTGACGAAGGAAGCGAAAAAGACTATTTTTTAGAATAGCCAAATCTTTTGTTGCAGCCAAAGATCCTGCACTTTCCTGCTTGGAGATATCTAGAAACTATTTCTCATTTCCGGATTTGAAATTTTTGGGAAAAAAAATCCCAGCACCACATTTTTATATTCCATTCTTAACTTGAAACAGAGAAAGACGAAGCAGCTCTGACTCTCCCAACAGCTCTCTCCGCAGTTACAGAGAGGGGACAAACAGCAGTGTCCAGCTTGGGGGGAGGAGCAGTGAGAACCTGGGTTTGGAGTTGACAGCCACGTGCCTGCGTCTGCTCGGGACTGGGAGCGAAGCAACAGATGAGCTTCAAGAAAGAATAGCTCACTCGGCTCAGAAGCTGTCTTTATGCCTGGGAGTGCTAACCAGAGACGGCAGAGCAGTTCTGTTCCAAATGTTCTGTATAAAATGGGAAATGAGAACCAAAGCAAGAGCCGTTTTTCGGTTCATATAAGAAGAAAACCAATACAAGCAAAACACTGTAACTTTTATATATAAACTCATGAAAATACATTGCCTTAATAATTTTTTTTATACCCCAATTCTCACATCTTAAAAGTTGCATGTGATAACTTTCTATAAATTAAATCACGTCGGAGATACACTGAAACTACTTTTCAAAGGAAAATAAAGCGAAACATTGGGAGCAACCTTTGAATGCTCCCTAATCCTGATTTGCACAACACATACATGAACAAGAATAGAACCACCTAACAGGACTCATTTTTACTGATTCAAGTCATGCCATGATTGTAAATTCTTTGCTGGTCAGACAGCTGAGGGTATTTTCATCTCAGGCCCAGGAAAAAGGGCTTTATTTCTACCAGCATTCACTCAGTATTTTTTCCTTTCTGAAAGGTATTGAGAAAATGAAGGGAATTAGGATGTGGCACCCAAAATGACACTTTCCTGAAAGCACCGGTTTCTGTATACCTGAATTTGAGATTTCCTATTGATCTTCTTTGCTTTCTCCAATTCACCTCAATTCTGGTGGGTGACAGTGCTGATCATATATGCCACCTCCAGTTCTTCTTGATACTGTGTGAGACAACTTGAATCTCAAAACGCTAAATTCAAACAATGAAAGTTCTCAATACATAATAACTACACGCCTGAAATGCTCTTAAGAAATCGACAGTGCTCTGGCCAGGGGTTCCAGCACTTCAGAAATACTCCTGGCTGAAGTTACACATTATTATCACAGTTGCTTATTTGAATGAGGGTTTTTCCTTTCCTTTTTTAAGAGCTTGGCACCCTTGTTACCAGTCATCTGATAAAGAGATACTCATCTTTCACTATCTTTTAGATAAAAATTCTTAACTTCTGAAAAGAAACTTACTCACAAAAGCTACACATTTCTCAGAACCAGGAACTTGTATTTTCTTCATTTACTCTCTTTTAAGCTAATTAACTTTGTATCACTTGTGGGAATTGTATCAGTCCCATCATGCCACCTTAGTTGGATATCCTGTCCCTGTGAACTCACATTTATTCTAAGTCTATCCACAGAAAAACTGTCATGGTTCTGTCCTAGGATTCTTGCCTGATAAATACCCTGAGAGCAAGTTTCCTACTTGGGCCAGCTCATTACAGTAGAAAGCATTATCTTATAATTGATCTTATCTGTATGTTAAAACACTCTTAGCATCTTGTCAACCCTCCAATATGGTCAATTACTAGATAATAGTGCCCACTTCCACATGTCTTATTATTTAAATGGTAAGATCAATAATTAAGAGTACATAGCGCCATTAAGCACCTGCTGATGAAAGTCTGCTGATGCATGGAATGAATAAAGGTAATTACCCCACCTCCTTCTTTTGCTGATTCTGAGGATATACCAACTTAGGAACACCAAAAATCCCTAGTGCTTCATGAATTTTTTTCATCCCCAGCTCTACCTTCACCATGATGAACAGAAAAGAAAAAATATACTTGAAAATCTCTTTTCTGTATGTTATCTCATTGTGAAAAGAAACAAAGTTCTGTGTGCTCTGTTTTAATGTTAATGATGCCATGATTGACTCCATGTTCCTTTACTACTTTTTTTTTTTTTTTTTTGATGGCTGGAGACAATCTATTAGCTTCCTTTTCTCTTCTGTTTTCTTTCCATCTTGGTGGGTCATGGACCTTATGTATTATATAAATGTCTCACTATTTCAGCTTTTACTCTTTTATTCATATTACAGAATTGCCTGCCCTATTGCCTCTTAGCCTTTAGGGACAGGTCACAACATACGATATAAAGATACACTAGCTTTAATGACTGAATTATAATATTGATTTGATATCTAAACTGGATATCCATTCACTACCTTACTAATAAAAGCAGACATAAAATCTAGAATGTTAATCCTTCTTTCAGATAGTGATGTGCTTTAGTACAAGCTAACTACCTGCATTTTAATGTGCTGTCAAGGTTACACAGAAGGGATAAAAATTCACATGTAAAGTATTTACTTGCCCTGCAAAAAAAAATCACTTCATGGTGTTCATTTTGTCTCTCAATCCCATGTCAAGAGAACTTGATCACTTCAGTAAAAGGACTATTTACAGAGTGAACAACCAGCAAATCATCCACTCAGCCTGTGTCTGGAGATGTTCAATACTAAAAGAAAATCACACATTGTGTTTTCTAGGGCAAAAAAACCCACAAACCAAAAAACTGTCTTCTATATTCCTTATTCAGTTATGGACTTTAATTCCATCTTCCTTATTCAGTTATGGACTTTGGCACACTAAAACTCCAGTTCATTTTGCATCTTTTCATACCGATGACCAGTGCAACTATTCGATTCAGTGATGTTTACAATTGTACAACAACCTTTCCATTATCTCCATAGCCTCTGTGTACTGAAAACCAGAAAAGTTTTTAAGTGTATTTATTATTTTTTGCTTGTAATCTCAATTTCACTGTTCAAAGTCTGCACAGTAGAGAAAATCCTGTTCTCTGAGCTGAAAGAGAAATGAAACCAATCCACTCTTACATTCCTAGGCTGCTTAACAAACTCAGAGACATCGAATAGAAAAAGTTTTCCACTCTTTTCTAATACTTTAACATGCTGCTTTCTAAACTTCTGAGTACTCAGAGAAAATATCCCTTACGTGAGTAAATGTAGCTTTTTTAAAATTAAGAACCTGTCACTTCCCGGAAAACTTTGTTCAAGAGCAACCTACCATATGCATTAACGTAAAGAATGGGAATTATCTCCAAAATCCTCAAATCAGTTATCCTACTTTTCCCTCAAAATCACAGCAAAATGCCCCTTCGTGTATCCTCCCCCTTTGAAAGGAACTGGGCATCATTCTGATACAGGTGGTGTTGCTGAAAGTTTGATTCCTGGATTTATATATTCAGTCAGGTGAGTTAAAATGACGTGATCACAAGTGCTAGGCTTTCAGAAGTCCCAATGGTGTGACTTGAGCTTTCCTATTTAGGAGGAATTCTACAGGTGTATGACGTATATTTCCAAATGAGTTGAAAACCAGGTAGCGATGAACAACTGTTTCATCCCATTCCCCACTCCTGCCAAAGCTACCTAGACTAAAAGAGAAGTATATCCACTCACTGCACTCTTTCAAGCTGGCTGTTTTTACCAGAACTGTTTCATCCATTTTTAATTGCCACCAACATAAATGTCAGATGTTGTATTACAAGAAATGAGTCACGTCCATGTTAATGACAAAAAAAATGCTTTATGGAGCAGATTCAAAGCTTGTGCAATGCATAGATTGTCTTATTTTTTTAATATGCTAAGAAATTTCTGTGGTGCTGGACTTTTCAGGAAAAGATCAGCAGGACTTCAACAATCACTTGAGACTACAGAACAGTCCTCTGTATTGCAAAAAAGCTGTTGAAATCTGCTCTAAATCAGTAATGGCTCCTTCAAGAGAAAGGCGGGAGGAAATAAAAAGTTCTGTCAAAGTAAAGCTCCTGTTTTTGAAGTTCTCTACTTTTAGCAAGTTCTGTTCCATTTAATAGCTTCCAGAGGCAAGAAGGTCTCCGGCGGACCTGACTTACCTAACCACATGAGCAATTAGTTCCTCCAGACAATATGTCTGTTGTAATGTAGTTCATTTAACTTCACATGGTGAATCAGTTCACTTTGATGGTGGGGTTTTTTTTCCCTTCTCTCCTATCATTTCTCTTCCTTGTCTCTTGGCAGCTGCCTGTCTTGACATCTGACCTCCACTTGCTCCACGGTCTGTTTCAGGCACTGTTCAGGAATTAAAATCTCTGCCCATTCCCCTGAGAATCTGAATACAGCCCAAAGCTCACAGCAAAATTCAGGTCTTCCAAATGCAAAAAGAGCGCTGCTTCCCTCGACTTGGTGTAACAGAATTTTGATTAAGAATGCACTTGCTGTTTCCAACCCGTACCTAAAGGGACACATCAGTTTCTGATAGATGCTGCACTGGCCTCCAGTCTCAGCTGGTGATTTCAAACACATCACACAACTTATAAATCCCAGCAAAAAACTGCCTGACCTAGAAGCAAAAATTAGCACAAAAAGCCACTTCACATTCTTTGATTTACTTAAAAGCCAAATGTTTTGATAGTCTGCCTAATTGGTGTGGGATTTTGGAATAAAATGTTGAGATTAACTAAACAGGAAATCACACTAACAATGCTCCAACAGATGAAGGGCGACCACGGTTAATTGAACTGTTTGTTTAAGTATCAGTGTATACAGAGCCATGTTAAAGTGAAGATGCTGCCAAGTACTCATCTTCCATTGTATAAAAATGTCACCCAGGCACTTGAGTGCTGTTTCCTATTGTCTGTCACCCAGTGTTTCTACACGTTGCTAAACCTCATCCACTTGCCATTGTTATCTTGATTCCATTAAGCGCATCCTGGGTTTTATTTTTGAAAGACAGGTAAATTTATATTTCTTTCCTCAAATATCACCTTAATAAGACTAATTCAAGGAGTTTTTTGTCTTGCGGTAAAATGAAAAACTCCCAACCCCCAAACTGTATTATTTAAGTGGTCAGCGTGCAGAGACAATGCAGTGAAAACCTACAATTCTCAAAACTACGATTGACTACATATACACACACATTATGTATACATATATTCAGATATATATGACAATATCGTCCTTTTACAATATAATGAGTATTGCTGTGAAAATATCCACGCCAGAAGAGGAGAAGAGCAAATCAAAAGACAGACAAGCTCCTCTTCCCTCTTTGCCATCTAAAACTGGCACCGGAACCTTGTGCAGAGGGATGCACCCACCTTTCGTGCTGCCCCAAAAGGCTCAGGAAAGCATTCTTGCTCCTGTCAGTTGGGACCACTCGGCAAAATGAATGGTACTCAAGCTGTGCTCTTAGAAGATCTGGCCCTGAGATTTCTTAGTGTATAACCTCCTGGAAACCTAAGCTGGAGGTACATCTGCTCCTATTTTTTTTGTTTGCATGGCCAGTACTGGAACCCTTATTGAAGATGTAGAGGATGTGATCACAAAGTTTAACGATCCTCCTCGCTAATGCAAATGATGCCAACAGAAATACTTGCTGTTAAAAGGGTTGTCTACAGCAGGGACTTTAATGACAGCACCGTGTTCATGAAGGATTCTTTTTAATCACTTTTTTAACATTATATGCCAGTGAAATATAAAAGCATGTATATGTACTTTACTGGAACCCAACGTTGTGATTCTGGCACATCACACTCCTTATCCAGTACATCCGGCCAAGTTACGTCCTGTTAGTGCACTGGTTTTACATTTCATGCCTGTACTGTGAAACCACGTGTACCACTTTTTTATTCCATTCAGAGATTTCTTTGGGCTGCTGCTGTTCCAGAAGCTATAAATTCATTTCTAATTGCCAGGATGATTTCCCAATCTAATGTTAGCCATCTAATAGCGTTTAGCATAGATCATCTTGAGGCTTCTTCTATAATCAGTGGAAAGAGAAAGGTGGAGTGAACCCCCACTGAGAACATGGTACTTATTTTAATGGTGGGGGATGAATCACCATCACTGTCTCTCAGAGGGAATGGGCCGGAGGGGCAGGCAATGCACACCTTTCATCCCTCTGGCAGAAGAGACCTGCTTGCCTCTGGTTTCCAGTCTAACGCTGGGACTGGGGCAATGTCCACTGCATCATCACTGCAGTGTGAATTCCCCATTACAGAATCCCAGTAAGATCAAAACATTAAGAACCAGGAGCAGCATGCGTGTAGGAGACAGATGAAAGAAAGAAAGATACTGTCAATATGAGCCTTCTGAAAACCCAGTGGTCAACACAACATGGCCCCAGGACCCTGCATCTTCCTGGTCCCCTTCCCATCACACGTGAAACATGACTGCCTGCCACCTACTCCGAAGACTCACCAGGCACACCTATGCAACTCCCATCACTAAAGGTGAAGGACAAATTCAAGTCTCTGCTCCTCATTTTAGGGACAATAAAATTAAAATTTTCCTATACTGCAGAGAAACTTTGAGCAAGATCTGGTAGTAAATTTTCAAATATAACATAAAAGCAAAGTCCTTGTATCTGAATTCTTCAAAATGCTGTCAAGTTAACAAAGCTCTGGTCATTTAACTCCTGCTGAAGTGTACTGGATCAATTTTCCATCTTGTCTACATGCACAGCGAGTCTATTACAACCACAACGAGAAATTTCTGTTGACCCCAAGAGATGTTGTTTGCCTCATTAGCACATGCAGCTAAAACCCAGCAAAGACATTCTTGGGTGTACTTGCTCAGATTTCAATCATCAACAGGCACTAATGCTCCTGAAAACCATTTTTCCATTTGCTCACCTGTTCTTATCTGTACCACGGCCACCAAATCAAGGCTTGAGCAGTCAACTTGCAAGTGCCACTGAACCAACGTTGATAGCTGGCTACCGGGTAGTTGCCTACCGAAGCAACTGACTTTTGAAACAGGCAACTCTAGGACTGTCATCCCAAATAAAACACAAACAACTTTCAGGTAAATTAATCATCTCCTTTAAGGACCAGGGTCTGGTACCTGCATTAGCAGTGAGTGGCAGGCACTCTTTTCCATAAGGGGCTGATTGCGTAGCACTCACTTAACGAGTAATCGCTGTGGGCAAGAACATCAGCATCTCTGATTTTATTCTTTGACTGCCATGATGAAAAGAGACAATTTGGAGAGATTATGAAAAACATTTACCAAGAAGACACTGAATCTCACATGCACTATTTAATTTCAATTACTTTCGAACGTGTAATGTGGGCTGCAGAGATCACACATATTATGCGCTTCTGATACTCTGAAGAAATGCACAACGCCATCCCCAAATTTCTCCAACATTTCTCCAAAGAATAAGGCTAACACTTGATCTAAAGCTCTTCAGAAAATGGAAACACTGCTCTAACTTGCAATGAAGCCATTAGAGGGGAGGAATTAGTGAGCAGGGGATTGAGTGTGATGCTAGTGCAGCCCTTAAGCAGGATCTGCCATGAGGGCTAGGCTAAAAAACCTTTCCACAAACAAAACCAGTTCATTGTACATAAAACACAAACAATGACAGAAAAGGGAACACTTTTTAATAAACAAAAGCATTCCCCAGGAGGAGAAAAAAACCAACAGAATTTAACTGCAGGAGTATTTAATAAGAAACAGCCTGTTCCCGTCTCGTCTTTTAATTTAAAATAAACATAAACCAGATCTCTCCTATACAACACGATCAGTCCCTCAGCAGAAACAGAAAGGAATTCAAAGGTCAGCCTGAAAAGTTTGGTTGTTGGAAAACTGAGGAAGAGACTCTTGTCCATCAGTGATCCTTGAAGAGCATCTGGTCTGCTCCCCTCATAGACCCTAGAACCCTTACTGCAAAATGTACCCAGTGCCTCAGCCCCACCACGGACTCTTCAGTCCATTCAACCCCTATGCCTGGAGAGCTCAGCACCTCATGAAAGGCATCACCCCCAGGGACCATTAAAACAGGTCCCTGCAGCACAGCACTTGTATTTCTCCTCTGGACAAAGGAGTTTCTTCTTAAAATTTTCTAGCCATTCATCCTAATGATGACAAGGATCTCAAATCAAATGGGAGGGCAGCGAGTCAGCTTTCCAATTATTTGTCAAAAGCTATTAAACTTTAGGGGAAATTCTGCAGGATGCCCAGCATGTCACTGGATAAGCTATAGAGAGTTCAGCCAAAAGCACACATGCATTTCTGATTTCACCCCCCCCCAAAAAAAAGAAGTAACAAATTGCAAGACAACCCCCTCCCGCCCCAGTTTCACCTACCTCCATTAATCAGTTAGCCAAACAAATTCTCCTATTTTGCTCTATCTAGTAACCAGAGTAAATTGCAGCGCGGTATTAAAAACCACGAGGGTTCTTAAAAAGACAAGAGTGGAAGGAAGAAACTCTCCACGCACCACAGCAGCTTTTATGTCAGAAAACCGAGTCCACCCTGAACTCTCAACACGCCACATTTGAAAGTCTGAGCAGTGTTGCAGCAACTCACTTTGTAACACTGACCGGGCTGAAAAGCCTACGAGGGAACCTGGCAAAAAGACTCCCCTCTATAACAACAAACCGGGCTCGCAATAAAAGCCATCTGCAAAAGTGCCAATTATCCTTCTCCTCAAATGATTATGTTCCATCCAGTTTTGCTGACAAGCAAGTTATGCCACGTTTTAATAGGCAATAAAATGTATTATTAAATAATTAGTAGCTAAGAAACAGAAATTAGAGGGCACTTCCTTTCACATACATCCCCCAGTACTTCAAACTATTGATTTAAAGGCAACTCGATCCTCTAAAGAGGACAAAATGGAACCTGATACAGCAGTTTACCAGGAGACAATTACAAGGCTAATGATTGTTCACAGAGAAATGAAGCAGGAAGAAATTCTAGAGAATTCCACCCTGCTCTGTTTTGTCTGATCTGTCTCTAAATCCCCCAAAGAGCTAAAATTTCTCCAAATCTGTTCCTTGCTCTGAGCCCATTAATTACAGTGTTAAAGGTAAAGAAGTATTGATGTCTTTCCTTTCCTCCCTCCATTCCCCCCCAGGTAATGTCTGGTACTTGTTCAGCCTTTAAGGTATGGTTCCGCTAACTGAAAAAAGCCCCACTAAGACCAATTAAGGCCTTTACTAAGAGGCTGAAAAGAAGACAAATGGAGGCAGAAAGCCCGATTACAAGGAACCTTTGTGCAGATGTAAAGCAATTAGAATAGTCTCAAGGGCTGGCCAGCGCAGTACCTACTAGTAAAGGATTTTACAGCTTGTCTAAACTTGGAACAATCTGCCTCTCTCTTTTTTCGGTTGAGTGTAAAAGTGAACCCTGTATTAGTGTCATGTATCGGTTGATAGCTTGGTATTGGTTTCCCTGAGCATGTTAAATCTGTAATGCTGGTCTCAAGATCCCTGGTGGATGACAATGGGGTTACACAGTCAGCTCTAACTTACACGGAAAGAAGATATGCCTGATGTTAAACCATGATAAAAACCAGAACCAGCTCTTTCAAGCTTCTTTTATTTGCCTAATCCTAAGCCCTAGAACGTCTCAAATTTACTGCACTGTGCTGCATAATTTGGCACAGAATGCGTAAGAACTGAAAATGTTTGTACTGCAGTTTTAATAATAAAAATAAATTTTGCAGTGACTCAACTTAAGGCAGCTTCTAATCTCAGCTCACTCTTTTAAAAGAATAAAAATAAAAGCCAAAAATATCCTTCTAAAATATGAAAACTGACCAATGACATGGAACCTGAGAAGTTCTCCAATACCACACGTATTTCCAGATGCCCCACATCCCAACACATGCAGACCATTCCCAGCCTACTTTTCTCCTCTCCAGCCCTAGGTATGATTTCACAGGCCCATCTCCCCACAACCCAGCCACAGGTGACTTCCTCCTGACCACTTTTCCAGTTCATTTGTGGTCTCTCTGCTGGACTCTTCTACCAAATGCAACACTGCCTTAATCTTGAGGCTGACTCAGACTGCACAAGCCACACCTACTTAAATCCAGCCTTGCATTTAGGTGGGAATAAGTGCGTGGGTTAAGATGTCCTGAATCCTTTGGATACCAAGAAAATATCAACATAAATGCCTTAAACACTTGGCAGACATTTACGTGACCATACCTTCCCTGGGTAGCTTTAGAATTGGCATCAGTACGACTTAAGACAACCCATATATTTGGAGATTAGTGTCTTTTTTTTTTTTTTAATATCCTGATTCCTCAGGGGGAAAAAATCTTGTCTTATTTTCATTCTGTCATAGCACCAATGCTTTGTATTTCCAGAGGGCAATACACCCAAGGGAGCTAAGTGAGCAAAGTCACCCCTACTCAGCAGACGGAAAAACGGATGCTCACCAGTAAAGCTCTTCTAGGTCACCTGCTGTGCTTTCTGCACAAAATTAGGCTTTAAGGTAATTGACCTGTATGAAACAGAAATTTGAGGTTTCTGGTCTATGCAGGATTTGTTATGATTATATTACTACGTCCCAAGGATTTTGCTTTTTCAACCCTTGTTAGGGTGGATACAGAAAGGACACAGAAAAGTTGTAAAGAAAGAGGACACAAGTTGCTGCTAACCTGCTTACTGTCCAGTCTACATCTGATCATCTGACCTGAGGAAGCCTCTGATAAGAAAACATTTCCTGCAACAGTTTCATCAAACTTAAATCACATAACACAATGTGTTTAAGCCATTTTTCCTCTCCTTATCCATAATTTGATGACTTAAAGACAGCCCCTTTAAAAATAAAGAGCATAATTTCCGATAAAAGCTTTCATATTTCTTAAATTAGGAAAGGTTTTTCCGAAGCTGTAGGTACTCAACAGTCCCTGCTGTGCTATCAGGTGCTGATTTGTCAAACAACCTCAGCCAACAGCCTGATAAATTTTTGAAAATCTAGTCTTTGCTAAGGTATGCAGTTAGACCTGAGCTCATCCAAAAATCTGGTTTCCTAAAAATGTGGTCCAGATGAAAAAAAAAAGAAGTGACGTAGAATGCTAGTCCTTCACTCTTGAAACTCAGGTCATACAATGTCTAGGCTTTAAGTAAAATAAATCTGGATATCTATCATGAATATCCTGCACATTACAACCCCAAGTTTAAGAGTTTTTGGTGTAGGCAAACCCAACAGTCAGCAGAGCTATTACTGGTTGGGTTTAAAAAGCCAGTGCTATAAAAGTACCCTCAAATGGCCACCTCTCCCAACCAGTCTCTAATTTTCATGGTGCTAAAAAAACTCAAAAAACCCAAAGTTATTTCTAAAAAGTAAGCCAAAAAACCAGTACACCAGGACATCATCTTTAGTGAGGTCAGCAGCATACCTTCACTCCCTGAATTATTTAAGTGCATATTACTCACAAGCTGAACTTTGTACCAAATGGCAAAGATGAGAGGGCTAACATACGATCTTCAATGCAACCCAAGCTGAGCCTACTTAAAATCATTTTAGCAGGTACCTCGTGCTACGTTCAAATGAGGTTCTCCAAAGAAGAAACCCTCCATAGCCATTATTCCTCAGGGTAACTCACTGTGCATTCCAATCTTTTGAATTTATCGTAGATTTCAAAACATAAATGCAAAAATCACACATAAAAAATAAGGTCTGGGGAAAAATATTAGAATATATCAGATACCTGCTTCATTGCTCGGTCAGTATTCAGGTATAATGCTCCAGATGCTGCATACACTTCTATAGTCATGTCACTGACAGAGAGACTGTAGCCAAAGACACACCGTGTTTGTCATCTTGTGTACTTCGCAATAATGATTTTTGATTCTGTATATCTCTTCCCTCTCCCACGCACACAGGCAGAGCTTGCCTCAGGTAAAGCTGAGGGCTAAAATGCGCTCTCTACCGATACGCCCGTGATCTGGTATCTGTATCTTACCCAGTTGAAAGCACTCACTCAAGTACCTGATCAGCATCGCTATGATGCTTTCTTGCAATATTGGAAAAAGGGTTTGAGTGCTTTTGCACGATGCTGCAATTTGACTGAATGAATCAAAATTGCCTATGTTTCTGCAAGCCTGTTCTTGAAAAAGGCACTCACCCATCCATTTATTTCCATGGTGCCCTGCCAAAGCATCACAAAAAAGCACACTCCAGATTTTGCTCTATTGATATATAAATACCGTCACTTCAGCTAAAGAGCCATCAAGTCACTCTGATGCTTGGTAACTTGATTAAATCTATATTAAGGTAGCAAGTCTTACTGCGTGGCCTTTAACACCGAGTCGGGAAATAATTAAGTTTTAAAGCTAGCTGGTGAAAGATAATGCCAAGTCTGGTTTGCTGCTGCAGTGCTGATAAAGGAAGGGGTATACAATTGAACATTAATTAGGTACAAGCAAACATCTTTGCTAATAGCTCATGTTCTCATTCCCAAAATGTCAACAACAGATATTAGTGCCAGATGCTGGTATAACATCTCCCATGACTGGGGCTGGGACATGGGAATAGACTTGCACATTTGGAGAAAATGCCAGTGCTGTCAGGGGGGATCTGGCATGATGTCATAAGAGTAGTAAACTTCCTCGTAAGGGATTTACCAAACAAGCTTCTCTATTATTAATGATGATTCATGTGTCACATAGCGAGGCCCTGGGAAGCAAAATGAAAACAGTGAACTGGCATAACCTGTGAGCCAGAGACAACATTAGTACTGAGAGACTCACGTATAAATCACTGGAGGCTTCTGAAGTTATCAAGCATCTTCCACTCAAATCGCTTTAAAAATGTTACTTAATCCGCTGCCTCGGTCACAAAAATTCTGGTTAAAAAAAGCTCGCTGTGTTGCAGAAAACATCATAGTCCTATTCAGGTCAGTGAAGCCAGGCCAATGTGAACAAAGGCAGGATATGGGATTTGACCACGTTACTGTGCATCAAACAGTTCCCACCATAAGGCTTTTGCCAGACTGAGGGTAAAATACCAGAAAGTGGAGAAGCAAAAAAACCCCGAGGAAGCAGCAGCAAATGCTAACCCTTACTGCCACTGAGAGGTCGGGATATAGCATCACCCAAACAAACTTCTACCCAGCGAGCAGAACTTCACATTCACAGCAGAGACATTTCTTTTGTGTAACTTACCTAAGAGCTCCAAACCCACAGCAACCAGGAGCACCGAGCCCTTAGCCCAGTGCAGCAGCAGCGCCCGCTCCCCAGCCACGCTGCAGGGAAGGCAGCACCCAGGCTTCCCTGGGGAACCTCCCTTCCAAACCACCACCCTCATCAACCCCGTGTCCTTGATATAAACACAGCTTGGGATACGCAAACAAAAGCTCGGGAAAACTTGTAAATAGTGCATTTCTATAATGACATTTGAACTCGAGTTTAATCAAATCAAGTAGGATTCTTTCAAATATCACTTATCCTGTAACTGCAATTTCCAAATCTCTCAAATCCTGGCTTTCCTTTTAATCTCACATGAAAATTGTATTACCCTAATACTGTTTACATCTCATTTCCTCTTTTCCATATAAAAATATCACTTAACTACATTTCAGTTCTCTCCCATAGCTCTCCTGCCATGCCATAAATCCCATGGGTCTTCCAGGGCTCAATCTCTGTGCTGTTTACCGCTTTCAAAATAGCCACCAGCCCCTCAGGCAGAACAGCCTGGACCGAAATCTCCTCTCAGAGCCAGACCCCACCACTTCCAAGTGCCCAGCTGGGTGCCTGGAAAAGTCCAGTCCTACACTCGGTTATGAGTGCAGCAATTTTATACCATTTGTCAGCTTGAACAGGAATGGGCTAAACCCAAACTCTTCATTCTAAAACCTGTAAAATCCAGCAATTTTCAAGAAGTCACAGATCTTGCCTACCTTCTCCCCTGGCTCCAGAATGTCAGCCCCTAAGCCTTCTTTCATACATATATATGTATATATACACACACACACACATTTTTAGTGCCATTTCACTAAATTTTGTGGATCAGTACATCTGCTTCCATAAGGATGGCCCCAAATCTCCTGCCCTGAAACCACAAAAGATCCGGAAAGCCAGATGCCTTCAGGAAGAGGAGTATCTAGTTCTTCAGATACAAGGGATATCCAGTGAGGAGGCCACTGAGGACTACACTCAGAAACAAGGCTGTATTTCCACTTTCCTGAAAATGGTTAGGAACTGCTGCCTATTGGGTACCTAACTTTCTCTTCCCAGGTATCACACAGATAGACCCTGAGGCCACAGAAGGAGGGTGGGACATACGCCTGCATCTTTTCTCCCTCTCTGCTTACCTGCATTCAACTGCTGTTGGGGAAAAAAGGCTCAGGACTGTATCCCTCCTCCAGGGCTCACTCCTGTCACAGCCACACCAGTGATGCTGCTCTGCCTTTCACTCCAAGACGAACTACTTGAGCTCATTAACAGCTAAATGCAATAGCAGGCTACAATATTCTCAGAGAAGCCACTAGCAAAAGCAAACCCCCAAAGAGAGGGTTTGAATAAAGAATTTTTTTTAAGAGATATATTTCGTCATTGTATTTACCTTTTGATTTTCCAGATAGAGACTTTGTAGTACTTAAGAAGTGAGGGCTGTTAAACTGCAAAGTCTTGTCAGGAAAAGAGTAGAGCATGCAGAAAAGACACAGAGTTCCAGCAGCACAGGTCAGCTTACAGTCCAGATCAAATACCTGCGTACTGAGCTCTGCTTACCCACACAAGTCACCAAAATGTCCCCTTCCCTGCAGACAGGAAATGTGGTGGGTCCACTATGATGCTAGTGGAGACTTAATCACAATTACTGCAATGAGAGCCTTAACTAAACATGCTCCTGCACACTGGGAAGAAGTGACCTGAGTGCTACACAGCAGCTCCCAAGTTCAAACACAACTGGATTCCTTGGCACTGGATTCCCTTCTCCTGCCCTTCACTTCTTCCCTTGTGCCTCTGCACATGAAACTGCCTTTATGTTCTGTGTCAGTACAGCTTTGGGAAGAAATGGATGCACTTGGCTAGTCCATGGAGCACATTCTCGTGCTCTTAACCTTCTAAACATTTGCAACTTGTAAAATGAAATAATTATTACAGGTAAAAGCCCACCAGAACAACCACAATAACCAAATACGGGGCCCACTACGCTCCCTACCTGACATCCCCCCCCATATTTACCCACCCCCCCTCCAAAAAAAAAAAAAAAAAAAAAAAAAAAAAAAGGAGAGAGCAAGAGGGTAAACTGAACATTTTCTTCAGTTTAGTTCTACTGTGAAGGTGGACAGCAATCTATAATCAAAATTATTTTCAACAAAACTCAGTATTGTTTTACCTTGCTTGAGACTCTTCACAACAACATGAGTGCAATACTGACTGTCAGGGTTTCTCAGCAAGATGAGCTACATGAGAAGCAAATGACATTCTTTTCCCATCTCCCTTTCTGTGTTGATTTCTAAGACAATATCCCTGCAGGGAAATAGAGAGCTTAGAAAAACTGGTATTTTAAGTTCCATGTTCAAACACTCACTCTCATGTGGGTCCAGGTCCAAAATTCGCTTGATGATTTTGGCCTTCATACCAGCTACCTCTCACATCTGATTCACTGGCACCATGATGATTGTCCATTTTCAGGGGAGTATTTCCTCTACGCTCACATGAAAATGCAAGATGAGGTCCAAGTCTTCCCATTGCTACCAGCCCACCTTCATTAGGAAGGCAGGAAGGTTGCTGTTCCTTTAAGGAATATCTCTGCAGAAACACACTAAATCCTTGGAATCAGTCTGAAAGAGAGGCCAAGGACATTCCTTCCCAAGCATTAGATTTGGTTTCACATGAGATGATTAGACTCATCCATGCTAATTACACTAGAAAGAACTAATTAGAAAAATCTACCATTCAGCTAATGAGGGCTGGGCCTTAACTATCTCAGTGCTTAATTTTTCAGGTTGTAAAATATTACTTTACCTTCCTACCCCCCTCCCTCTCTCTGTGCCATCTCCATGTTAATTCTTGTAATAGAGTTGATCATTAAATATCTGCTTGAGAAATATTTGCTAATACCTGCAAGCACCACGGTTCCAAAACAGCTGCGCACCAACGGCTTCTCTAGGTAATTAAAGTATCGATAGGATGAGCTAAATTCTCTGCCAGTTGAGGGGAGGCAAGCCAAAGGACCTACCTGCAGCCTCCAATTCTGTCCACTTAATCTGAGTTAGTGGAAATGGGTAATACAAAACTGCTAATGAATTCTGTGCACTGCTCCAGTGCAGCCTTTTCAAGAAATATACTTTTTTTCCTCCCCTTGGGAGTAATGCAGGATAAGGGATTTCACATGTAAGATTATCAGTGTGGGAGGAGAGTTTATTAAAAAGCAATGATACCACCTGATAAAGACTAACATCTCTGCCAAGGGTTAGAGTATTTAGCAGGAAGCTGATGGAATGAGCCTAATGAAAAGCTAATAAATCAGAGTCCTTCATTATACAATAAACTCGTTAAGTTACTCCTTGAAAATGGTAAGCCAGACATAGCACAATATTGTTAGACTAGTAATGCTAAAAGCTTTCCTAGAAAATATAAATTCAAAGCCAGCCTTTGAGTTTTGCTGTATTTACATACTTAGTGTCCATTTGGAAGTTTAATGAAAGATATTAGGAAATATCTATGTGATGCAGCATCCATTCAGCGCACAAACTGTGCTTTTCAAAAGAGGGTTTTCAGACAGCCTGGCAGGGGACCAAACCCTGTACTCTGTAAGATGATGTGTGAAATTAGTGCAAATTGAAATGCCCAAACTTCCATTTTTTTGAAAAAAAAACCTTTGAAAAATCAGATGTGTTTCTATATCGGATTTTTATTCATCCCCCCATATCCATTTTCCCCTGAAGCCACTACACTAAATCTAGTTAAACGTATGACCAGCATGATTCTCATTTTTAATAGGCTTAAGAAGACCCATCTTGAATTCCTAACTGCAACACCACGGAGTGTAATAAGAAATCCAAAACATCACAGGTCTCTGATCCATTTCAGCTTTACGCTGGACACTACACAGGAACTGAACATCACTGGTCTCATTCTTATTCATGTAATTCAGGAGTAAAGAATCAGAAATTAGCAGAATTAGGCTAATTTCTTTACATCTTCCACAGTTGGGCCAAAAAACCTTTAAGCTTCACAATCTTGATTTTTTAAAATATGGCTCAAAAGGCCTATTTGCAATTTTTAAAATCATATATCTATAGAAATATGTACTCTATATATTGCATAAACACATTATTTAGAAATACGTACTTTATATATTACATAGAAATATTTCTACATATAATGTAGAAATACTCTCTATAAAAATGTATTCTATACACTTAAAAATACTATGATTATGAATATATATACATGCACTAAGAGAAACACAGAAAATGTTCCCCTTCATTAAGTGGCTTCGTTGGAACATACATACATCTAATTCTAAACCAGAAAACAGGGGGTTTGCACTGCAGCTGAGAGCAAAGCAATACAGGGGTGTTATACAGAGAAACAGACTTGAATGAAAGCGTTTAGTTCAGAAATGTCATTGTTGGCAGACTGAAATACACCCGGGGAAAACAAATACGTACAATGACCCAGACCCAGTGGAAATGCCTGGAAATGACCCAATTTTCCTTCCCAAGAGTAAAAAGCAGGAGTTGCTTTTTTTGAAATGGATGAAGTCAGAATGACGTAAGAAATCACGGTATCAGTCACAGTTAAGCGTGCCTGAGTTCAGGTCACAGGGAAGGACGACACTGGTAGAAGGGCAATGTAATAAGGAGAAATAGTCAGAGCTCTGGATTTTGAAGGCTTTTGCTGACTGCCCTTTGACAAAAGCAATATATTTGTAGGTAGACTCATGAAGAAAACCACCGGTTGCATTCTTTTTATATGCAACTGATGTACTTCACATGCTGTATATGGCACAGGCATCTATTCAGGAGCATATATTGCTAACTCATAGCACTTCTGTTCCCTCTGCCAGTACTCACCATAGGCTTCCTCTGCCAGCAAGGAATTACACAGTTCTGACGCCTACACCTGCCCAACCTGCAAGGGCTGCTGTCCCTACCAGCTGCCACTCAAATCTTCTGCAGATCAAGTTTATTCCCCATAGCCGTTAATGTTAGGAGGTGTCACAACGTGACCAACTCGTCACCAGAACTTGCAGTAAAACCTCCCAAAGATACCCGGGGTGGATGAGTGTGACTGTGGACGGGAGGTTCCGGCAGGCAGAGGCGATCAGCTTCTCGCCGGTGCCGTGCACAGCCTACCCCAGGCTGCTGCCACAGCTCCCTCCTGAAGCCAGCAGGGCTGGTACTGCCAGATCAGAAGGATTTTTCCCTGCTTTATCTAGAGAACACTAGATGGTAGGTACTGGAATCACCTTTTCAAGTCTGCTATAGACCACAGATCATAGGAAGAAATGTGTAGTGAAAGAGAAGCTTCCTTTGTGAAGAAGTTACCAACCTACCCACCCACCCGCACGTCGTCATCGTGTGTGTCTGTGCACAGACCTGGCTGGGGAAGAGAGCACTTCAGAGCCACTTCCATCCAGGGCACAGGTACAGCATTAATATTAATGGCGAAGTTGCCTATCTGAGAACGCTCCAGGTACAAAACATAAACAAGCATTTGACAGATCTACCTGGAAACTGTGACTCTAAATGGAACAGCTCTTCTCCCCCCAAAAAGAGGAGCTAATAAAGGTTAGGGGAAGGAAAGAATCTCTGAAAACAGCTGTCAGTAGTGCACTGTGAACAGCATCTTCAGAATAATTTACATATGGCTTTAAAGTAAAGACGTGGGGCATTAAGACGTTACTAATTCACAGGATTTAACACTTGGTTTTAAGACTTATAATAATGTTAATAATAATAAAAAGCTTACATACTCCACCAAACAGCCCAAAACAGGCAACCTTTATTATCTGTTATGTCAGCTGTGCCTAAAAAAAAAAGAAAAATCAAGTGAAACAGTGCGTACCCTTTAATAGTTAATCCTCTAACATGTAATTAGGCATTCACATGACAATCAGAACAGGACTATATTTCATGTTTGCCTTCCCTTTCAAAGCCTCTACTAGAGGGGCACTTACTCTGTCAAATCTGCTATAGTAATCAAAACATTGGAATTACTTCTTTCCACACTAAATATACTGGAACTGGTTGTTTGATTAAATGTAGAGCAGAGAGTGCAATTTGCTAAATTACAAGTATTCTGAACATGTAAATATAGTTTAATTACTGCAATTAAAGAAGATTACTGGAGATTGGCAGATGGGAATGTAATGCTGTTTTAATTAGAGTTTTTAATGCACTGTAACATAAGCATAATATTAACCCTTTATCCTGGAAAGGGCTGGCTAGTCTCTGAAAAAATATTCTTTGAAAAATGTACTAGAGCTAGTGTTTCATAACAAGACTTCAAGTCAATTCACTGTAAAGCGCCAGGATGATTTGGGAGAGTTTCAGATGTTATTTGTAGTACATGCACTGCGGAACAGATACATTCTGGAGCGCAGTCAGGAAAAACCACACGAGGTGGGCACGTTGTTTGTGCCCTAGATGAAAGAACGTATGAAAACACGGCGTTTGAGTAGATGGATTGTATTTCATAAAGAGTGCAATCACAGCTACATCACAAGAGATTTAAGGTTCTTTCATGAAAGTTAAAGTACCTCACTCCCAAAGATTTACAAAACGTGAAAAGAGAAAATGTTTCAAAATGCATTAGTTCAATTTTGAAAAACTGCTGCACAGAGACACAGAACAATATTGCCTGGGGCCCGGGTTATTACTACTCAGCCTCCAGAACAGTATTTGTTTCATAAAGTAATATTCCAGAATGTACTAAGCAATTTTTGTCATCTTGAAAGCTATCACTTGCAACATTTTATCCATTTAAGTCAATAGCCCATTAGAAATTCTAATTGAAAGTTCAATACTCTGCTTGGAATCTTACAATAGAGGTTGCCTTTGGAAAGCCATTTAAAGTCTTAATCTCTTTATCATTTGGTATTTTGAAGCCTAACTTTGTTCTTGTTAGGCAGATCAATGGCAT
Organism: Actenoides hombroni; assembly: GCA_024336885.1. Classification (NCBI taxonomy): domain Eukaryota; kingdom Metazoa; phylum Chordata; class Aves; order Coraciiformes; family Alcedinidae; genus Actenoides; species Actenoides hombroni. The sequence continues at coordinate 10,369,535 of WUAM01000107.1, forward strand.
TAATTTACAAAATGGGGGAAAATGTCACCCTTCATCCTTTAAATCTCAGTGCGGCGAAGAGCGGCGTAAGCGAATCCAACCATTGCTCTCCCATATTAGCAGAAAACGGTGCCATGGGAGGTTTGACCTACAAATTTTAATTACTGCATGAAAAATTCAGTTCCTGGAGATGAATAGAGACTTGAGGAAAAGCAGAAGTCCACCTTCTGAGTGACTGCAGAGCTTAACTCTTCAAAGGCTGCATCGGTGAATGAAGTAGCATGGGCTACCTTCAGTAGGTAATGTCTATAAGGTGCAAGATCAAATTGCACAAGCAACAGAAGAGGGGAAAAGGATTTTACCTACAAAGTAGCTTTCTGGGCGTCCAGAATAGATGGACATTGGTACCATCCTCTAGGGAAGCAAATGTGGTGAGAACTCGTTTTGAAACATTCCTGCCTTTAAGATAACTTTAAAGCTAGCGAGCGCACCGGGGGCAAACTATTGGCTCTGTGGAATCAATGAAAGCTTTGCCATTTTATCAGCAAAGGGAGGAGTTCACCCTTGGTCTTTGCCTCCAACACCACCCAAACAGCAGGCAGCAACACCCAGTGTTCTGAACCAGTGGTTTCCACTCCAAATCAGTGCAGGCTGATTGAACGGCTCACCTTAAGGTTCACGAGAACCAGGTGCTTCTCTAGGCAATTCTGAAAAATCTTAGGTTATACACACTGAAATATTGCATGCTCTGTGCCTGCAAGGCAAGTGCAGTAAAACAACTATGGTGCTCTGCAGGTAGCACAGGTACACAATTGCAGCTGGATTTTTTCCATTCCAGACATTGAGATGATTTGGTGTGAGGTGGTGTGGCATGGAGAGAAAACTCCCCTGTTGTCTAAACCAGAAATTAAGGATTCTGATCTCTCTTACAGCGATGGCTACATTGATGGTCATAGAGACAGAAGAAAACACAGAAAGGAAAATTAATGAGAGCAAATGAATTCCCACAGCTGTAACGGACTGGGGGAGTAATTTAAACCATTCGTGTGCGTATGAGAAACAGACAGAAGTAGCTCATTCCAATTCTCTTACTAGTTTTTTACACCCTCCCAGTCACAACCAGTTTCAGCACAACTTAGGATCAACATCACAAACAACTTTGTGACAAGTTTTAGTACCACTGACTGGTCCCCGACCTGAAGAATAAGTGGGAATCGATAAAGTTGTGGAGGTGTTTATCTGCTTTCTGCAGATTACACTGCTGTTACTTGCTAATGTCAGGGATTTCACCTGTTAGCATAGCTTGGTTTTAATCACAGTCTGCAAAGATACACTGAGGCCTCACTGCGTTAGGCACCGTGCAAATGCAGAGCAAGAGCCCTTCCTTCCCTGCTGTTCACAGCACAGGACAAGCAAAGGATCAGGGAAAAGGGAAAGTCTTTCCAACAGAAGAATGTCAACAGTGGCCAAGTGAGGAGAGGAAATGAACTCCTACACGTAAGTCCTGATATATCACCTCAAGAAGTGTTTCTTGCATTAGAGGAGAACTTCACACCCCTGTTACACTTGCACTAAGCCAATACCATCACTCCCACTTGAAATAGTAGCTTCTTCACCTGTCAGTGTAATACATTATCATTCAAAACACAACAGCAACACGATTATAAGATTTAATCCCTTGGATCACCATGGTGGAACATCTTGGCTGTAGAGTTTTTTTACAGGTTTGGCTTGGTTTAGCCTTACCTGAAACTGGGAAGCTCTTGACCAGAGCCCCCTTTAACATCATGGGGACTGACTATAACTGTTAAAAGATGCCACATAAAAGATAACAAGCAGGATTAAGCTTCCAATTTCTCTTTGTATCCCAACTTCTGAGACTACAGATAGAGACACGAACCACCAGCTTAAAACCTTTACACTGTATCTTAACAACAATATCAATTAATATCCAACCATTAGCACTATGCTTGTTGGTAGAAAACAGTACTGCTTTCAGCTTCACCTCCAGATACTGGCAGAAATTTAAATAAATGTATTATGGCAGTTAACTTTTTCTGCATTTAGATAATTAATATTTATTTCCATTTCAAAGTAAAGGACATTAGACATTTCTAATGTCAAAATACATTTCATTCCTTTTAGAGTCTCTTAGGTAACAGATTTTCCATTATTTTTTTTTTTTAGCCATTCTTTTAACTGTTTTTAGCAAGGAAGGAAAATCTTTCTAGATTGTGCAGGTTTCACACAATAAGTAACATTTCCATGTTTTCGGATGGTTCTTTGGAAATCACCGAGGTCTTTTTTTTGCAGGGAAGGAGACCACAAGAAAAGCTTGGTCTGCCTTGGGACTCTGTCTCCACACAGAAAGCCAAAAATAGGTTTTACTCCCGGCTTTAACAATTCCCTCTCACCAGTGTTTCAGAGACTCAGCTTTAGTGCCCGAGGTGCTTCACAAAGTTCTGATTTCCCATTGCTGCCAAGTAAGGAAAAACAAGCATCTCAAGCTGAGCATCCATAAAGAAGCAGAGCTGAAGCCACCGGTCCTTCTCAACAAGGCTGGCAGTCTTTGCACACTCCTGGTTCTGGAGTAGTAATGAGCTCCACTTCCTTAAACTGGGGAAATTTCCCAGTATAGACAAGGCCATGGAACTGTACCAAATTCTGTCTGCGTGGGAAGGGTTAAAACAACCTGAGTAGCTAAACCCCCTGCAGCTATCATATAAGCCAGCAGCTTTTAGACAAATTGAGCAAAATAGTCCTTTCAGCTCAGCAGGCACATGACTAGCTGCACAAAGGAGTCCTTCTAGAAATCCCACCAATACCCCCATTATCCCAAGGATTGAGCACAGAGCCACACATTTCACACCCACCGCCACCTGTGATTAGCTTTTTTACAGTTATTATGGAGTACTTTGATAGCGATGATTGTTTAAAGGCCTCAACAAGCGCGCTAATGTGACTTGAGGACTTGACTCCTTTTCATTCCCTGGTTGCTCCAGCTATCGCACTAATTTACTTTAGGCAAAGGGGACAATAAAAAAAAATAATAATAAAAAAAAAAATTCTGCTCAAAGAAATCACTTAGCATAAAATTGACTCAGTCTCTTAAAGAAACGCATGCCGGGATCCCATGTTAAAGTAAATCAGATATATGATCAAACGAAGCTAACAGTCATTTGAGCTTTGGACTCTTGTGCAGCACTTCCAAGTTTTTAACAGAATCAGCCAAAGAACAACAAAGGAAGCAGCAAAGAGCAGCTACACCAATCGGTTTGCATGGAATTTTCCTTTGCTCTGCTCGGTGCTTCACAGTGCAAATGTGAAGCAAGATGTGGGCTTCAGGGAAAACGTATTTTACTGTTTGCAAGAAGTGCTCCCAGAATGTACCACTCCGTACAAAATAAACTGGTTATCAAGGGAGCACTAAAGGGGATTGGAGACCATAGGAGAAAACAAGGTGCTTCTCTGGTGCTGAGCAAGGTATGAGGACTTCTTTGTTTTCTACAGAGATTGTGTTGATCTTACTCTTGCAGTTCAAATCAGCATATAGGGGTACACACAACATAAGTAACTGAACAGCAGCCCATAACTTCTCAAATAGTTTCTCCCCTCCTGTTAATTACATATGCTCAGTTGAAGTACTCAGATGTAGCTGTCAGTATCCAGCAGCTGAGTTAGACATCTTTACTGAGCCCCACAGTGCGTTTCTTTCTGTTTTCAAGGCAATTTCAGAGGTAAAGGCCTAACAAATACTCAAGGAGCAAACACGGTCGTCCACCACATTTTTCTACTGAAGCTGAGAAGAGATTTCTCATTCTATCCTTGCCATTTTGCATTGCCAATACATCCCGTGGGTACGCCCACATATGACCCCACCTGCTGCCCAAGCTGCCAACCTCTCTCCTGAGGTGTTTCCAGAGAAAGAACTGGTTACAGTGCCCAAGCTGATTGAACTCTGCCTTCAGAGGGGAGCAAATACCATTCCCCTAATTTAAAACCAGTCATCAACATCGCCTTTTAAGCTTGTCCTCGGTACCAGCTAACACAGTGTAATTTATCAAATCACCGAGATTTAACAACAGAAATGTACTGCTGCAACTCTGTAAACAGGACATGTTCAATTACACGAAGGAACTATTTTTCTTCAGAAAGCATTACTGTTCTACCCGAGCAGTAACCACAGCTTCCTGATGTAATAGCTAGTGGAATTACATGTGGCACAAGTATTTTAAGTATTTTCTAGACAGAAAACAAGATTTGTGAGTAACAGAGACCAGTAGATGAATAGGAGTCGTTTCAGCTTTTAGAGGGAAAAAACAGATGAAAAGATTATTCAGCTTTTCTGGGGCATAACGGAGAGGACTTAATGTGTGGTCACGCGGTGCTGATTAGTACATAACTGTTGAGTCCATCTATTACTGAAGTTTTGGGCTCTCTGCAGTCCTCTCCTTCATCGCTCAGATTTGGTCTCATGCCACTGGTGTTTACACCTGAAAACGAGGTGGCTGTGTAGCCACAAACCCACTCTGTGGATGCACGACTCCATATCGCTCCCGCTAACAGGGAAGGGAAGAGGGGCTGAGCACCCTCCATCTTCCCAGTAATCCTGTGCTTTGCTTGCCCAGCACCATTCTTACTAGATTTCCTTAATGAACACGGCTTCAATTGTGTCAGAAGAGTTGCTATTAATGCAATAACAGGTGTATTTGCAAAAAGGCTGTGTCACATTCATCGTTATCGAGAGATGTGTACAGGCAGGCACCACTGCCATTAACCCCCATGATGCTCTCTGAAGTTTCTGTGGTAATAGTCTAAGCCAATTTGTCTCCCTAAAATTTGAGTCTCTTCTAAGGCATAACTCCCTTTTTCTACTTCCAGGGATCATGCTGCTTGGCACACTCATCAATCTCTTCCCCGACTGGCCAATCCAGGCCACAATTCCAGAAGAGTATCTGTATTTGGTGATAAAAGACAACAAAGACTCTGTTTCTTCAGGTTAAATCCCAGTCCCATTATAATTCGATGGGAGTTTTTGCCATTGACTTCCAAGGGCCAGAAGGCTACCCCGGCTGTGTCCTGGGAGAGCAACATGATCTTAGCAGTGTCCAGGGGGCTGGAAGGAATGGCTCCTTTCAGAGCAAAACTTCTCCAAGTTTAAAGCCGACCTTTCATTAGAGGCCACAAGGTCTGGTCTTCCCTAAAAATATACCAAATAACTGCATCACTGGAGAATTTGAAAAGACCTGGTATTTTATGCCCTAGTCATTTCAAAGCAGCTTGGGTTAGTCTGGCAAAAGCAATTTCTAAAGGAGTAACATAAAATATTTAAAGATTCATAGAACAAGCGGCCCACTTAGAGGCTCATCTAAGCTTTACTAAACATCTCTGGTTATGCCTTGTCATGTCAGCAAGAGGAGGCCGAGATTTAAATATATAAAATCTAGTAGAATGTAATAACAAGGAGGGGGGGAGGAATATGATACATCAAGTTACTACTGAAAAGAATATCGAGCTCTAAGTGATCGCTGTACCAACGGCGATGTTTGTCTATCCAGCTGAAAAGGAGACAGCTTTAATCTCGAGGCTGCATGTTATTTAACTAAGCTGAAATTGGTTTCAGTGATGTGAAGTGCATCCACTAAAGATAATGACCCCATTTTGGATTGGCTCTTTATTTTTTCTTTTTTTTTTTTTTTTTTTTTTTTTTAACAAAGACAGACAGGTGGATATACTGAGCAGAAATGTAAACAGGTTTGGTTTTTTCATTAACTCCAGCAAATTATCACAGTGCTTAGTCACATGAAACACAAATTTCGCATAGTCTTTACAACTGCTTCTTTTTGCTCCCTTCCCCTCTCATCAGCGTGTTATGGCCTGCTTAGGAGGGGATTTACTCCAGATAGGTTCAAAGCGCTCCTTGACTTAAATAAGCCACCCATGCACAGGACCAGTGGGCCAAATCTTCACCTCTAAGAAATGACCCTGAATTATACCACAGATTTATCTGCACTGAGAATTTATTCCAATTCCTTTCAGTTCAAAAAGGCCTGTTAACTAACTGCTTAATTAGCTACTTAAAACTTGAAAGGGCAGACTCAAATGCTTTCCTAATTAGCAAGGACTTCATGCCATTGTTCCGTGATGACCCCCTTTCTGTTTCAAAGCTGAACACCAACATGAGAAGGGTGAAAGGCTGCTGGCTAGCTTTTTGGCTTGCCACTGTTAATCCTGCATTTCTGATCTATGGAAGCATGCAAAGAAACGTGTTTATAAATTTCAAAAGTTTTCATAGCAAAGAGAAAGACAACAGCAGGCTGAACCTGCTACTTCAGTAGTCAAGTGTCTCTTCTCCAAGTTCTGCTTCGCACGCATATTATGCTGGTGACATCAGTTCTACCTTCAACTGAGATGGCATAGCAGACACTGTTTCCAAAATCTTGGTTTTTTCAAGGATATTTTGAGCAGCAGAAATACAGCAGAATAGCACTATTACAGTCCTGGTCTGGACAATGATGATATGCAGGGAGAAGGGAATATATCTGATGTCATGATTCCTCATTTCAATGTAGCATGCAAAGCACAGACCTGCAAGGGTCAGCATTTTCTTCTTGGGTGAGCAAAGGTCTTACATTTGAACTGCACTTAAGTCACATCCATGACCAGTTATTGCAAAGTACAACGTATGACTTTAAAGTGACACCTACTTGCTCTGCCTTGAATAAGCTGATAGATCAGTGATTTAATCATAGAACCACAGAATCATACAATGGTTTGGGTTGGAAGGGACCTTAAAGATCACCTAGTTCCAACCGCACGCCCTGGACAGGCAGGCCTCCCACTAGACCAGGTTGCTCAAAGCCCTGTCCATTCTGGCCTTGAATACTTCCAGAAATGGGGCATCTACCACCTCTCTGAGCAACCTGTGCCACTGTATCACTACCCTCACAGGAATGAATTTCTTCACTGCACCTCATCTAAATCTCCCCTCTTCCAGTTTGAAGAAAGCTTAAAGAAAGTTCAAGTCTCCCCTCTACTTTTCTACTCCAGGTAGAGTCTCACAAGAGCAGAGTAGAAAGAATCACCTCCCTCAACCTGCTGGTCATGCTTCTCTTGATGCAGTGTAGGATATGTTTGGGGCTTTCTGGGCTGCAAGAGCACATAGTTGGCTCATGTTGAGCTTCTGATCAACCAACACCCCCTAGTCCTTCTCCCCAGCGCTGCTCTCAATACATACTCCACCCAGCCTGTATTTCTGCTTCAGATTTCCCTGACCCACGTGCAGGACCTTGCACTTGGCCTTGCTGAACTTCCTGAGGTTCACATGGTCCCACCTCTCAAGCCTGTCCAGGTCCTTCTGGACGGCATCCCTTCTCTCCACCATGTCGACCGCTCCTCTCAGCTTGGTGTTGCCGGAGAACTTGCCGAGGGCACGCTTGATCCCACTGTCCATGTTGCCAAAACAGATGTTCAACAGAAGCAGCACCAGTACTGATCCCTGAGGGACACCCCTTGCTAATAAAGTCCACTACATGACTTTTCTTTCCACGTGCCAGAGTCCCACTTGTACTAATTTGAGGTTCTTTGTTCGTATTCAGCTGTCAAGTTCTCCAATGTAAAAATGAGGAATTTGCTTGAGTTAGTGACTCATTAGGTCAGGTGACCTAAGGCTGAATTTGGGCCCTTTTAATCCCTGGAGATAAGCTGCCAGATAAAGCTTAAGAACTTCAGGAAAAATAAGTGGTATTATGGCAGTCCTAATTAATGGGTTGCTACAAGCGCACTGGGTACCCAGGGCCATATGGAGGCAGATGGACCATGCAATACATCTACCTGCAATTCATCATTAATAACCTTCCTAAATTGCTGTGAGCCCCCTGAATATATTGCCTGTGCCTGGATTTTTATTATCCTACTTGAGAGTCCACTGCACTAGTTTTGGCTCCCTGATCCCCGCTCTGTGCCAGACGACTTTCTGACCCTTGTGCAGGGTGCACAACACAGGGCTTTGGCTTTTGATCCTCTGTGTACTACCAGAACGACAACCTCCATGCTAGGTGACAAATTGTTGGCAGTGTTCACAGGGGAGGAAATCCTCTCCTGGCTCCTATCAGAATGGCTATTTTAGCTTTGCCAATAGGGCATTTACAAGAGGATCAGAGGTTCTTCTAATGCCACCTTGTCTTTTCAGGTTAATTTATGCCTTGTTCTTTATGCCTGTTTAGTTAGGGACATGCTGCAGATACGGAGTGAAAAATGTCACAGAATCGCCACCTGGCTCCTCTGTTTTGGTCTGGCTGGCAAATGCCAGAACCTTTGAACAGCAGGTTGCTAAATAATAAACAGACCGTGTCTTTAAAAACACCTGGCCCTTACTTAAACTGGGTATTTTGTATCTGGTTAGTCCCTGGCGCAGGTGCCAGGCTCAGAGGCAGGAGGCTTCCCTTTCCTGCCCATGCCCACCTAGAGTACAACAAGTCCGAGAAGACCCAGCAGCGACTCGGTGTATTGAAAGGTTATAATCCAGCCTACCAGCGACAAGCAGCACGAGGAATAGCAACAACAAACCTCCTCTCTCCGAGTGTAAAAACTTCAGGAAAGGGAAGGAAAAAATAAATAAACAAGGATGAAAGAAATGCCCAGTGGCAACCATTTTCAGTGTGACCTAGTGAGCTTTCAACTTCAAACCAGTCAGATCAAGAGCTTCCCAGCGGCGTCACCTAGGGATCTGTCATTCACACATCAAGCCTCGTTCACTCTGCCTTGTCTCACGCAGACATGCTGCCAGATACAGAAATATCATGGCCTTCTTGCATGATAAGGAAAACAAAACAAAAAAACCCACAAACCCAGACCAGCAGCAATCCTGAAAACCAAGTGCACTGACAAGCCGTGACCCTATTGTCCACAAAAGGGCAACATCACAAAGTAGACCAGAAGAGGATGCAAACTGAATGGTAATTGGGTAACCATCTGCTATTAAAATGCAATTCAAGCTGGAGCCTTCCAGTGAGCCCCTCCCACTCAGGGAGATGATAAGAGCTGGGATTTGCTGGAAGGAATCAATAGCTGCCCTGGGTGCAATGCAAACTGAGGGAGACCATCTTCTTTCAAGCTCACCATGTGGCTTCTGAGCAATTTACAGCATGCTACTGAGATGGGGTGTTAAGGTTTGGAATGTCAAATAGGAAAAAACCCAGTTGCACCTCCACTATTATACAGCTCTTATTGTACATTATTACACACCAGAAACAACTGATGTCATTCTGAAAGTGTCCTTCAGCTTGAGAGTTTGAGAAGGAACTTAGAAGCCAAAGACGAATCTTTTTCTGGGGAAGCACAGAAGGGTAAGAAGCTGTTGGGGAAGAAGAGAACAATACTTGTCCCTACAATTAAAATACACAATATATGACAGAATATACTTTTACAAAGTAGTTTTAACTAACACACAGCAATCAATTTTGCAATGAGGGTTGCAATAATTAATCAATAACAGCCACAGAGTAACTATGCTTATTTTTGGCCCAGTCCATTTCTACCGTATTAAAAGCATTCATGGAGCCTGGAGACACCCATTAGGAAAACATCTCAAGTATTTAGTGTGTAAGTTTGGTATTTAAGGTCTGAAATCGAGACAGGGAGCACTGATGAATCCTTGGCAATCTTCCTGTTAAAGATAGATGAAGAACTACATAATTTCAGACCAGTTCTGGGAAACTACATACAAACACTGCCTTCTCCATGAATCCATTAAACTAAGGAGTGAAAAATGGGCAGCGATCTTACACTTTCAACAGTTTATACAGCCTCTTGTACACAAAGTAAGTAGAGTCAGTAGCAAGTAACAGCCACTCTAGCAGAAAATGAGACATTTTTCATCAAACTATTTGTTATCAAGCTTTGAACTTGCTATTTTTGAACACGTGCTAATCAGCCATTAGGCTAGTTTCATTTCAAAACGAGTAAGCGCTTGGAAAGCGTTTACAACACCCCCAGTATTGCACACTTGTCCTGATAGCACGACTGAAGATGATCTACTTGTGGGGCAAGGTGTAAGTCACCTTGCATTTCTGGATAAAATATTATCTAGTCGCCACCACCATCTAAACATTATTATTGGGAAAAAATGGTCCATCTAAGTCTCAGTTCCAGATAAACGCTGTAAATGAAGCCATTTGGTGATTTGAAAATACATTTGCATCAATGATGTTCCAAAAAAAACCCAAAACCACCCCAAACTCTCAGAAGTTTTTCACAGCAAGATTAACAGACAGAAGTTCCAAAGGTGGCTACAGAAAACATACTTTTCTATATATTCAGCAATATCTTTCAAGATGGTGGGCAACATCTGTGAAGTGTATGTAGGAGTCATCTTCTTAGATACTGGAAAGGATATTATGTGATAGGTCACGAATAAGGAATAACCAGAACAATGCATATTCTGAATAGTTTGTGAACACTACAAAGGCTGAAATATGTTCCTATAAGCCCTTCACAGAATAATTTAAAATGACAAAGTAATAAGTTAATGCATTTGTTAGCATGTCATCCGCAAAGAGCTGACGGGACATATGGGTAACTAAATTATTTCCAACGAAGTTTTACCAGGCAAGAAAAATGCGGTCCAGCTTTGACTCAACTGGCTTTAATTACCACTCTCTCTTGACCAAGACCGCACGGGACTTCATTCTCAGAAGCGAGCTGATCTCACAGCAACTGTGGGACTGTAGAACCCCAGATGGGGAGACTGTGCATAGCGTCGCTTCGAAGAAGGCACCGTAAGTCTGGCGGTTGACTCCAACAGGCTCCAGAGCAAGCTGTAAATGGAGAAGCCAGCTCCAAATGTCTTCCACCAGTTGGCAAACAAATGAGACATCATGTTCGTGCAGTTCAAGCACCGTTGCCAGATTCTAATAGAATGAGAGTTTCTGTAATCCCAAAAAGGGGCTTTGTGATCCTTGGAAACGAGATTCTCTTGTCTGGCCTTCCATTCATTTTGTAAAACATGTTAAGTTTGATTTCAGTGCTTGGAGCTGCAGCTGGCCAAGGAGCAAAATCACATTCATATGTTAAAAAAAGACCTGGAAATGGATGCAAGCTGCTAAATTTTGATACTGATCTGCAGCCAATCTCCAGGGAATGGTTGGGTCAGGACTTTTGGGCTTTTTTCCACTAAACAAGCAAAACATTACTCTCTTTTTTTATAATAATAAAAGCAGATTTTCTCGTCACTTCTTTTTCTCCATGAAGGTAATATTTGAGATGCAATATTAAGCGTATTTGCTTTCAAGTGAAAAACATCAGTGCACTGCACACCTCTCAACAGCTTTTTTGATTGGACTTCGCAATGCCAGCCAATTATCTCTGATGCTGCACCATCTGCAGAATGATCCTTTCAGGGCAGTAATTTCAGGAATGAAGAAATACCTGGTGTCATTCAAAACAGCTAAAGAGAGGATCTGTGAATGACAACAGACATTTTCTTTCCACAGCTACTGATCTCCCACATCCGTTCCCCTCAAATTCCCTGGCAATATTAACTACCCACCTATTTCCAAACCTGTTGGGCTAAATCTTGATCGTGAGAACCGAAACAGGCAAAGGAATATGTCATCTTGCCAGTCACTGAGCGAGACATGGCTGAGGTAACGCGGTTCAAACTCCCTGTAAACATGGCAATTCCACCGCTGAACTCTTCACACGGGGCTGTTCAGTAGTGCTAACCACAGCTAACTACCAGGAGACAGCCAATGGCCGAGTAACCAAAATGTTCCTAATTTTCATTGCTCTCTGAGGTCGCGCTGTAATCTCAGACTCTTCGGAATTTGATCCACGGCCCGCTCCAGCCTTTGTGAGTCTTTCCAGAGAGCTGAACAAACCCTGGTTCAAGTCCCCGTGAATTCAATTCCACATACGTTAGCCTAATCAAATTAAATTAATCTTTGCTTTATCACAGCTGCCAGGTAACATTTCTCGTGAGAGGGTTTTTTTCGGTTTGGTACATATGCCTTGCATATTTCCTATACTCCAAGAGTCATTTGGTATTAACATACAATCGCTTGTTTATTAAGTATAAATGAGGCAGTTAAAGGTGTACGTTTTCAGCATGGTGGATTGGAGGATCACTTTCGCAATTCCCATTAAACTTTATGAGAACCGCGGGGCTTGAAGCCAAATTAATTCTCCTGCATCAAGCTAAAAATGAACCCCCTCAATGTTATTCTGCCTGCCATGTTTGGTTTCTATATTTATACTTCAGGCATATAGCTATTGACAAAACTGAAAGCGCTGATAATATGTGTCCCAGAAAGCAAGAATTCCCCTGAAAGAAAATAGAAAACGATATTTTACAGTATTGGAACTCTACTGTATGTAGACATATAACATATTTTCCAAAGCGAAATAACCAAGGTCTACAAGCCTTTGTGGCTGTTTGAAATTTTGTTAATGGATTTTACATTGCTGGCTATTTGAACAACATGCTCAACGGAGAGAAGCTTCTGGAATGAAAAATACTGTAGGCAATTAAAAAAAAAAAGGGAAAGAGGAAAAGGAAGAGGTCGCAGCAAAAGAAGAGGCTGAAGCAAGTAGGGAGCTCATACAGGTGGACCTCAGAGGTCCACACTTTTTCTGTGCATCTGCCTCAAAGCCCTGGGTAACCAGAGGGAATTTCACACCAGCAAAATACGCTTTTTGGAAAATAATTTCTCCCACATCAAGACCTGTGCGCTGCTGACAGCAATGAAAAGCCCATGTAGACCAGGAGCACCACGATCTTAGCCTCGAAAAAGCAGCTTCTAATTCACTCCTGCTTTCACTGAGCAGTTCTAGAACTGTTTACTTCGTTAGTACTCCAAGAGCTGTCGTCCAAAGACTGAACACATTCCTGTTCTTCAGCTTATACTCCAGTACACTCTTATCCTCAAATACAGATTCCATTTTACATCCCTTAACCTTGCCCCACCAGATAAGAGTTACTTCTTCTCATGTGTTTTCCGAATGTTACAGTATTTTTGATCATTACTGTGTAACCCTGTATGATCAAAGAGCTGGCTGAAATGCTATTTTTCCCATTACACTCAGAGAAGAGACAGAAATTTTCATTCTACTTGCAATGTTATTTTTCAAGTAGAATTTTCAAGTTCTCATCAAGGCTATAAACATAATATTTTCATTTAAGGTAACAGGAATTCAACCCTCTGAGACATTCAATTTCTTATCTAGTCACATATTTTATGGCATATTTGGGTGTTATTTACCTATTTTAATATGCTGGATATCTATGAGTTTTCTACACTGAAGAGTTCTCTGATGACATGGTCTTACTGTAGCACGGCTTCCTCATCTCATGAGCAACCTCTGGTTGCAACAGGGTTTACATTTTGGTGTAATTCTTTTTTTTAAACCACAATGACAAATATCGACAATAAAGCTTCATTTCTGTACTGGAATCTGTCTAAAATTCAATTACACTTGAGCTATTCTAGACCTCTTAAAATGCTTTTGTTTGGATTCCTGGCTGGTGTCCAGGAATAACTGGACACTGCTACACAGCTTGCAAACAGAGATACTTCTTATTTCCTCTGCTGTTTCAAGCATTCGTTTTACTCACTCTTGCTGGGAAGGCTTTAGGGCTGAATTAAAAAAAAGATAGATACATTCTTTCTCAGTCTAAAAATATTTCATTGGCTTGTAAACTAGCTTAAAAAGCCCTAATATTTTAATCTTTTAAAATCTGAACCTAGCCTGAGACCACCTGCATGCCTATATTAAATATGAAATGTAGGACTAAAAGAACAGCTGAAGAGCATGGCTCTAGTAACACGGGCAGGAAACTCACAGCAAGGTTTACCTTTTGTACACTTTGAGTACCCAGCAATTGCCAGAGGTGGGTGTTCTCTAAGTTTCCTTCACTTGTAAATAATGTATTCCTGGAGCAGAATGTTCTCAACAGAAATACAGAGTTTTGATTGACATTTGCAATACAGCAACTTCTGGAAGACATATTATTTTTCTGGTCTGTGGATGGATGTCTCTAGGACCCCAAAGTATGGCAAAGTGCCTCAGCCTTACCCTTTTTCATCATCTCTAGAATTCCCTTCTCACTGCTGCTTTCTATGCTCATTCACCAGTGTACACTTCAGAAAAGCAGAACATCGACTAAAACACAAGAGGTATATTGTTGCTAAATTTCATCACAAATACATTTTATTCTGATTATGAGGAATAAGCTTATTTCTGTGTCAGATGTTTTGAACACCTATTAAAACAAACAGCCAGCACATGGTAAGACCCTTGCAGTAGGGCACCATGCATTCCAATGACATGAAACATTTAGACAGGAGGTTTCAGTCCAAGCCTTAATGAACACAAGTGCTGTCTGAAGAACTGAGATCCTGTACCAGGTTTTGTACACATCAAAGTCCACGGGTGGTTAGATACAGGGATTTACTTCAGGACCATCTCAGTTCAGGTTTATGTGAAACATGGAGCTGAGAGGATGAAGCAACTACGAAAAGAATCTTTTTAAGTGCCACTTAAGTCAATCCTTTTAAACTTTACTGGGGGTTTACCTCAGGAGACGTTTGTGTGGTGATGAGATCTGCACAAAACCTTTGTTACAAATGATAAAACATGGGACAGGTTGAAAACAGCTTTTGTTGAACATGTGCCAAGGAACATGTAGATTTGACCTGATTAGAATTTTCAGATAGAAAACACACAAAGGTTGATAATATTGCAGTTTTAACCTCAGCTATCAAAGCTCGTTTGCTGATTTTGGCTCAGTTTCTCTTTCAGATTTGGAGCCCGAAGCCCAACACAGGTTGAACGTATACAAAGCAAAAGTGGGGAAAAATAATATTTGTACAGAGCTCTGCAAACTGACCCGTACTCATCTCTAATGAGAACATAATGGTTTAGCCAGCTGCAAAAGAACAGAAGTAAGAAGCGTAAGAGAAATGCCTCCGCTTTCTTAAAGATGTGTTTGGACTTCAGCACACATGGGAGATTTTTCTGAATGCACGTGTGTATACTTTAAAAAGTGCAGCACTTGCATTTTAAACCACATTAAAACACGTTTAAGGCGGAATGAAAAGTTTGCCTCTACTGAGAGCAATAAAATAAAAATAGTAATCGAAAAAAAAGAAGACGACGACAAAAAAACAACGGAAAAAAACGCAACCCGTAAGACTGACTTTATAAATCTTTGGATTACCCTGCAGTCTGTGGGGTATCTTCTATCTAAACTACCGTAACCCCCCAGGGGATTAGAATGGATAGTCTCTCGACCGCTCGCTCCTCTGAGTCACAGCACTAGCAAATAGACCCACAGTGCAGTGTGGGCAGACAGGAAACCACTAAAGCCAGAGCAGTGATTATGTGCATGCTCTGTGAGACACATCGAGCAGTGAGCCGAAATGTTTGTGTGTGTCAGATCAATCTTTTCACTGACCAGGACAGCTGTACTCACAGGGGGATCACCAATCATCCTGCTAGGAACTGCTTCTGTCCTTCAACAGGCAATTAACGTGAGTCCATTACGGCTCCCTGGAGGCCCCTGGGGGGCTGCAAAAGGCATCGACTGAAAGGTCAGAAACCTCATGAGGACAGGAAAGAAGCTGTGCCTGGCGAAATGGAGTGGAAAGCAGTAGCTATTTGTCACCCACTAGTAATTAAAAAAAAAAAAAAAAAGGTGGGGGAGGGGGGCGGGGAAGAAAGAGGGCTGAAGGGGGTCCAAGCACTGTGCACAATTGCAAGCACGTGACGGTAGTAAGAGCATATATAGAGGCTACAGGAGATTCTTCCTGGGATGAAGATTTTCTCCAGTATTAGAGGTGGAGGAAGAATCAAAAAATCCCACTCAACTAATGCTACAGTGGAACTGGAAGTGAAAAAGTGCACGGGCTGATTAATAGCCCACTATAGCCCCAAGAAAAATGACAGGAAAGAGTCCCTGGTGGCTGAGGTTCACCGCTAGGAAACAAACATTTTAGGAGAGAATCAACACAAAATTTAGTGACCAGGAAGCACACAGTGAGTGGCATTCACAAGTAGCAATATTCTTCAAAAAGAAGCAACTGCTGAGGTGTTCAATGGTGGAAAAGCAACAAACGTGATGGCTTGGAGGTTATGCTATAAACTGAGCTCTATTTCAGCTTCAGACTTCTGGTCAAGACCACCACATTGACATGGTTTTGGAGCACTCAGTTAAATGCCTACACATGCCTCTCCCAGGACACCACCAACCAAACTTGGTAGTTTACTGTGGAAGCAAAATCGAGTAAAGCCAGATAGGTGACAAAAGGAGGATAAGAAGAGTCAGCATATACAGAAGAATTAATTTGCACTGGTGTGCAAGGAAAAAGTCGATTAAATTAGTTCATTATGTTAACTTGGAATAACTTGCACCCAGTTCACTAGTTAACTTTCATCTGCAGCATTCCACCGAAACGTTATCACTGTTCTTGTCTGTGATAAGAATATTACACATCTAGCAGTACATGTGTAATCAATAGAACAAGTTGAAATATTGCAAATATTAACCCTTCAACAACAGAACCTCAAAGGTGAATAGCGAGAATTAAGTTAGTGAAGAAGTTTTTCTGATTTCTTTAGACACAATTCTGCATTATTTGTATAGCTGAAATTCTATTTGATTCATGAAATCTAAATTGCATTAAAAACAAAAAGAGAGGAGGAAGAAATAATCTACAAAGTAGATATTGATATGTCCTGTCTTCACGTGACTGTACAGGGACTGTGAACAACACGAGCTCCGTTGTTTGCTGACACAAACCATGGTAGACTTTGACTCAGTCTGCAAAATCCCCACATACCTTAGCTGATGTAAAATTTCCATATCCTCCTTTCATGCAAAATAAATATTGGTGACTGTGTTCTTTGTTTGTAGAGAGATGCAGATAACAAGTTTGGATTATTTACAATGGTATAAAATGTCTGACCTTGCAGAGCACTCATCACCAACTGATTGGCAGATTATGGAGCGTGGATGCGAATACGGGTTTTTTTTTTGTCCCACCTGCAGCTTTACCAGGCCTCCCAGCTACATCTGCCACAGGCAAGGGCAAGAACTGCCATGTGTATTTCAACATTTGCAGCCAAATCATAGTATAACAAACTAGACTCACTTAAGTCACCCATAGTTGCAGCATCAGAGTGTTCACGGTGTATTTCTTACCCATTTCCCCAGAATTCTGTTACCCTGCAACCATCTCTTGCTCCTGTCTCTGATTTTGTGCGTTAAAACTTGTTAGATGCCTTCAAGATTCAATATGTACTCACATGTGTGTGTGTGTGCATCCCTGAACTTTCTCTTCCCCACATGTAGTTGAGTTTAGTAAAGAGATATCAGGTAAACTGAAATTCCTCCATGCGGTACGATACAGAAACATTTTTGTTCTAATATTAATTGTCTTGTCCCCTCTCCCTTGCATTTCCCCTTCCAAAATGCCTCTGACTGCAATAAAGGGTCTCACATGAGTTTATTCCTGAGGGCTGCCTGACTGCAGTTATTCCACCCAGCACCACAGGTTGTTAGCCTTCGTGACACTGACAGTACCAGCAGGTTGATTTTAATAGAAGCTGCCAATTAGTATCTAAGATACCAGTTAACAAGACAGTTTCTTTTAATGGCTTGTATTGATGAATGGATTAATGAAATTCCACAACTTCTTTAAGAGTAGAGAGTACTCGTGTGACGCCGTTGGGCAGCATACAAACCATCTCCACTCGTGTTTCTGTTCAGGCTGTCAGCAGGCTGAGAGAGGAAATGGGCTACGAGCATCCCCTTTCGGGTGCCACCTAGACAGCTCTGATGAAAGCTCCTGAGAAGATCCACAGCCAGTGGCTTCGGTGCAGCAATACTGACCTGCAGTCACTTTGTGTATGGCCCAGCACTAATGTCTAGGAAAGCTGGCAGAACAGAACTCTGGCAAATACTCAAAATGTCCTGTGGGATAAGACCAATGCTGAGGGGAACTCATGGTCTTTTCCCTCTGAAATGACACTTGAAAGCTTCAATGGTCAACCCACTTCTAAGAAGTGTCCAAAAAGACAGATATTGAGAAGAATATAGTTAGACGAGTTTGCTCTCTACCTTTAATTAGAAGACCATTAATATCAAGTGCTCAATTTTAATTGCTATCAAGTAAAGCTTCTACTTTTTAAGGGCACTTGAACTTTTCTAAGAGCACGAGTACCAGCACACTATTAGAACATGCAATAAATACTAACAGCATTATCAGCACTGTTGCCTCTTGAAGCCACGTTTCATAAGTGGGAAACAAATTTGCATACGTATCCACCACTTCACATGGATAGCAAAATGTGCAGGTATTTGGGTCACGGTACAAGTTAGCATAGTCCTAATACATCATCTTGCATGTGTAGGCACCTTGTCTTCCGAAGGACAGTTTGGTTTGCTCAAATAATCAACTGAGCACACAAGTGAAAGTACCACCAGAGAGACAGAGACTCCAATCAGCCCTGTGCACTTTACAGTGACACCTCAAAAATTCAACCAAGATGCTATGGGAGTTTGTAGACAGGGCACAGAAACCAGGTGCCTTAACTTGATTTTGGACAGGACAAGGGAGGGTTAACAGTTTACATGTACACAAGAATCATACTGGTCTTACCTTTCAGTTGCTAAATAAAATTCATTCCCTTTATCAGACATGGAGATTATGAGCCCTGAGAACCTGTACATGAGTTCTGAGGGAGAGATCCCAGAGCAAGTTTAGAGCACGATGACCAATGGGGATGGCTCAACATGGTGTCCTGCTGTAACAGGCTTCAGCGTGGGAAGGAAGAGGGCTGCACCGGCTCAGTGCTGCACCCAGGCTCAGGCAGAGTCACTGCAGCATCACCGCTTCCAACCCTCAAACCAGCTCATTTGAGGCCCAGGTCAGGGATATTTGTGCAGTGTTCCAATCCACCGTCTAATCCAACCCTAAGATCAAAACAACTCTGAGGGTGCACTAGGATGCATGTTTTATTGACAGATCATAAATTCTGTGCACAAACTGTCAAGCTACTGTCTGCCACTTTCTGTCCTCCTCCTTCTTACAGAAGAGATAAATCACAGAGTTAAACCTTATTGACTCAAGCCTTTCATTCACTATTTGGGGATAGCTGCTTATGAAGTCATCAGGCATTTGTTTGATTTATCACAAATTCATGAAGGTGTTTAACTCATGAACTGTCACAGGAGTGAAGTTAACATAGCTTCTAACAGTGAAAATAAGAGGATATTTGAGATTAGGGCTAAATGAGAGACCACAGTCTACATGGGTTGGAAAGTAGCTGGTTCCACGTGAATAGCATGGGGCAGAGAATAAATACATTAAATAAACAGATCTTGCTATTTTATTTGAACCCAGTTATATTAAGGAAGGAATTTTTCACAATGAGGATTATGAGAAACTAGCCCAGGTTGCCCAGAGAGATGGTCAATGCCCCATCCCTGGCAACATTCCAGGTGATGTTGGCCGGGGCTCTGAGCAACCTGCTCTAGTTGCAGATGTCCCTGCTCAGTGCAGGGGGGTTGGACCAGATGAGCTTGAAAGGTCCCTTCCCACCCAGTCCATCATTTTGCTGTGATTTTTAACCAGTTAACACACACTTCAGGACATAACACTCCATGCAATCAGCCCTTCAGCAGAAAGATGAAGGACAGATTTGCATTCAACTAACTGATCAAATGTTAAGAATGTCTTCATTACCTGAATAGTTTAATTTTATTTGTCTCTAATCTAATTAGTAGAGAGAAGTGGGGGGGCAGTGGGGGCTGACTGGTGTGGAGGGGAATGCCTTCAAGTCTGCGATATAGAAAACCTCCCATTCCCTACATGGCTTTAGCTGAGTCAGTGCTGGATGTCAACAGATTGATGTTCCCTTCTAATTACCTCACTAGTTTGCCAGACTGTCTGTTCTTGAAAACTTTCTTTAAAGGCTTTAATAGCAGGCATTTATTTCTGCTACAGATAAGGTGAGTCTAGCTTTTTACGTGCAGTAATTTAATAGGAACCCAGATCTAATTTAATAGATCCTTTATGTCTCTGTCAAAGACTGTTAACATTGATTGGTGCAATGTCTCATAGAAGTCAGTAAATACATTAATCTCTCGAGAGCTTGCGACAACGATTCTGTTAACAGCATGAGCAATACAGATGGACAAACCATTACTGAATAAATAAAGAACTGAACTGAAAACTTATGCTAAACCAAGTCTGAAAAACTCTGGAAATCAAGGCAATACTGACACTCCCTGGATTAGTGAATACTACTAAATCTGGACCAGACTTCCTGAACCCTCAGAAGTAGCAGGCTGAATCAGTTAATGTGTGCTAACATGTTGTAGTGAAGTTTAATTTACAAGCACTCTCCCTGTATCAGGAGTCCAACCAGAATGGCCATGTGACAACTGAGACCCATCCTAGATATGAAAGCTGGCCAAGAAAACCATGTAGGACACCTCTACCTGGCACTCAGAGAGAGGAGGTCCTAGATGTATTTGTTATTTATCCACTTCTTTGTCTGTCTACGCTTTCTACAACGCTTCACTTTCTGAATGTAACCATGCACGAACTAGCACGTGGGACTTCCTGCTGGATGCTGAACATCAACAACTCCAACTGCTTTAGGAAGCTGACCAAGTGTTCAAAAGCCCTTTGCTGAAATGATCAGCAACTCCCAGCATAGATTTATTTTTTTTCCCCCCCTCCAAACAACTGGCCATCACTGGTAAATGTACATTAATACAAAGAGGATTCATGTAAACATTAATGAGTGATCCAAAGCTATTCTGAGTAGCTTATCATTGTCTTCTTTTTATTTCAAAGCCAGCCTGTAACAGAGCTTGGGTAGGAAGCAGAAGGAAAGTATCATGGCAGGAAGATCAGTGTGTTTTGGATGCAAAGCAGGAGCTTATCTGTTTTACTACTGCAGCACCAGAGAAAATCAATTTTGACACAGAACTGCCACTTTACAAGCAAATAACTATACTTTCCAATAACCTAATCTGTGCAAAGCCTACTGAAAATTCCCTAAAGAACCAGTAGTTAAAACCTCCATTAAATCAAAGGGTTTAATATGGGAAGGGAAGAGAGGATGCAGTTTGACTTGGGAATGTAATGGACTCAGTGGGGAAATAAATATGTTGTTTTATGTGTACAGTTACAGAATTTGAGAACACAGCATTCATTTCAAAGGGAATTCTCTTGCTGTGCAACTTATTCCTAAACAGATGTGATTTTTGCTTATTCAAAAACATTTAGGTAACAATTACAGCATAATAAATTATAATTGCCATCATCTTCCAGCTATGCTATGACTTCTATGCAAACACAAAGAAAATGCAATTATATAGAACTGTAAATCCTATTTTCAGGTAGCTTAGAGCACTGACAAAACGCTTGTTTATTTTACTTAGAATGAACAATACTTTTAAATCTTATCTGTAAAATTGAAAAGGCTGCATCCTTTGAGTAGTCTGGCAGACTGATAAGGTCTGTCTTACACAACTACTGCTCAAATTGGGGCCTAACTCTAAGGAAGTTAATTATCTTGCGGAAGCTTATATTTTACTCTTATGCATTATATTAAGAGTCTCTTTAAACTAGTTTCTGAGCTGACATTTTAATTAAGCAGGACACGACCACTGTTTGAACACCGAAGAAAGAGAAAATAACTAGAAATTGACTGAAAACCAAGATTTTCATGATTGAATATTGCAGGAGACCACACATGAACCCAACACTTTGTATGAATACAAATTATCCTCCAGCGTTTCAGAGAACTGTAACTTAGGGGTGGAATTCTACAAGATAATTCATAAATCTCCACGAATGCTGCAACTCTTTATTAAATTTTGCAGAGGTTTACTAAACTTCCACAGTATATTGCTGATTTCCTCCTCATCTACTTTTGTAGCTTACGCTGCAAAACTCTGTGTCAGGATGTGTCATTTATTTGTTTTGTCCAGTGTCTCCTGATCAGACAGTTCAGAATTTACAGTCGAGCTCCAGTCGGTAATATGCAATGTTAATCTTGTACTTAATGCAAATTAAACAAAAATGTGCCTTTGTAAATGGCTAAGTCCACAAAGGGCTGTCAAAGCTTCTTGCACGCGCTCATCAGATTACAACGAGGTGTGCACTCTCAATGGCTAAGTATGGAAATGCTACAGTGGGTTCCAAGGCTGAGAAATCAACATGACCAGGAAGGTCCTATGAAGTAGTAAAAACTACCCATAGCATAACAGAAGACCATGACACTAGCAGGAGGTCACCATGAAGAGACTCAAGGTGCTGCTTACAAAACTTTTCCCTGAAGAGCCTGTTTTAGCAACAGGGAGAACTTGATTTGGTGTTGAACCATCCAAATACCAACTCGTATTCACCTACGAAGAGATACGAGCCAGCAGAAAAGCCAGTAGCTCCAGAAGAGAATGTGGAGACTTCAAGCTTTCCATGAAAGTTTAAAGAGTGCTCCAGAGTGCTGTGAGACAGGGGAGGTATGCATGCAGGTTTGCTGCCTTGGCTCAATCTGCAAGCTCTTTTGCTTGCTCTCTCCACTAAGTATCAGGGCGACTCATGATCCAGAGAAAAGCTGATCTGCACCTCTGCAGTGAGCTCGCTCTATGTACCAGAAAAGGCAAATTACAAAGCAAAAAGAACTCAAGCTTTGAGTGGCTTTCTAAGAGACATCCAAGAGGAGTTAGGGAAAGCTGAGGAAATAACATTAACTTCAAACAGAACACAGATCTCCAGGTGCAATAGGTTTCTAGAGACTCAGTGGGCCCTGACAAAAGAACGGAGTATGGGATGGAGGAGGCCAACCTCCTGCCAAACATCGACCAGGGGAGCACAACCAGACCCCCTGTGGGTGTTAAGATTGGATTATATAAATTACAGTATATAAGAACAGGACTCTTCAACCATAGAGAAACAAAATATAAGCAACATGATTCAATGACTGATTTTCTTTCATTATTATTACCTGACAATCTCTCTTTCAACAAAGAGAGACATTCACCATTGTTATTTCAATAATGTTTCTATGAAGGCTAAAGAAAAAAACCACCACTGAAAAGGAGCAATTAGACATTGATCTTATCCAGACATAATCTTGGTAAATACTGAGTACAGCCTTCCAGGGTGTTCAAAAGACACTAAACGCTAAAGCAGCAGTGAATCTGAACTTCTCACTATTTCTGCCAAGTGTCCAAAGAGCCTCTACCATGCTGGGTGGCTGTTGAAAGCTCAGGTTGCTCCTTCCCTGACTAGAAATTACACCAACTCTGAGGTCTGTGCTTGGTAAGAGGTCGCAACAGAAGGAAGCAGTGGAGGCAGAATTTAGATTTCAGATAGAATGAATCTGAAAGGTCTCACAAGCCAAGTTTGCTCCAAGTACTCATTCTTTGGATGAATTTTTCACTGCAGGATGGGTTCAGTTATTCCATCTGTCCACTACCCTCTTCATTCCCTTCCTGTCTTACTTCAGAATAGATGGAAAAGATCAGTGCAGACTTAACTGTATTTATGCTTTGTTACTGCCTCCTATTTTATACTATATTTTGATATTATGATTTTCTGAAGCTGATTGGGAATTTTCTGACAAAACAGGTTTTTTTGCCAGGAAATAAAAAAATCACCAAGACAAAGTTGTTTCGCAGAGGTGTTCAATGCAGCAGAATTTCACTGAAATACCTTTTTAAGGTCCTGTGCTTATTTTAAAGCCAAAACATCCAGTTCCAAGGCTACTTGTATCTCCTAAATGGCACAGAAGGGCATCAACTTTTGACCTGATTTTTCTGGATGCTGCTTCTGAAGACACATTTCAAATGTTTTGGTTGGATTCGATGCCAGCTTGGAAGAGGACCATTTTCAAAACGTTAATGTTTTTTCTGTCTCAAAAACTGTAATCTACTCATGTCATCTCTGTTCCTTTTTTAAACAGAATAAAAGCTTCACTAGACCAACTATATTCTTAAGGATTATTGTGAAAAAGCTTTTTATTTCCATGTTTATAACATGAAGAGTTACCCTTCAGTAAGAAGTTTAAAATCACCACCTATCCTGCAGAGTCACACTTCCTAGTGACTAAAACACTCACTAAACTCATTAAAACATGGAACGAGACTGAAACTGAGAATTCAGACAGGCTGCAGAACAATTAACAACATTACTATATATATCTTGCTGTCTATCACTAAAGAAATTAACCTTAATATCTTTGCTAGATATCACTAAAGTGTTACAGCAGTTGTGTTAGAAATCAATTATGAAATGCAACTTCAATTATAATTAACCAAACTTCACTGACATCAGTGTGAAGCCCAACTCTGGAAAAAAAAAGGAATATAAAATCTATATTTATTTAGCATAGTTTTCTTGAACAGCACAAGGGTTTTATTTCTTTTAAAAAAAATAATAATGGGATTTTAGAAGTGCTTCAGTAAGTCACAATCCATTACTATGTCATGCAATATGAAATCTATGCAATGTGATACGGAGAAACACCACGACTTTGAAACACTTCTCCAGAAAAATGCAGAAACAATTCCAAGACCTAGAAAAGGTCACCCGAGTGTCGGACTTTGGTTCAGGGAAAGTGTTTGTAACATCCTGAGGCAGAAGCCCAAGCTTCATCAGTGACAGGCACTCAGGATGTCAATTTGTCTGCAGATGGCTGAACTGTTTTCTGAATTGTTTTCTTAACAGGGAGGCAGGATCCTCTCACAACTGTGCCATGCTCCCATGTTGTCACATCCAGGAAACTGCTCATAAGAGAGGTTTCATGCCTTAACTATCTTTTTTTATGGAAGACTTACTTTAATTTGGTCTAAAAATGAGCAAGTTGCTGAGTACTCTCCTGAAGATGATGACCTTATACGTGCATCCCAAGGTTTCCAAGGCAGTATTTCAGATCAACATGAACTACAGGAAGGAATTTTAAGTCTGTAAAAGGGATGCTGTCACGTTAAAAGCTATTTTATCTGCATGAGTTTTAGATACCAATGCTGCTTTTCTCAGAGAAATAGCAGCAGACAAAAGAGGAAGGAACAATCACTGACAAAATCCAGCTGTCCCCCATCAGCAGCTAAGGTTTCCCTTTCCACCTAATCTTTCATCACTTCTTTTGTTTCCTTTAGAAAAATATTTGTCCTTAACATAGATGCCTGGGCTGCATTTAACTTTCTAGTGAGTAAAATGAAAATCAAGTTCACGCTCTACTTAAATATTTCAAGGAGAAGAGAAGGAAAATGGTGAAATCAAACAAACAAAAATGTCTTTGAAAAACACTTATTTTTCTTAAGACCTTGGGGAAAGAGTTGAACTTACAGGAGTCACAAAGTGAAAGAAAACATTTTATCAACCGGGCCACCTGGAACTCTGTCTACTGCTTCCAAAAAAACTATAGGGCAGAATGATTGTCAGAAATTAATTTAAACAGTCTGTTAATTTTGTTCCTTTAAAAAAGGTTAGTAACCAATGCATTTAAACGGCAAAGGATTTAATGGGTTTGCTCCATTTTAGAGCTACAGCAGAGGGATCCATTTTCATGGTTGGGGAAGGTTTGCAAAGGGTCTCAAATAGGTGGCTTAAAGCACATTAACTGACCTGGAAACTAAAAAAAAATAAATCCCTGAGAAACAGGGTTAATCTAGAACTCTTGGAATTTCATCAAAAGCCAGGACCACTGGGCACAGCTGCAATACAAGTGGGAGACAACAGCATATTCCAGTTGTCTCCTGCCTTCTCTGGTGTACAAATGCATATACGTACTCTGAGAGTGGCACAGAATGGGACATAGCAAGGTCAAAACCAAGTGTCTGCCAGTCAGTGATCAAGTGGCTACTTCAAACTCCTTAGAACATTCTCTCTTCAGCTCCACTCATAGTTTGAAGTCGTTAGATGGCAGAAAGGCGTGCACAATGGCAACTACAGGTGACAGTTCTGCAAAATTACACATGTAAATAATTGCTGGGTGCCTTTTTCATTTGTTCTTCTGGTACAAGTTAGGAATCGCATAATGAATGAAAATACCAAGAAACCATATCAGAATCCATGGTAATAATCTCTGACTTGGAAGAACCAGGAAACTTTTACTTTAGTCTAAGATGTGGCTCTGGTATTTTTATGCGTTTGGAGTTTGTCTTACAACCTCTTCCCTTTTAATGTATCTTCCTCATTTTGTTCATCTGTTCCATTTTCTGACGTGTCAGCATCCTGCTTTAGATCTTTAGTAGATTGAAAGGTGTGCCCTGTGGGTTACACTCTCTCTAAATCATCCATGATGTATTACGCTTGGCTTAAATGACTGAGTCTCATTTGCACAATTGCCCTATTAATTTACTCATCATTGATTTACACCACTTTTGTTGGAAATCCTCCACCAGACCTCTATTTCACGTGTACTCTCAAAAGCTCCTTCCCAGTCTTTTTCTCCCCTATCATCTTCCTTGTCTCATTTCTCTTCCATTTGTTGCCATTCATTTATCTCTTACCTTCTTCCTCCCTCTCCCTCCCACTGTTCTGTCTTCCTTCTGTTTCTTCTCTGTTCTCCTCCATTTCTTCCCTCCCTGCAAGTCTACCTCCTTGCTTCACAGCAGCTAATAAATCTACCACAGAAGGCTAGAAAACCCAGAAGATGCAGGTATAAAGGTAAAGGAATGTAAATAAATCAAGATTGCTCATGAAGAGGAGCAACAGCTGTGACAACTTCTTGGAGAGTTCGAAGACTGATGGGTGACTATCATTATCTATCTTAGAGTACTTTACTATATCCTCACCTCTTCTTGTCTTCCTGAGAGGAGCTCAGTCTCTTAGTTCCTATGTTAGGGTTAGTTTTCAGCCCTCTCAATATATCACATGCCCCTGGACTGGTGCCCTGATAACCAGTATGACTACCAAAGCCAAACACTAGATCTTTTCTGTCTTTTTGTCAACAATCAACAAATTACTTGGATTTGACAGCATGCACTTAAATGTACACGTACACAGTTTTAAATATAGACAAATGTAACTATATACTAGAGACATTTTCCAACTCTCATGTCTGCATGCTTCGTGTGAAAATGAATTTTAAAAAGCCCCATTGTTACCAAGCTGAAAGACTCATTCAATGTTTCTTTCATTCAAAATTTCAACAGAAGAATGGGGCCAAAGAGCAAAGGGTTAGACTAGGAGGACTAGAGAGATGTACATATTCATAGAGGATAAATAAATAACCTAATCCTAACGCCACACTCAGCAGGGCAAAGGCGACAGAGAGAGAGAAAAGCATAAGAGGGAGAAGTGAAAAATATTGGAAGACTCCACAAAACAGTAAGCACATGTGAAGTAAATGAGCTTCTCACTCTGGAAGTCAGCCACAATCGAACAAAGTCTCCCAATGTCCTTACAGCGCCTGGCCGTGCCCTTCCACCAAAGGCTCAGAGTGACAGCAGCACCCACCTGGGAAGTCTGAGAGTCCCTCTGGTGAAATAACACCTGATACGTATCTTTGAGACCCCCAAAGGCAAAAGAAACCCCTGCGTGTGAGCGTTAGAGCCTGTTCTTATTCTTGGCAGAGACACAACGCTCGCTTTAAGTGCGCTGCTTATATCTGCAATAAATATAAAATAGCTACAGTTACCAGTAAGTCAGGTCATTCGCTTGAAAGAAAAAGTCTTCCTCCTATACAAAAAAAGGAGTGAAAGACTCAGCTGACAACATTCTCCAGCTCCTAAACCCAAGTGAACAGCTACAATGAGCAGCTACGAGCCGGACAAGGCCGCAAACTTCCACCGCTTGGTTATTATCTGAAAAATAGCATGTAACTACAAAGTAATGACAGACATTCAGAGATAATATGCTGCAATAATACAGTATGTGAGGTTACCCATTTTATTCTCAACCTAATTTCCATGTAGTTTGCAATTTTAAGATTTAATAACGTAGCTGAGAAAATACAAATTGCTTGTATTACCCACATATTTACATTGAACGGTACACACCATGTAATTACAGAGTCAACGGTTACTACGGAATTACAGAGTTTCTGCATAGTTCTTTGTGTCCTCCCATGTAAAGTGCCAAAAGAATATTTCAGGGCGGTGAAGAACAGCCTATAGTGATACAAAAAAACCACCCAAACCGACCAAAGAATGAAATTCCTCTCTCAAGATCTCTCTCTGGACAGCATAAGGGAAACATAAGCAAAATTCTCAGTGCAGAAGCACCCACCCATCAACTTCCTTTGGTCCCCAAAGTCCTACAAAAGACCACTCTGCAGGTTTTTGATTAATGTTCTAGACCTCCACTGAAAGGGTTTTTATGCTGCCGCACCTGAAGTGCTGTCCAAGAAATTGACTGATTTTGATTGACTTGTCCTGACCTGCCCTCTCCCTGAAAAATGAAGCTGGCAGCTTGCCAGTTCCCTTTGAAGGACGCTGCTTATTTTTCGTTTTCTTCGCCACTCTTAAAAACACGCAGACAAGACTTACATATGGATGGCTCATCTCTGATGTCTGAAGGTTTCAAGTTTGAAGGTTAGAGCTAATCTTAGCTATGGCATTTTGTGCTGAATTCAGAATACAATTAATCTACAAGAAAACAAGCTTTACTAAGTGATTAGGGAAACAGAATATTGGCTTGTGAGAATATCCCAGGGAAAAAACCCAACCAATTATTTGTATAAAATAAATAGAATGATGATCACAAAGAACTGCAAATACAATGACAATACGGTAAGTACAGGCAGCAGACTCAAAGCAGTGAAGATTACAGAGGTCTAGAAGACAAGAAAACAAGTTATTATTTCTGATTTTGCCATAATTGTGCAGTACGACCTTGGGTAAGTAATTTCTTGTTTACTGGCGTTAAAGATTTGAAGGAGATTCTTGAGATGCAGGCAGTCTGTATTGTGGCCTGCCAAAGAACCTCAGGGTAACGCAAGCTAACAGAAAACATTTTGTCCACGGTAACATCCTGTATTACCAGATTTCACCGGTTTCTTCGGCTTAGTGAATAAACAGGGTTGCAAACTGGGTACTGTGGAGCTTACAATGGGATATAAGAACTATCAGAGTTGCTGTGTATCCCAGCTGTAAGGATTTCTCTTCCCCCAGGACTGGAATGTGGTGTTTGCTAGTGATGCTGAAATCATCCTCAACAACAAACATTCAAGTAACACAAAAAAATAACAGACAGCAGCTCACATACCGGCATAACTATTGGGTTTTGAGGGAGAGATACAGAACAGCGTGCTTAGATCTGTCTACACGTTAAATCTATGTATTCAATCAGCTGCAAAAGACCTCTCTCTCATCAGGGTAAGAAATTATCAGAATGCTTACGTAAGCTTGTGACTGATCCACTCTAAAAAAGAATCTCTCATCCAGGGCAAAGAATTACCTTTGAAGAGAAGGACTCCCAATCGGGGTGCACCAACTTACTAATGACATTGTGATCCTCACAGCTGGCTCTGACCACTACAGGATCAGCTCATGGGACCAACAGGTCACAGGTCCTTTGGATCATGCAAAGATACAGCACACACTTCTACTGAATGAGGCAGAGCCCAAACCACAGGAGCCAAGCTCACTTTCTGGGTTTGTGTGGTTCATGCTGGGCATAGCAGGCCAGTGATAACAGACCTAGAATGAATCTTGCCAGTACACATATCAACACTTGGGTTTTTCTAAGATATCTGAGCTTTCAGAGTAAAGTTTTACTGGGTCAGTGCTTTGTTTCAAGCGGTGACAACACATCTGACCCAGTCCTAGGAGCCCTACAGTTAGATTATGTAACACTGTACCTCAGCAACATATACCCAAACACTTTCTGAAATTCCTTTCAGGGTCAAGCCTTGCTTGCCAAATTTCTCCTGGTTCTTCATTTAACCGGGAAAGTAGAACTTGCACCTGATGTGATAAATACAACCCGCTTTAGGTACAGCAAGATGGAGCCTCTTCCTGCCCAAACCCCAAAATAATCCTGGTAATTACTGTGCCAGTACTCTAGTAAATTATAAACTAATCATTTGTGTGAAATAAACACTCCCTTCTACTTTTAAAGGCAAGGACCACCCACCCGTGCATGAAATCTTTACCCATTGGAACATACTTTCTATGTAGTGCAAATGAACAACTATATTCTACACCAGGATGTAAATTAGAATGCCGCGTGTTGTTCTTCATCCACACAACAAAATTCCAAAGCAGCTCTGAGGTGAGAAGAGTTGGGTTGAATAAACCAAAAGATACCACAAAAATGAACCTGCTTTTCTCCTTCCAAAATTCAACTTACTTATCTGAGTGACTTGGCTGTTTGTTACCTGCAGAGACTCAAATTTCTTGGGTTTTGTTAAGTATGTATGTGTGTATATACATATAAAGACCTAGTCCAGTAGGATTCCCATTTCAGCTTCATCTTTTTGGCACTACCTGTCTAAACAATAGATAATTTCTGTTAAAAAGATCCTCTGAACAATTTGAGGTACACATTGCCCTCCTGGGTCTTCCACACAGATGGAACTTATCTGCAGAATATTTTAAGTTAAACAAATTTTGGATGCAGTAAAATAAATTGAAATCAACACGAACTACAGCTTTTTGTTAAAGCTGTTAGACACTTCTTACAAGATCCTTTTTGGGCTTTTTTTTTTTTACAATTGATTAGAACTTAGCCAAACTTCAAACCATTTGGGCTGAAATTTTCTATGCCAGGTGTCTGCCTCAGGCTGAGTAGAATGTGATCATGTAATTAAAGGCTGTATCATACTGCATACACAGAAGGGGGCAAATTAAGGTTGAACAGGCAACCTTAATTCTCACATTTCTTAACTTTCACAGACTTGACTTTGCAACCCTAATAATGTTCTTTTAATGTAGCTTTTTGTCTGCAATATTAATCCAGAGCTATATTAATTTATAGACATATCCCACTGAGGACTGGCTGTCTCAGTGGACTGGTAATAGGCTACACAGCTCTTCACCTCTAGGTCATCGGTTTAAATACAGCCTAGGGCTGAGGTGATGAGAAGTTATTGCCACTGACCAGCTGTTTGGTGGCTCATATGAAATGAACTGGAGATCTGAGGCTGCGCATACAGGTACAAATCATACAAGGTACATAAGGTACAATACCTTGTACAAATCACCACTGCTACTGATACCATCTATAGTGCTTAAAGGAGTGCCAGCCTGCCCCAGTTGTCATCTTAACTGCATCGCACCTATGCGAGTGCACCCACATCTCTTGGCAGTACTTCTGCAAAATGTAGTTCCAGGTGGTTCCTCTTGGGTGTGGGAATGGTCCCTCCACCCAGGCAGACCCCGGATGGATGGCTGAAACACCACAGTCCAGCAGAGCACTAAAGTACATGAGTAATTACACTGACTTAGTGGTGCTGTTCATATACACGCCATCAGAACATGGAATGCAGTGCTGAGTGAGGATGGAAAAAGCCAGCAATGCCACAAACTGAGCGATGGCTGGGCTGCTGTTACAAGAATTACATCCTGAAAATCTGCTCAGCGATACTTCTTTTAGGAAAAATGAGTAAGGACAACATATGAAAATTTAATTCAGCCCGTCTGGTGCTGGGAAACATGAAGTATTCATACAGCTTCCAAGTGGGATTCTGCAAAAACAGGGACAGGCATGTCTGAAGGAGGAAAGGTGAACTGATTACTCCGCCACCTAAGGCTATGCTGGAGGAAGCAGAGCTTTGGATCACACCAAGAGCTCACTGGAGACATTTGCTGAAGGAGCTATTGTGGAACTTTCCTACAATGGGAACCAGTATCCTCCCAAACTGCACAGCCCCCCGTGCCCCTCAGTGAAGGAAATTTTGCCACTTAAGCAACTACGTCCTTCCTCCGAGGAGCAGGAAGAAGTGTTCTGTGACTGTTTCCAGTGGGAAAAGCAGGGTCTGAAAAGAAAGCACTAAGCTAATAGTAAGAGTAAGGTACAGAGGAACCATAAGGGACAAGAAAGAAAACAGAAAGGATTAGGAAGAAGCTAAATGTCTTTTCTCCAGAGCAAGAGACAACCTCAACCTCAGTCCTGCCTCCAGAGTCACAGTAATTGAAGGCTAGAAAACACACACAGTAACAGTGTTCTGAAGAACTTCTTTTGCAGTCACCCCTTTATCAGATTCCACCCTTTCCAGTCACGAGCCCTCCAAGCCCACGAGCTTCAACCCACTGGTTGTTCACTCTCGTAATATGAAAACATGACTCTTCCCCTCAGTGCTGACACTAGTACCCAAACCAGACAACCCAGGCTGTAGAATCACAAAACATATTTTCATTCCAACAAGAGTTTTTAGAATATTATAAATCACTTAGCTTTGTTTTGCTTTCCATTTACTGCATTCATGTTCCGTTTGAGAGGGACACATTAATAAACACTGCGCCCTGATACTCTAAATGGTTTCAATCACATAATTTTCTGTATGCAGCACTCATACGCCTCCCTTACTACAGTACATAAATGATAAAAACTTCTCATCAATAACATAAAAAATTCATACTCTGTCTACAATGCAGCTGCTATCACAGGTTTATGTCAACAATCGTCCTGATTTTTAATAGCATAAATGTTTAAAGAGGTAGCAATTCCTGTAAAGTATCTGCAGGGATATTTAGAGCCGACATATGCCAAAACAATCCTGTTCCCATACAGGAGACATTGTTGCTCAGCAGGAAAACAATGTTTATCCTCCCAAATGTTTACCCAGCTTTAGTCATTAAAATGCTCCAAATGGATGGCAAAGGAAGGGGAGCGGATGATGCCGCTCCTTACCTGACGGTCGCCCCTCGGAGCGGAGCGCGCCAACTCATGCATAATACAGCTGAGCTCTCCCTTGTACTCTGCACCTTGATGCCTGCCTCAAAAAATTATTTGCCATCTGACATTTTAAGGGTTGGATTTGCTCTCTGGTATAAACATACAGAGACAGGTAATTAGCAAATGCTTTTATGCTTCGCAATTCTAATGAGTACCCTGTCCTTTTTCTCTTCAGCATTAAAAAAAAATAACTCCCCTCAACTTGCCTTTTTGAGGGGTTCCTTCCCTAACAAAGCAATGCAAACCCTTTCTCTTAATTTCTTCTGCTTGCTGCCAATTGTATAGGCCTTTAAGCTATTAAAAAAAAAAAAAAAAGGTTTGCATACAGGCAGCATAAAATATTTATTTTTAATCTAAGCAGGATTTCTTTACCTGCTGTGCAGCCACAGCTTCTGCTTAAGGCTTGCTTTATCATCTGTGTGTCAAGCTGAAACCGTTTCTCTCATGATCTTTCATTTTAGCTTTAAAAAGACTCCTACCAGACCCCAGCTGACACATGACTTCTAACTCCTGCTTGAAATTTTCCTTCTGTCTTTCCCTCCCCTCCCTCACCCAAAACCCCACAACCTGGAAGTTCTTCACTTGAACAGATGGTTTATAAAAATCTGGGGCATGCTTGTAGGATTGAAAATAGGACTCCTATAAGCAACATCTCATGTAACAATTACGTGAACAGTTGGTCAGAATGGTGACCCAGAAACTGCCCTGTCTTTCCACTCCTACAGCCTCAGCAAAGCATTTCCAGTCATCTACTGGACGTCCGACCTTGAGCAGCCAGAGACTGGGATACAGCTAAATCTGTGAGCAGGTTTCCACTGCTTTCTGCTCAGATCCAGCTCCTACAGGAGGCCAATACACTGCTGTAAAAGCATGGCCTGATGAACACAATTTTTAAGGTCAAAATTAAATATAAATA
>WUAM01000107.1:10413524-10424045 GCA_024336885.1 Actenoides hombroni
ACAAAAATATCTTGCATCATTTTTTGATATTTAACTTCCTCCTCACTAGAGCTAACATAATAGAGCAGAAGGAAAATGGTGCCCACTTGGCTCAAATTACCAGTGAAACAATGCAAGTGAATGTGCATTTAGGTCTGCAGTTCTGAAAACTTCAAGAACTAAAATAAATTGCATGACCCCCTGGTAACTTCCACTAGAACTTATGGGTACAAATTGTTTGCCTCAAGCTGGGTGAAATATACATTCAAATTCAGGCTCTTGAAGGAAATTATTAAGTAGAGCCATATTAACTTTCTCTGAAGCATACTCGTTTTCTATATTGCCACTGTATAGACCAATTATGTTACCTTTCCATGCTGAGAAATGATTGTTCTGCTAACACAGTTCTGGTAAAAATCAAAAGCACTACATTTTTAACCTTGGGGGATTTTTGTTATTGCTGCTCCCTTGCTAGTTCCTTCAAATGGAAAACATCTTCCATTAATCTAAATGCAAAATTTGTTCAGCTTTCGAAAGTTACTTGAAAAATGTTAAGCACAAAGCAATAAACTTTTTATGCTCTTAAGACCACTAATGCTTTGAGCTTCATATTCATTTTGAAGAAATGAACATTTTATGGTTCACAGAGGAATAGCTACATGAATAATATCTGAGATTATAATGCATCTAGCAGAAAAAGATTAAGTTTATGTAAACTATTTAATCAGACGTGAAATTTTCTCTAGAGGATAAAAAATTCTGACCTTATTTAAGTTTACTTTAAAAAATACCAATATCACATTTCCACCAAGGGAACCCACTGATCTCCCCATTTATGTTGTATACATATTCACAGAACTGAGGGCTAACTGGATACCACAGCCCCTAAGAAGCAAAAGTAACTTTAGAGATGTACCACATCCACATGGTCCCCCCACAGACCATATTTCATATGAAGTGTTGACTGCATTGCACACCAAGAGCCCATGAGGGCCCTGATGGTGACTGACCAGCTCATCACAACAGAGACTTTTCATCAGAAAAGCTCCAGTTCACACTGAAGTCTTATTTTCATCCATGACTTTTAGCATTTTTTTTCAGCAGTGATCTGTTTTGTTACTGTCCTTCACCTCTTCCAGCACTAGTGCCTGGTGCAGGAGCTTGCTACACCCTCATACTGCAGGAACTCTTTCCCAGGTTTAGTAAACCAGATAGTCCAGCCCAATAAGTGTCTGTCCAGAAATATTTTGTAGTTGATTCATTAAAGAACTGTGCATGTGTATCTGGTTAAAAAACACTTTAATTGGACATTTGAAGTAAGCTAAATTAATTGTAGAGAAGCCAGATGATTTGTACCCAATTAAAATGTACCTGAATTTGGCCCTCATTTCTGCTGATATCCAAAGCAAAGTTCTTGAACTGTTTCAAAGTAAGTTAAAGAAAATCTTGTCATCCTAATTGTCAGTGCAGGTGCATTTACTTTTCTATTAAAACCAGAAAATTACGGAACTTTTGTAAATACAATATTTTATGATTCCACTATGGGTTCTGTGTTCCATGTAAGGCACTAATGAAAAAGCCTCATGCAGAAGAGCCCTGAAAAATCAATAGGCTGGATATGAAATAGTAATGCAGCTTAAACAACAACATGATTATGAATAACCTATTTTCAAGCATTGTCACTTGGACGTGGTTTGAGAACAAATGGCGACCAGGCTATGGGGATTCTGTTTATTTTTTTAACTTATAGCTGAAAGCACCTGGGTATAAACTGTCATATCCCTGTAACACACAATACCAAGCCGATTTGGGAGCCTTTTGATTTTGAAGCAAATGCAAGCTATTGAATATTCAGCCTTTTCTTGCTTGCTTTATTCCAGTAAATTACCCACTCAAGTCAGGGGTAAACAGGAGATACTCTACACTCTCGCCCCGTACGGATACGCATTACCACCGTACCCTGTGGAAGTCTTCCTTTTCCTTTCTCATAGTATTTAGTTCTCTCAACAAAGGACCCGATTATAAGTTCAGTATCAGCTCAAATGTTCACTCCTGCTTTGGTGACACCTTGGACTTCTCCCACAGGGAGAAGTAAAAAAATGCATGTGGGTTCTCTTTTCCCTGTGAGTCCTTCCTACCTTCTACAATGTCTGAGTGATAGATAATGGGTTATTTTGAGCAGGGAGACAGCACACCTCCCTTGACAATCTCCTGGCCAGTGTAACTGCCACACCATGAGGTGTGGTGGGCTGAGGTAAGGACTGCAGATGAATCCCGTGCTAGAAAGATAAAGAATCAGAGCTGTCTACAAAATCTTGTTGCATTTATAAGGGCGAAGATGAAGGAAAGGCAAAAATGCTCAGAATGACACATCCACAAACGTAGTTTTGAAGATTTTCAAAGCAGAAAGGTAAAGAACATATTGGGGGGGATATATATTTGGGGGAGCAGATAGAAGGGGTAACAACAGCCAAACATTTTTCAAGAAAGTTACAGTAAAATTCAATACATCATTCGGACGCTATCTGAAATCCCTTTCCATTTCATGACCCTACCAGAGAGCTGCAACCACTCCACTTAAGCTGTACGAAAAACCAGCCATTTTGCTTAAACTCCCAACTGTACAAAATGGCTACACAAGGCGGCATCTGCCACGGAATGATTGGTATTAGGCATAACTCATTATTCTGACAAGAGTCTGGCACGCAAGCAAACGATCTGGCATGAGAACCGATGAGATAAGGATTTGGCATAACCGCCGGTAGGATATGAATTGAGCTCAGTGTCAACACAACGCACATGGCTTCCTCTCCACGGACATGCCAAATCCTTGACACAATAATGAGTTATGCATGATGCCAATCACTGATTGTCAGTTCAATTGCACATCTCTTTTCTGATGCCATCAAACTGCAGCAGGATCCAAAGTTGAGAGAAAACTTTTCCTGTGAGTTGTGGTGGGGGTGATGGCACATGTGGACAATGAAGCCTCTTCCCTCTCCTCCCTTGCAGGCCCAGGGGAAGCAGCAGAGCCCACTCCACGGCCATGGGAGATATAGTTACACAACAACACTGGGAGCGTTACACGTCCAAGTCTAATGGAACAAACAGCCTGATAAAACGATCAAGCTGATGCCTGACAACTGTCTTGTTGCATTAGAAATTCAGTTTTAAACACTCTTTTACCTGAAAGCACTCAAGTTTGGGTTTCCCCCGGCGTGTGCAAGTAGCCCCTTTCACGTGGAAGGAAACGTCCCCAGCAGGAGAGTGAAGCAAAAGCCACGTACGCTGGCAGCATGGAAGGGGGAGATTCTTCCTTCCCTGTGCTCTCGGTGCGGGGAAGAAGCAGGCAGGAGGTGTTTCCATCAGCCATAACTCACCTTGGCCCCTGCCCTGCGAGGGCCCTCCACCCCAACACCTCCTAACCCTTCTGCCACAATCCACCAACTAAACACAGACCTAAACCTGCCGCTCTCCCCCAGGCCCAAGGGCTCTCCTGCCTTCCCAGTCCCTCTCTCCCCTCAGGCAGGCATGTTGCCCTCAGTCCCGCCATGTGCCTCAGCCAGGAGGGGTCACGAACCTCCTGTCTCACTACAGGCCCCATGCTCTCCCAAAGGAGCCCTCACCCCAAATACCCCCCACCCCTACAGATACTCCCCATTTATACCTTATCTTCATCCCCACAGCCCCTCTTACAGTCAGCACTGGCAGCTGAGCTTTCTCCTCCAACCCTACCACCTGCCCAACTCAAACGACAGGAAGCTGCGTGGCTCAGAGGCAGGACCCAAGTGCTAATATTGCTAGACTTTAGAGCAGCAGCAATACATTTCATCTGCAAAAACCAATTAGAATCTTTTTATTTACCTCCTCTGTCTCCCATCAAAAGCCCAAAAGGCCACTTTTCTTCACCACGTGGTTCAAGTTGTCCCTGTCCTCGTGCCAGCAGCGGCACCTGCCTTTCCTAACACCCGATGCAGGGGCCCCGAAAACCTGCCACGAGCACTGTCAGAGACACCATGTGCAGAGGAGATAAATGCATGACTTTCTATGCTACAGCCTAAAACTTTACATAAAAGAACAGGGAAAAGCTGATGGTAGTCTCAGAGCAAAATTAAGAGGTACATAAATCCAGGATGTGTGGAAAGCAAGCTGGGCTATACTTAATCTTGTTAAGGCCATGACACAGTGACCTAAACTAAATGACTGTAGATAGAAATGTCTCTTAATATCTGAGGTTGCTTCTGATTTTATTAAAGACAAACAAATGCAAAAATCCCCTCAATAACCAAATATAATGTATTAATAAAATGCCAGGAAGTGCTGCATGAAGGCATTTACTCTTAACAGATTATTGAACTCAAGAACTTGGTGAACGCAATTCCACCCAAGTTGGGCTTTCCCTTATTTCTTTTACTGTAATTTACACAGGCAAGATGGTAAAAACATACAAAATTTCTAACCGTTATGGAAGACTTTCAAATAATGTCCTTCCCTTTCCCATCTCCTCCAAAGAAGTGTGAAGGTTTTGGAAATTATTTTACCCATTTTTAAACTACTTTGTATCTTCAAAGAAAAATAACCCACCAGAATTAAAAAAAAATTAAAAAAAAAAACTTTTAAAGTTCAGAAATTCAGAGGCAAACCATTTCTGTCTTTGAAAAACCTCTGGTTTACTAGAAGCTTAAGTGAACCAATTCTGTTAGGAAAGGACTGGATGGCTTAAACAAGCCACAGTGGAAAATTTTGCTTCTTCATTAAGTATTAAAACTCACCCCGGGTTGATAGCGTTTGAAAGGCAAAAGCATCTGATAACTCTATGGTGACCTATGTGACCCCACTTTGGTGGTCGCACCGCATTCACAATGGAGCAAAGCTTGTGCATCACAAAAATTGCCACCAAATCCGACAATCTCAGCCAAGAGGCCAAGTGCAGAGCAGAGCCCAGCCACAGAATCATAGAATCATAGAATGTTAGGAGTTGGAAGAGACCAAGAAAGATCATCGAGTCCAACCCTCCTGCCAGAGCAGGATCACCTAGATCAAGTCACACAGGAAGGTGTCCAGGCGGGTCTTGAACGCCTCCAGAGAAGGAGACTCCACATCCCCCCTGGCCAGACTGTTCCAGTGCTCCGTCACCCTCAAGGAACACTCACCAGGACAAAGAACAGAGCTTGTGCATCCATTGCCAACTTTGCCGTGGACTGGTGTCCTCAGAACAATCGACGCAGTACCTTTCCTTAGTAGCTAATTGAAGGGAAAAATAAGAACGACAAGAAGAGAATAAAAAGTAAACTTTTCCCTGGTGCCATTTCCCGCTGCTCTGTTTAGCATTCCCTCTTCATCGCTGCCCTCAGCACGGCCACTCCCGCGTGCCCTTCCCCAACCTCTGCGGTTGTTATTGCTCAGCGCGACTACGGCATCAACATTGTCAAACCATTTTGCAATGACACTGTGTCTCAGACAATGTTCGGCCACCACCGCCAAGTAGCGAGTAACCTGTGCTGACAACGCATTACAGCCCTGCCATAACCAATCACTGTCTCGCCGAAGCAAAATGGCAGCTAAATTACAACAGAATATATAACAGCATGTTTATTAAATTGGCATAGCAGTCTGCTAAACAAAACAAAACAGAAGAGAGGATACTGGCAACATGAGTCAGAGCTACAAACCAGCAGCAATTTAAGTGCCTTTATGTTAGATGAGATTTGGCAAAAGATTGGGGTTTAATTTTGTTTGGTTTTTGGTTTTTTTTTAATTTCAATTAAAAGTACTCGGTAACAAGAAAATGATTTAGTGGAAAACAACCGAGTACAAGGAAAACAAATTTCAAGAAGAACTCCAAATGGGATAAAACATGGAGATTATAAAAAGGCTACATTTGACCTGTCAACATGAGAAAGTCCCAGACTTTTTATTAAAAGAGGGCAGTGGGGAAGACAACCCGCTGTTTAGGGAAGCTGTATATTTAATTTTAGTGCCTGTAATGGCACAGCCCATGACTATAAGGTATTATTTAAGACCTATCATGCTATTTCCTTGGAGGATATCTCTCTGCACTTTCACAGTATGCTGCAGTTTGCTATTCTCTGCACAATTTAAGTACTGTTTACTGATTATTATTGAGTATGGGATAAAATTCACCTTCTCTGGACCAATAAACATAAGCTTTATATATAGAGGAGCAAGATCTTTCAACTGCTGCTTGCCGTCATATGATTCAACGAACATACACTTCAAGAATATTAAAACAAAACAAAAAATAACCAAACACAAAGTCAAGGTTTATTAACACAACATACTACAAATCTAATTAAAAGTCAAACATGCAATACCCTCATCAAAATCCAAATGTTCTTTACAGAAACATCAAGGAAGAAGAGGCATACAGGGGACGATACCACAAAGGTAATCAGAATTCATCTTCTGGGACTCATACCGTATTACTCGAAGCTCATTATCAGTCCTCCATACAGTAAAGCAACACCTAGAGACCACATCATTAGCTTCCTACACATCCATTACCCCATAGTTCGAAAAACTGTAACAAAAAGCCCCACCAATACACAAGAAAAATCACATTTTCCTTTCCGTGTGATATATAAGCCTGATAAACTTTTAAATAAGATGCTATTAAAGAACATGCTATGAAACAGCATCAAAATCTTGTAAAGATGGGACTGGCCCTTTCTAAATATGACTGTAGTGTAGTGATGACTGTAGCCTGGCTATTACACTACTCCAACATCTAGATTTTGTCTGTAAACACCTCTTTAATAATACAGCCACGGTTGCTTCTTTCTTCTCTTTTGGATTTGGATTCTTTGTCTGCCCATCTATCCCCCTCTGTCAACTGGCAAAACGTATTTCATTAAGTGACTAAACGTAACTGACTACTCTGAAACACATCATCTAATTAGTTGAAGAAGAAACCTATCTCTTCTCTACATTAACTGTCTGAAAGGATGACAAGAAACCTCTAGCTTAGAGGGGAGCAGCCATGAAGACAGAAATGGTCACCTTGACTTCTGCACGCTATATGACACAGAAATATTCTCAGTCAAAGGAAGTTGAACAGCTACCACAATATTCAAGGAAATAAACAATACACCTCGGATTAAAAGATGGCCATAGAAACACAGACTTACAAAATTGTCAAAACCCAGTTCCAACCAACAAACAACAAACCATTCCAGGTGCAATCAGCCCTGTTCTCTTTTACTGGGAAAACGGTGAGGAGAAAAGAGCTCCTGAGCAAACAGAGGCAACTCTGCAAGATGGGAACGAAGGAAGTGGTTAATGTTACAACTCTGTTTCTTTCTGAGCCCACCTTCTCTACAACTGAGACAAGTCTGTGTTCCCATTTATTAGGTTTCACTGTCAGAGGCAATACTGACAGTGACTAATGCGCAATGTCTCGTGCTTCGATGCTGCTCTCTATCTGTACATCTCAACAGAAGCAAAAACAACAATACAGGCTGATGTACTGAAAATCGTCCTACACACCAGTAAGACAGAAACTTGCAATATCACAAATCCTATCTGTTGTTATAGGTCAGGAAAACAGGATTTAGCAACAAATAAGAGTCAAAACCACTAGACCTCTCCTAGGACCCAACCTGCTAATTTGCTGGATTTTCTTTTTGGTTGAATCTATTAACTGGGGAAAAGGATGGTATTCAGCAATTGTTCGACTGTCACCCTGACAAATGAGCTAAGAGTTGGGGATAGCACGTGGTTGATGCCAGGGCAAATTCAGTCCTCGATAGTGACAAAGAGACACA
The DNA here is from genome assembly GCA_024336885.1 of Actenoides hombroni. Classification (NCBI taxonomy): domain Eukaryota; kingdom Metazoa; phylum Chordata; class Aves; order Coraciiformes; family Alcedinidae; genus Actenoides; species Actenoides hombroni. The sequence continues at coordinate 10,421,288 of WUAM01000107.1, forward strand.
TTCTGGTCCCTAACTTTCATTTCCACCCCAGTGACAGGGCAGTGTCATGTCCTTAGCAACTATTTATCTGCTTCACCCATGCCAGTGTGCATGCTGGAGCCTTTGCCTACCTACCTATACAGTGAGCTGGAGCTTTTGCCATTCCTACATTCTCTGGGGGGGTGTGGGGGGGTGTGGTGTGTGTTTCCCCATCCCAAGGGAGCTTCAAACCCTTGTAGTTCACCTTCAGGTAAGACACCCACCTGATCATAAATACCATGTAAAACCCACGTGCGTTTTCACCTCTGCTATGCAATATCAAATATCTTCTGTAGATTTTAACTGTAAATTAGAGGGCTCACAGCTTCTGAGAAATCTGAACAGTAGGGATAAACTTTGGTGGAAGCCCAAGGCATCAAAACTGAACCACAGGGACAAGCAGTTGCACCAGGTGTTGTAGAGGCAGACGGCTCTATAGCTGTGTCTGCAAGACAACAGGCTTCGTAGCCAAGGGGAAGCCTCGAGGCCCCAAGCCTCACTTTTCCTCCAGTCAGCTTAATTTACTTGCAAATCAGTACACAAGCTACAAACTGCAGTAGAAATATTATACCATTGATGGCAAGCTGAATTAAAAAAATAAATAAAAATACATCTAGTAAGGAGCAAAAGAAATAAGCGATGGTTCGCTCAGTGATGTGCAGCTTTTTACACTACAGGTGAGGTCTAAGACTTTCAAATGAAAATAATGGTTTGAGATTTTACTTTTTTGCAGTATTCCACTGTGAGGTAGCCCATATCCAGCCTGGTTTCAACAGGTCTCAGCCTCTTTCTGAAATCTGTACATACAAGATGTTGCACTTTGACCATCAGTGATGATGCTTTTGGTTGTCACTTCAGTAGATCAGCATGTGGAACTTCTACTTAGCAGGACATTCTGACATCTCAGTACTTCTTTCCTTTCCATGTTGGAAATAAAAACCAGTATCTAAGAATTATCCATGAAATACTTCTGAGGAGCTTCATTTTAACAAAGGCAAATGACAAGGTTGAAGGATGATGATCATCTTTCAGTAAAAGCATAAATTAAATCAATCCCTTCCGGCTCCTTTCTGAATCCAATGAGCTTGATGAAATCACCCTTTCAGACATTTCACAGTACAGAAAAATACTCAAAAAAATATTGACCATCTTTACTCATTACTTTGGTGCACATATATGATGTGCTATCCAAATAGCAAATACACCTCCTCCACTGCAATCTTACACATTTGTTCCCCCACATGCCACAAATTTCAGCTTGCCCTGTTGGAAATACCTGTGAGTAGCCTGCGTGTTGTGGCCAATTCAAGCAGTTACCAGAGAGGGAAGCAGAGCCCTGCAATATTTTCTCTCCTTGCCTATTCCCCCCTGCAGCCCCCAACTTCTTACCAAAGAGTTGCACTTTTGTACTTTGGGGCCTCTTATTTTAATTTATGCAACAGCTTAAAACATTTTGTTAGGGCTGAGTGAGACCATCTGTGCAAGAAATAAAAGATGCCTAAGGGTAAAATAGGCAAGAGCAGTAATGCTGAATACGTGGAAGGCAATCGACTGCCTATGGATTTTGTATCTACCACTGTGACCTTTCAAATGAAGGAGTACAGTCAAGGGTAATTTCCATATAACGTCTGCTCCAGAAAGAAAAATTAATCCAGAACAGCATTAGTACTTTCCAGAAAACTGGACAGCCACAATTGCCCGTCACTTCTCAATGCCTACATACAATTTAGCATGACATTTGCATAACATTATAGAAAATCTCCTTCATTATGTCCTACAAGAAGATCTGCCAGAATTTGTTTTCCTGAGGTGAGCAGGGACTCAAGTTGATTCTGAAACATAAACTTTTTGTCAAGGATGGCAATGTTGCTCTTTAAAATGATGGATCACTTCCTACAACTCTTAAATTACCATTACAAAGCCCTGACCTTGTGTGCATTAAGTATTCCCTAAAGATGTTGAGGAATATTTTACGAGTTGTTTCATTTTGCTGTCTTCTTTCTGATTACCTTTGGGGCTTATTAAGAAAGTTGGGTTGGGTTTTTTTTGTCTTTTTTTTTTTTTTTTTTAAATAACTTGGAGTGGTCCAGGACTAAGAGGGAAAGAGAACGTAAATTGGGGTTGAAATATATTTAAGTTCAAAGATGAAAAGAGTTTTATTTACAGAACACAGTTTCAAGGAAAGCAGTGAGTCCTTTTATCTAGGGAACCTCCTCCCTTCTTTAGAGCAATTATGTGCAAGTAAAGCTCACAGATGGAAAGTTTTGTCTCACTGTCGACCTTATATTCAGGAAAAGAAAAATCAGCTTCAAGATGACAAGTGACGATGGGCAAAGTTCATCAGTGGCGTAGGCTGGTTTTCAGAGCTTGAGGCACAAGGGTACATGGGAACACGCTCAAGAAGGAACACTTCAGGCCAGGAAAATGACGTACCTGGAATCACTATAGAAACTTACAGAAAAGGCACTGATGGAAAACCTGCTTGCTATTCAAGGGGGGTCAACTCTGCCTGCAGACAAAGGATGATCTATACATCCTTCAGCAGTAAAAAAAGAATGGTTAGCTTCATAGGTAATTTAATAACACACCACTCCAGAGAACTTAGAATCCCATTTTTGGATTTGTGCTTTTCCCATGCCCATGTAAACACAACAGTCAACAAAATTCTCCACACCCCCCTCCCCCTGTTTTTATCTTCTTTTTCTCCCTCGGAGCTTTCTCTCGCCTCGGTAGCAACGTC
>WUAM01000107.1:10432864-10518271 GCA_024336885.1 Actenoides hombroni
TTGGACTAGATGATCTTTCTAGGTCCCTTCCAACCCCTAATATTCTATGATTCTATGATTCTATGATTCTATGATTCATCTAAGAGTTTGGCCCCTTTTACTCTATTTCTTTACATTACATGGTTGAGGGCAGTGTTAAGATTCCCCCCAGAGCCATCTATCTCCAGGGTCAACAATTCCAGCTTTCTCAACCTCTCCTCACTGGGCACACTTCCCAGCCCCTGACCAAACTTGCTCCAATTTATTGATGTCTTTCTTCTTCTCGACTAAGACATAGGTTACAATACTTCAGAGGAGACTGAAGCACCTTCTCAGTAGCTCTGACTATGCTCAGGAACCTGCATTTTTTTCTTTTTGTGGCTCAGATACAAATCATACATAGATACGTAACAGCTTTCTTAAAATGGAAGTATTAAACTATTGTAAAGAAGGGACAGCATCTGGCATGCTCATCAATCTTAAAATCTTTTGATCTCCTGATGATAATGAAGCTAGTTGTAATTTCTTCCAGCTCCACGAGGTCCTGTATCTCAGCTGGTTGTTCCAAGATAATTGCTCTCCACGGAGCAAGTTTTCATTTTTAGACCTGCAGGAAAGTTCTTTTGATCTCCCGCATATCAGGAACTTTTCCTGTCTTGCTTCAGAGTTGATTATCAGCTCAGTTTTCATAGACAATGGGACTCATGTATCTCTTGTTTCTTGTACTCTGACCTAGCTTAAAGCATTCTTTTTGTGCTTTTTAAAAAAGAAAGAATCCCATGATCTACTAAACAAATACAATCATCGAGAAAATGCATCAATGCTCAGTACAATATATTGACTTAACTGATTATTAGAGTAGCACTTTAAATACATCACTTGAGTCTTCCAAGCACAAGAATGGAACAAACGTTTTAAGGAATTTCTCAGGTCTCCTTCTGGATTATTACCTAGGATGAAATATTAGTATTAACTTTTATGTGAATTCCCACAATATCACACTCCTGGAGCAGAATACACTAAGTTAGCAGTTTGGTATTAGGTCTCTCACACATGGGAAACATTTCCTAAGCAGCTGAGCACAGGTGTAAAGGTCCTTTCTCTGTGCCATCTCCCTGCCCTGTCCAAGGACACTGAAGGCAGCTGGGAGCCCTCCTGAGGCCAGAAGGTAAAGCAAGCAAATCAGACAACCTTCCTGTTCTGCCTTCAAATGTGAAGGCTCAGAGCTTTCCAGTAAACTGACCTGAACACTCAGAAATTATCACAGAGCAGCCTCAAACAAGTCTCACAATCACAAACCCTTGTTCTCATGGGGGACTTCAACCTAACAGATGTCTGCTGGAAATACAATATAGCAGAGAGGAAACAGTCTAGGAGGTTCCTGGGGTGTGTGAAAGATAATTTCCTGACACAGCTGCTGAGAGAGACAACTAGTAAAGGTGACCTGTTGGACCCGTTGTTTGTGAACAGAGAAGGACTTCTGGGTGATATAATGGTTGGAGGCTGTCTTGGGCATAGCAATGACAAAATTATAGAGATTTTGATCCTTGGAGAAGTAAGGAAGGGGGCCAGCAGAGCTGCTGCCTTGGACTTCTAGAGGGCAGACTTTGACCAGTTGAGGAGACTGCTTGACAAGAGTCCCTTGGGATGCAGTCCTGAAGAGCAAAGGAGTCCATGAAGTCTGGACATTCTTCAAGAAGGAAATCTTAAAGATGTAGGAGCAAGCTGTCCCCATGTGCTAAAAGACGAGTTGGCAGAGAGGAAGACCAGCCTGGATGAACAGAGGGCTTTGGATGGAAGTCAGGAAAAAAGGAGAGTTAATGACATTTAGAAGAGGCAGAAAACTCAGAACTACAAGAAAGTCACAAGTCCATGTAGGGAGAAAATTAGAAAGGTTAAAGCCCAACTAGAACTTAATATGGATACTGCCATAAAAGACAAATAAAAATAAAATGTTTCTAAAAATACATTAGCAAGAAAAGGAGGACTAAGAGGAATCTCCACCCTATATTGGGTGCAGAGGGAAACATAGTGACACAGGCTGAGGAAAAGTCTGAGGGCTTAATGCCTCCTTTCCCTCGGTGTTTAATAGTAAGGCCAGTAGTTTTCCAGGTACTTAGCCCCCTCGTGTGGAAGACATGGATGGGGAGCAGAATGAAACCCTCATAAATCATGGGGAAATGTTTTGTGACCTGCTACACCACTTAGAGACACAGAAGTCCATGGGGCTAGTATGGGATCCACCCAAGGGTACTGAAGGAGCTGGCAGAAGAACTTCCAAGCCACATTCCATCATTCATCATCAGTCCTGGTTAACTACCTCCCCAGCTGACTGGAATTTGGAAATGTAAAGCACTTCTACAAAAAGGGTCAGAAGAAGGATCCAAGGAACTACAGGCCTGTCAATCTGACCTTGGTGCCAGGGAGTGTTATGGAGCAAATCATCTTTAGCATCATGTGACATGTACAGGACAAGCCAGTGATCAGGCCCACTTAACATGGGTTTATGAAAGGCAAGTCCTGTTTGACTAACCAGACAAGGTGACCCACTTAGCGGATGTGGAAAAGGCTGTGGTTATTGTCTGCCTGGACTTCAGTAAAGCCTTTGACACCAGTTCCCACAGCATTGTCCTGGAGAAACTGGCTGCTCATGGCTTCAAAAGACGTGCTCTTCACTGGGTAAAAACCTGGCTGGACGGCCATGCCCAATGAGTGGTGGGAAATGGTGTTAAATCCAGTTGGTGGCCAGTCACAAGTGTTGTTTCTCAAGGCTCACTACTGGGGCTTGTCCTCTCTAATATCTTTGTCAATGATCTGGAGGTGTGGACTGAGGTCACCCTCAGGAAGTTTGCAGATAACGCCAAGTTAGGCAGGTGTGTTGATCTACTTGAAAGTAGAAAGGTTCTACAGAAGGATCCAGACAGTCTTGATTGATGGGCTGAGGACAACGGCATGAGGTTCAACAAAGCCAAGTGTTGGGTCCTGCACTTGGGTCACAACAACTCCATGCAATACTACAGGCCTGGGGAAGAGTGGCTGGAAAGCTGCCTAGCCAGAAAAGGAAGTGGGGGAATTGGTCAACAGTCAGCTGAACAGGAGCCAGCAGTGTGTCCAGGCATCTAAGAAGGCCAACGGCATCCTGGGTTGCATCAGAAATACCACGGCCAGCAGGACTAGGGAAATGATTGTCCCTCTGCTGAGGCCACACCTCAAATACTGGGGTGGAGCAGTTCCTGGAGGAATGTCTCCCGTGGCAGGGACCTCTCGCTGAAGCAGGGGAAGAGTGCAAGGAGTCACACACCGAGTCCTCCCCTGAGGAGGAAAGAGCAGCAGAGACAATGTGTGGTGAACCGACCCCAGACCCCTCCCCTTGTGCTGCTGGGACAGAGAAGGGAGAGAATTTGGGAGTGAAGTTGAGTTCAGGAAGAAAGGAGGAGTGGGGAGGAAGGTGTTTTAAGATTTGGTTTATTTCTCATTATCCTACTCTGATTTGACTGGCAATACATCAAATTTTTGTTCCCCAAGTCAGGTCTGTTTTGCCCCTGACAGTAATTGGTGAGTGATTCCTTCCTGTCGTTATCTCGACCCATGAGCCCCTTGTTCTACTCTCTCTCCCCCATCTAGTTGAGGAAGGAAAGTGATAGAGCAGCTTTGGTGGGCACTTGGCAGCCAGCCAGGGCCAACCCACCACACTGGTTATATCTGACAAAAGGCAGAATAACTTTATGTGAAGCATTTAGAGAGGAAAGTGGAGCCAATCTTTAATTTTTCCAGTTAAAACCACAACTGCAAGTACGAACAGAAAGCCGAACTCCTGAAAACATGAAACTCTCTTACTTTCCTTTCACTGAAAGGAAAAGGTGCCTTTTTAACAGCATAAAAAATAAAAATAACCCAGAGACATCCTCGGCCAACTTTCATTGCTGGGAGTATTTTTACAGCAAACTTATCAACTCCTCAAAACAGGTTTTATAAAGTATTGAAAATATAGGACCTTAACACTTGGCAGACCTGGCTAGAGTACCGAGCACATGGAGTTTACATTCCATGCATCCCAACTGCAGCTTACCCTGTACACTTTAAATGGGCCATCATTTCCTCTGCAGATTGTACACGTATATGCAGCACTCAAATACGGGTGGCATATTAAGAGCATGATGAAGCAATGATGACAAACTTCCAGACAGTAAAGATGCGACTGTAAACATTATAGCCAGAGCATACGCAGAGAAAAGGAACAAAAAAAGTCAACCCAGACAGTATAGAAACACACACCACCACCTCCCTCCAAGAACAGCAACAGTCATAAAAAGATTTTAAGTATCTGTTGTCTCAAAATGAAAAATAGGACTTTTCTTAAGACAGCCTCTCAGTGTGCACCAGTATACCCAGAGCCCAGCTCAAACTGGGCTCTTACCTCCTGCTTTTCCAATCACTTGGGTGTTTAACTTCGGGGTGATCTCTCCCATATCACCTAAAATATAACATAGTGAGCTGAACTCTTATTTCTTTTAGGCTTGGCAGAGAATTTCCAAGTTTGTTTTTAACATAAGTGCTTAAAATTTAACACATCGTTTCTTGTGGTTTCTGGTAATATGTATTTATTATTTCCTGGGAATCTATAGTGCTCTTTTCTCACAACATTAATACACCATCCATACTCGACAACTACTTTTATCTATGGCAGTGCTGGTAAGTAAAAGCAATTACACACAATTCAAAGCCCTTTGGGAAGCTACAGTTTTTAACTAAATACAACATTCATATACTTCAGATTTGTCTCTTAGTTTTGCAATATTTTGCAAAGATTCTGGCAACAGAAACTATATGGAATGTCCATTTTCCATTGAAAATATCCAATACTTTCCATTTTTAACTGGTGTATATTACAATAGCTTCTGTATTGGCTCTCGGTTCTGTTTTCTTTTTCCATAAGGCAAACACAGCTCCACATAGTGACTTCTTCTACATATGACTTTAAATAATTGCCTTGATTTTCACAGACATGATGAAGGCTCAGATCTTATTCCATGGAAGACAATGACAATCTCACAACCAAATCCAATTGTGCAAGCAAAGACTTGTGGACACTCAGGCAGCATCATTACTTCGTTAGGGAAATCCATGGGAAAACTTTGTGATTCTTCAGTCATAAAAAATGATCAGAACTAAGGAACACAGAGACAACAAATGTTGCTAGAGAACAGGGAGAGCCTTCCTTCCCATCCATAACTGACAGCCCCAAGAAAATCCAGCTGTACAGCAGGGCCAGACTGGGAGGGGGTGGCATTTCCACGGCTTCCTGATCCAGTGTAGCTGAGAAAGATGCTCCCTGTTCACGTTCAGGCCCCCACACCTTTAGCACAAAGGAAAAGCACAAAGATATTCCCCTGTTGCCACCTCAGCCCACAGGCTGCACGTGGGGCTGAACCAAGCTCTCGGCACAGATGATGAGGGACCATCCAGTCCTAAGGGTCCCATTTCCTCCTGCACCAAAGCTTTCCCTTACCAGTCTGAGTTGTCTCCAAGGCCAGTACTCCCCAGTGCTAGCTTAGCCTGGCTGCAGACAAAGGAGATAGGGCTCCTCTAGGAGACCATTAGAGAGCTATTTTATTTGCTGGTGGTGTTTCCCTAGTGAATCTACAAGAAGCCTACAAAGCTTCCTCCACCTTGGTTGAAGTCAGCTGCATGATTCCCTGAGTGCTTTGCTTTCCCCTCTACACAAGGATGGCACCAGGATAAATACTCCAAGGGATTCCATACCATGTGGGCATGGCATGGCATTGTTCTAACAGAGACTCCAGAAAACCTCAAGCAGCTCCTGGTGGGAAGTCATGACACTCAGTTGAGCCCATCCAATGGCAACTCGCTCTTCAGCGATGCAGGAATTTAACACTCTTTACTCACACACATCAAGTTCTACCTTTTTACTATTTAGCCTTCCATAAACAAGGCAAGTGATTTGTATATAAGCGAGGAGACTCTGAAAATGAGAACTCTGTAACAAATATAGCCCAATTCGTGAATAGGAGCAAACCTGAATGTATAGACAGAAGCAATTCATGAATTTTCACCTAAGGCAGGCAGGTTTTCCCGGTTTCTTTCACTTTAAAGTCATTCACAGCCTCTGTGCTCCACTCATACAGATGTCTTCTGTCAAACTTCCTCCATACAACATATATTAAAAAAACCCTACAAACCCATATACTGAGAAACAATAAACCCACGCAAAACACTGAGTTTCAGCACTGATAGCAGAAAGTACCTGTTTTTCAGCAGAATGCCTGATAGAGTAAGCATCAAATAAATATTTTTGCCATTTAAAAACTATTCTGGAGAGTCATAATGCATTACTCTTAAAGTGATTACTTAAAAGGTGATTACTTAAGCTGTTCATTCTGTTTTAGGACTTTAAAAGTTTCACCTTGGAATAAACATCCCATCAATAACTCCAAGCCCTTTCCTGGCTCACAGGACACCAGGTCTTTCTCCTCCGTATTTTTAACAAGCTGAGGGCTCCTTCAAATTTTCATTGCAAATAGAACAGGGAAGGATAATTCCACTCGTGGTTTCTGTCTTTAGTATGAAGCCATTTTCTTGCTTAAGCAAATGTGAACATTAAAAAATGTGAACATTAAAGAAATTATGACTAAGGTTAGTGTACACACCCCAGTTCTCCTCTGCTCACGTGAATAATACTTGGACTGGTTTTTAACATAAAGTCAGCTTACACTGAAAACTTCCACACTAGATATTAAAAAAAAATTAAAAATCAGCAAACACCATCTTACTTTAAACAACAGGTAACAAAAAAAGCTGATATCCGAAATATACAGGTATTTTGCTTTAGCAATTCTAGACTGATCAATCCATGGAGGGTCACATCAGGTGACTACAGGAAGATGTTCGTGTCCCATCAGCATCCCTAACTCAGGTAGATGGGCAGATGTCACACTGGCAGAAGGAATACCAAATGTCTATCAGGAAGATATTACCAGGGCCCGAAATAACCAAGTTAGGATGACTGTGTTGTTACTTTGTAAGATGGTCCAAGCTGGGGGGGGGAATATTTACTCTTCAAGTTGAGAATTCTACAAATCAATCTGATGTCACTTGAAAATAGGAGACACAACGTAACTGACATGCTGATCCCAGAAACCGCACAGGGAAGATGATGCTATTTCTGTCCATACAGGATACTGTAATGTAGGTCCCCTGAATCTATGCTCATTTGTGACAGATGAACATCTGGTCTTTTTTATCTGGAGAAAGGTAGGACAAATACTGCTCCACCATTTCAACCAATTCCAGCTAACTCCACCAACTTCAGTGAATTTACACCAGAAGACATTTTTTCTTAGATTCGTAAACTGAAAAACTACACAGACTTTAAAAAACTACTTGGTTAATATTAAAAGTAACCAATGACCGTTGCTTCTCTTTGGAGTTTTCCGAAAATTCAAACTACATGGAAAAATTTCAAATGCATATTAGCAAGCTAAAACCCAAGTTCTATTTCCAGAAGTCACTTCAGCCACTGAGAAGCCTGACCTTTGCCATCTTCAAATACAATTTAGGACTGCAAGAGATTAGCCACCTTTTGATAAAAGCCCTAGGTTCCTATGTTCCTGCTTTTACAGATCTGAGCCACACCTAAACTGTGAAGGTTAATGACAAAATTCTGCCTCATAATCTTTCTTCAGCTGCAAATGCCCGCTCACACAAACCGTACGCTGCATTACACTGGGCCAAGGTCTGCTCACCTGGAACCAGAGTGAAGAGGTCTGGAAAAATTCCCTGGTCCTGAAGGGAACCGCTCGATTTGATGAATGAGAACCACCAAATAACTTTAAATCCCTTTGTTGTTACTGCTGCTGGGTTGTTTCAATCTCAAGCCCTTATGGCAGGACAGGTGGCATGTTAAAGTGTCTTGTATTGTCTCTTTCTTTCACATCTCACTCATCTGTTCTTTTCTTTTATTGAAAAACACAATCCGCATTGTTAAGTTTTGTGGGTAAGTAGGTGTGGTTTGCATAACATTTTGTGCCATCTAATTAGCTTACTAGCAATTAAAAATAAAACCATGGCAGAGCTCCACTTGCCAGTTTCACCTTGTCACAAATGTGCTTGATGTTCAGTGTCTTAACTAAAACGTATCACTAGCAGAGAGAGATCTTTTCCATCACTTCCCCCCCAGCCATTTGGTATAATTATTCCTGACAATTTGCCCATCACACTGTAAGAGTCTTTCCAGAAGGAGAAAAATACTACTTTGTGTTCTTGTGATCACAAGTCTAATTGAGCAGAAAACAAATCTGTTAAAATGAAAGGAGAAAAAAAAAAAGAAAAGAGAGATTGAGGAAAGACAGGCTAATGTTTCACTCAGTTAAAAATAATATAATATGATAAGCAAAAGGGAAACGTGCTACCAACCACTCCTGGAAATCTTGAGAGAGATTCTTCCCCTGATTTCCAGAGGAAGTCTCTCAGCAGATGCTGTCTCCATGTAACTGACAATGACATTCGGATCTATTTTACTGTGACGTTCAGGTTTTTTTTTCCCCTAGTTTTTAATTACACCTATCATTCTGACTTGCAAGCTGAGGTACGGCAACTGCCGGGTCGCACTGGTAGATGGCTGCTAGTGCCTGACGCTGCCTGGTGCGAAGGCCGCTTTCCCTTTAATCCGTGGCAGCAGAAAAGTAGGTGCCACGTGTGTAATTTAAACTGACAGGAAACATTAGCGTTTACCATACACTTTGTCAATTAAATGATGGTTTAATCAGTACAAATCTGAATGGTCAAATAATGTTATAATTAAAAGGAAATAATGGAAAGTGGTTTGGTGATTAATTAACAGAACAGCAAGTACCAGCAGCACATCTTGTATGTGATATTACTTCTCTCCTGTTAGAGGCTGGCTGGGGTGGGGGCGGTGGGAAGCGCGCTGACCTTGCAGCCTGAGAAAATCCATTTCTGAGCTGCAGATCCAGCAGCAATGGCAATTTTCACAAGCTCAAATAAATGAGGGGGAGCTTTACCTTTTTACCTTCCCCGCAGTGCTCTTCAAAGCACTGCCACATATGATCACTAGTGACTCCTGACTTCTTTTTTTTCTTTTTTTTTTTTTTGCCTGCCTTCACAAACAGGATACTGGATACCTTGTAAACCTCAGACACCTTGACACACATTCTGGAGCGCCAGAAAATAACGCACTGTATCTCCCACAGGCTGATGTCTTGATCATTACAGCAACTCTGTCCCTTTCTTACTGCACTGGCACACAACAAGCTAGAGCAGAGTGTGTTTTGGCAAGTCCGTGAGACACACTGTAACATCCAGGATTAAACGCGTAACGATACCGACACCAAAGCAGCGCAGCACTAATGAGGAAGCGCTCGCTCCGGCGTGTGGAACAGGCGCTAACGTGTATTGTGTAAAGTATGAATGTCAGGAGGGCTTTTATGATTTGAGAGAAAAAAATATCCCATTTTCCAGTGGTGGGTGCTAATCTCCCGGCAGCAGGGCTTATCTGCCAGATATCCTCCGTATTTTCACCTCTAGAGAACCCTACGAGTATCAGGCTAGCGTTAGAAAAGCCCCAAATGAAGGCAGATAGAATCTGAAACCATTTATTTAGATTATTTAAGCTTTAAAATAAAAAGATCTGTGTTTAATTTGAGATGGTCATGCTCAGAACTTAGAATTGAACCTCCTAGTGAAGTTTAGTCCATTGGACTGTCACTGGAATGCCAGCTCTGACTTGACTGTCTGGCCTCCAACAGACAAAGGGTGGTACCATAGATGTCACCCTTTCACTTTGAGTCACCAATCCACCTTGTAATGGTCAAAAAACAGACCAACAATAGGTGTGTTAAAAACAACTTATGGACCAGCAATAGAGGCAGGTCGAATCCTGTTAGTCAGGATGGGGAGAGCTGCCACAGCACCAGTGCAGCACAGTACACCCACCAAATGTCCGAAGGTCCAGGGTTAGCGAACAATAGAGACCTGAAGAGTCTTGATCCAAATTTGTCATGTTTCGCCTTATTACAGCATATTGTACAACGGAACAGCAACATGCACATTCAATCACGGGTAAAATGAGGGTGGGATGTTATATTTAATATTTATACGCATGGCATACTGGCAAAATTACTGGCATCTGTATGTGTGTGAATGACTGTTTTGAGGAACATGTGTTGTGTGCAATGCTGTTTATTATCAGTAAATGAAGCCAAAAGCTAAGTTGAAAATGAATGCTAAATTAAAAATTATATAAAATGGAGTGAAATGATTTAATTAGCAGATTATAAGTGACACGCTTTACTATTAGAACTAGCTTGGGAGGGATTGAGGGAAAGGAGAAGGAAAAAAAAACACAACTTGCCTAGACACAGAAGGGTGGAAAAACATTTCTTTTCCCTATCTGTGGAGTTACAAACACAGTAACATATTGTCCTGGTGTTTATAATCACAAACTCTGCTGCCATCACAGTACTTGCTTAATGAGGCAGCCAGTTAGAAATAATGAGACTTTGAAACAAATTGTTCTCACTTCTAAAAAGGGAAAGAGAAAAGATGCGTAGTCGTCTAATACAGTGCAATAGGAGTGTTTTGGTAACATCTCTATACTTAACTCCTCAAACTGTATCCCTCCAAAGGAATTTCTGAGTAATGTCATTTGTTTGCTTACAAAATTAAGAAAAAAGCTCTGAACTCTATTTATTGCCAGGTTTTGCCACTAACTTGTTGCATGACTTCATTAAAAAAGCATTGCTTGCTAAATTAATTAACATATGTGAAGCGCTTTGAACATTTTTGCTCGGCCTCTACCTTTAAAACTGAATATTTCACTCCTATAATGATCTTCTATTAAAACTGTCAATATTCCTTGCCAGCAGAAATTGATTTAGATTCCCTGTGCTTATGTTACCGGAGCATGGCTGGAAAGCAACCGGCCACCCCACCTGCTAAATGGCACGTAGGGGTGGATCGGAAGGTGGGAAATCCAGCCCTCGGGCCCACTCGGGGCAGATACACACTCACACAATTCACAAGCAGTGAAATAAGGTAGATTTGCAGAGTCTTTTCCCTGGAAACCTCACATTATCCCAGAACTACACTCCTCCGCAGACTTTTTAAACAGCATATGGAGCTCGCAGCCCAGCTTGCTCTGTCCCCAGTGTGCCTGCCCCCTGGGCTGCCTGTCAAACTCATACTCCCCTGCTTCCAAAGAGTAGAATCATCTAAGTCTGGTGCACCCTGAGAATGCTCAGTCTTCAATATAGCCTTAAAAAAAACCCAAAAACCACCACCACACTCAAGCGTCTCTTTGATAAAATACTCCTGCTTAAATTCAGAAGCCATATGACAACCTTGGTAAGCCCTTCAAGCAAAAGCCTCTAACTCATTTGCATCTCCAAATACCAGAAGAGCATAAACGTGCATAGGTTTGGTAGATCAGGACACCAACACTTGTACTAATTTTGGTGAAAGAACACCCCGGGGGTGCCGCAGCGTGCTCAGAGGTCCCACACAACCTCTACCGCAGCCCCACAAAGAGGAGTGACTTGGGGCTTTGCTCCTGGAGAGCAGACTCTGCTCAGCCTGACATCCAATGTTCCAGCACAGGAGCAGCTCTACCTGGAGCAAACAGGCCAATGACACACGATGCAAGGTGCTGAACCACAGGTAGATAAAAGCAGCCGACTAAGCGGGGTACTTCAGATGCAAAAATTCGCTCTCCGCTGAATTGGAGAGCGGAGACGCTGATCCCTGACGCTGGCCCAGCAACAGGGAAGGAGAACTAAGGCTGCCAGAGGGAAGCAGACCCAGCCTAAGCTTATTCAAACAGCCGAGCAGATGCTGGCTGTTTAGACAGCCATACGGCTGCCTTTTCCATCTAACATACTGCACCAAAGTGCTGAACAGCAACTGCAGAAAACAACAGACGGGAAATAATAAGGCCTATATATTATGTGTAGATTAGAAAAAAAAAACAACCCTCAACGTTCTCCAATTCAGCACGCTTTCACCTTTTAGTTACTTCTTGGTAGTTCTGATCCAGGAACAGGTATCGGCTTATACAAGCTCTGTCTCTTTCTCTAAAAGCCATAAAGGCCACAGATTTTGAAGATATGCAAGGTAATAAGCTATATTACTTTCTAGACACCTATTGTTCATTGAGAAGCCTCTGATCAATTTGCTATCCATACAGCAATCTGCTAATTTGAACAAAGAAACAGGAAAAAAAAAACAAGAAGAGGAAGAGTGAACTTAACAGAAACCACTTTAGCTGTGTTTGTTTATAGAAAAAATTGAAGGCTGGAACGGTGGAGGTGGGAGGATTTTTTTTTTCCTAGTCTCCCATGTACTCCTAAAATGGTCTGTGCATTGCCTGGGAGTAAATCAATACTAAGCACAGTCCAGGCGAGACTGCCATCTTACATGAAGCACTGACTGTAAAATAGACACAAAAGACACATGATACTCTCTAAGGTCCCCAGCAGCTATAATATCCATCCTTGGCAGCTCGCTTGACATTTCCTTGCCCTGCTTCCCAGTCCTCTTTCTTCCTCCCTCCCCCTCTCCTTCTCCCTCTCTCTCTCTCTCTAACAGCTATGCTCTGCCTCTCAGGGGCTCGCCGACCGGGTGAACAGATAACAAACCTGTCAAGAAGGGTTTAGCTGGGGAATAAATCCTGCATTCGCCAGGAAATGATGTGTACAATGGGAAAATACAAGGGATGACATGAGCCTTCCCTTCTGAGAGAGTGGCCGAGAGATGCTTAAAATGTTACAGCGTGTGCTAAATGGACATTGGGATGGCTGATTAGATCGTATCTCGGACATTTCAAGTAGCTCCCTTCCTCCCCGCTTTGCACCGCTACTGCAGACACACAAAGAAAGCAGACAAAGCCCATCCCTACTTCTGCTCCTTAAAAAATGTATTTTATTAGAGGCCTGACCACGAGGAAGGCAGGGATGGCATGTACTGAGCTTAAGGCCAAGGCTAAAATCTTTCCGAGTGGCAAGAAAGGTCACACGAAATCCACCGGGTATTTATGATTTCCATTTATAAAAGGAAAATACAAAAGCAAGAACCTTATTGTGGTGACTTAATACATGTCTCTGCTTATTACTGTTTTCAAAGGGCCTTTTACACAAATCTGATTTACACTGGTGCAATAAAGATTCATTATCCTTTTACACAGCAGACTTAGCATTTCTGCTCAGGATCTAATTATGAAAAACAGGAACCATCCCATAAACAGATGCTAATCACAGTAGGAAAGTACTTTCATTTGAGTAACAAGGTAGCTCAAAGTTTTCTTAGAAGATTGCTGTATCCGCATGAAGAGCTATTGGGGAGGGGAAAAGGGAGGGAAGATCCGATTCAATACTTTTCACAGTCAGCATGTACAAGCTGAGATGTCAGGGAGCTGGGTTTTGTTGGAAACAGAAAAAGAACAATTAAATAACAGTAACTCTCCTCCCGAGCATGCACATCTGATGAAGAATCATGTCTCGAGATTCTGACATTGGCTGGCTCAAATCAAAACCTTGGATCAACCTCAGACTCACCTCTTGGAAAACTTTGGGATTCAGATGAAATTACTGATTTTGGTTTTAAGAATAGGAAAAGACATTGTTGCTGTGTTCGTGTGTCTGAGGATGGCTCTCCTACATCCCAACACACATGGCTCCAATGGGGATTTCTTAAAGCAATGTCATCCACCATGCTGCTATTTTACAGAGGTGAGAAATCTTTCAGAATAAAATCATTGCCAATGCATTTTCAACCCACCAGATCCAAGATGCTACTTTTTACTCTTTTAAAATACCTTTTTAGATACTGAGATCACAACGTAGATGACTCCAACCGATGGTTATTAAAAAAAAATAAATCACACCCATTACATGTACATAGAACATCGTGGGGTTGACACTCTGGTGAGGCAACTGTGAATAAAGCAACAATAATTTGCATGGAGAATGTTAACCAAACTATTCCAGGTTTTTTGTGTGGGTATCACAGCTAGGTCATGTAATGGTTCCTTAAAGTTTGATTTATTTTCTTTCAGAATCAGGAAAACGAAGACTTTCGGTAACTTTGCAAAAAATGTTTTTTAAATGCACATTATGAAGTTAAATCCACCAGGCAATAAGCCAACAGCCAAACCCGATTCCTTGTACTGTTTCTCAGTTGATTACTGAAGCAATAATTTATTTAGAGCAATAATAGCAAGTGTCTTCCCAGAGAAGCATTAACCAAGTGTCCACTTGTCAGCAGCGATCACTACTCTCTGAACACATACGTTCATCTGAACGACAATTTCTTTCTTGCTATAATAAAGGCCAAACTGCATTCAGACAACTCTGCTTATGCATCTTCAAATTCATAGACAACATCTGGCTACTGGCAAACTACAGTGACACAACCCAATGCAACACACCTTGTTTGCAACATCTTGAAGGAACAAAGCCTTCACTAATGATGTTTTAATGAGGAAACGCATACGCTAATTATTGCTGTCTTCTAGCTTGCCTAAAAAAAAAAAAAAAGATCCTATACCCAGGAAATGCAATCTTCAATCACATTTTTCTGAAATTCTGCTTTTTTTGTTGTTTTCTTTGGGTTGGGATGTTTTGTTCTCATCCTTGGTGGAGCAGACAGGACTAAATAAGAATGCCACATAAATGGTTTCATCTAAGAGGAAAAAGGAAGATTACTGTTGAATAAGATCACATCTCCCTTTTTTATTCTGTGTGCTTTCTTAATTTGCAACTGATGCTTTAAGGAAGAGACACATCAAGTACTTAGCTATTATTAGAGGAATTGGGCAATATAATACGATCTTGTTGGTGCACTAATAGTAACGAGTGATGCGCTGGTTTGCCACAGACTGCATTTTATTACTGCAGGGCCACATATGCTGGGAGTTGCAGTGACCTTACTCTCAGAGGTTCACATCTTATTTTCTGCTGCTAAGTGTTGCTTTTTTTCCATTTCTGGAGGGGAAGAAGGTCACTTCTCACTATTACTGTTCCATTAACTTACACTACAGCATACACATTCTTAATCCAATAGCACCTTACACTGTGCCTTTTAACTCAATAATGCATTATTTTCTGAAGTCTTGCCTACACTGACCTAATTAATACCTGAGGTTCTGCAGCTATCAAGAGCAGAGCAGAGCAAATGTTCAGTTGAGTACTGAGGGGCTTAGGCACTGTTACAGCAAATCCATTTTTCTCTTCACCTTTGCAATTGTTAACATTGTCAGTGATGGGCTCCTACATGTCTACAGATCCTCTACTGGAGGCTGGTTCTCATTCACACTCAGAATCAATGAGAACCAGACCAAACATGTACTTTTTTTATGGCTTACACTTACTGAATAATGCCGATGCCTCACAACATTTCTTAGCACACATCAGACAAGACAAAACTTGCATTTTACCAATGTTGCATTTTATAAATATTACTGTTTGGTCAAGGTGTTGTTTGGAGACAATAAGAACACAGGGTATCTTTGGCACACATACTGATTGGAGCTCAGGGGCTCACTTTGGTACAACTTTTGCCATGTTAAACAGTGGCTTTGCTCACCTGAAAGAAATGACACAGCCATTACTCGTGATTCATGTATGCGCTGGAGCCTTTCGGTAACATTGTCAACATAATTTTATCTAGCAATTGCTCTAGGTGCAAAAAGTTGCTCTAGTTCAACTTGTTCTGCCATTTCTAATTTATCTTCTTTAATAAATAAATAAATAAGCAGGAATGTTTTATTTAAGAATCTGATTCTAGACGTATCAATGCATTAACACGCATCCCTGCAGATTCAGCTTTTTCTGATTGAATTCTGGATCATTTTTATTCAGTGAATGCAACAGGAAAAGTCCAGGATGCCAAGAGAATAATATACTACAAGCTGGTGTTATGATGACATGCTCCGAATACTCCCCTGCCAAAATGAAATTTAATTATAGCCATTGTTTGTATTATTCAAACGACTATTGACAGTAAATCTATCTAGCATGACATTTCCTCTTTGTATTCATTGCAGCCTTTAGACTGGAAGGGAAAAAAAAAAAAAAAAGGGAGAAAAAGGAAACGTTTTCCCCCCTTACTCCATCCCCGGTATCAGGCTACATGAGGCCACTGAAGCCCAGTTGATTTCCCAAGTCCAATTATTTTGCAGTACACAATCCTCTAGAATAGCTCTCCTCACCTGGGGACTCCGTCTGCCTAAACACACTGCACTTAATGGAGTCCCTGAAGTTGTCTCCATTTCATTGCTTCTAACTAATAGGCTGTGATATTTTTTTCCCCAAATAGACCACAGCTCTTCCCACTCCCCTTGCCCATCCTCCACATAAAAATCAAAGTGGCTAACGAGGCATTAGGAGACCGCTTGCCCATCTCCCATTGCCGTATCTTCACTACCACCTACTGACTGCAGGCCTTAAAGCCACAACCACCTCATCTGCAGCACCTCCGAGGTCTCCTCCCAGCTTCACACTGCCCATTTCTTAAAAAAAACAGAGAGAAAGAGAAAACAAGTCTTGTAGCTAGTGCATACTGGCATGAATGCCATTAGATACCTTCAGGTCTAAGGCTTAATAACACATGCACTCTCAAGATGTTGGTGATTTTAATATAATCTGGCCTATTCTTACTTTTCTTTCAACCTCAAGCTATTGTTTGTATTCACGCACAACAGGCCAGGTCTCCAGCAACAGAAAGAAAACTGCAACTTCAGCAAAGAGAATGATGTGAATTGTCCATCAAAACATGATCTTCTGCCTTCCTTTCCTTCCAAATCCCATTCTTCACCATCTTAGTTCCAGTGACTGTCTCAGCCAGCCAAAGTCCACTTACATAGTGCCTGATCTTGACATGCGATCTTGGGAGAGATACATGCATCAAAATAGCAGAATTGCCAAAGTTTGCAAGTGTTGAGGTTCAAAACCTCAAAAGTGTTGAGGATTTTGAGGAGAAGGTAGAACAGAATATTACTGCCATAATGAAAAGGTCTTGCCCAGCTGTCAGGGACAGCGTACTGCTCCCTAAGGAGCCCAGGCAGTGCTGAATTTGAGCTGCCTTTTTCATTTGTCACTGGAAGGCAGATCTCACCTTGTTCTGAGGCAGGACACAGTGAATGGGTTTTTTATACAGTCATCCACAAAAAGCAAAACAATCTCCTCCCCCAAGATATTATTCTGAAGTAATCCTGAATGTAAAATGGTTAGGTGAGGGACAAAAACTCCATATGCCTTCCCAGGGAAGGAATAGCCCTTTGAAAGGCTAAAGGCGGGGGACAGCTCTGCAGCAGAGACCCTGGGAGACATGAGCTGACCAGACACGGGCCAGCAGTGTGCCTGGCCGCAGATCAGATAACTCCATCCCAGCCTGGAGGAACAGCAGGGCAGCCAGGAGATGGAGGGAAGCATTTTTAAGCCCCAAGAGGATGAAGCCCTGAGAAATCTAGTCAGCCAGCCTTGCCCGAGCAGGAGATAGCCTGAGGTCCCTTCAACCCGAATTATTTTATGATTCTGCAATTCATTCAAGCAGCAGACTAGAACTGCATTGATCGTATTTAGCAACAACAACTAAGTGCATTTCAAGGCTGCCTCAGAGGAGGAGGCAGGGATGTGTGGGCACAAAAGGCTAAAAAGGCACAGGCAGCCCTGTTACCAAGGGCTCCGGTTTTGCAGAATCAGCTCCCAAGTTACGAGCCTCTCTCTCAAAACTGGAGGTCCGAGGGGAAATAATAGGTGAAAGTCTGTTCCTCCTCTGCCCTTCAGTTTTCAGGGTCAGCGTGCTAGGAGGACACGTCGAGGCAGTGCCCTGCTCCCCCTGAAAGCAAGGACAGAAACTCCAGCGACTGCAAATCTCGCTCATCATTTGCCGCTTCCTGACAGCTGCCTCTACGCTCTGCTACACTGCAATGGTGGAAGACAAGAGCCAACATTTTAAAAGAAAATAAGGGATATTTTTATGGTCATGCTTTAACTACCCTGATAGTTTAGGGTATTTTTTTTTGGCCATTAAACTACACACTTATTTTTAAAAAACTAGAAATAAGTAAATGGAAGTGAAAATCCCAGTTTTTTATCAGAAGTAAGAAAACCCATCCTGGGTTACTGTTAAGTCTGATTATCTACTAAAATTTCTAGCTTGATGATCTGTTGTGAGGAGGAAGCGAAACACATTCCCTCATTTCCTATTTAAAATCCTGATAAAATCCTCAAAATCATCAGGAGTGTATCTTGTGCGAGCTGTTTACCACAATACAAGATCTGTGCAAATAAGCTTCTGGAAATGTAAGAACTAGAATTGAAACACTGAAGAAAACTAAACTATTATTTCCTAGAACATCTACAAAATTCATCTGAGAGAGGGACTATGTTGAGCTGGAGGTAAGAGGCAGCATCACAGTACTCCATACCCCAGACACCTTCGCTAGTGGGTGTTTCCCCCTAATAAAAAAATGGAATATAACATTTTATTTAGTTTGTAATCTGTCTAGGTACAGTAATTCTCTTTCCTAAACAGCACTAAATACACCAGGACCTTCTGTGTCTTCAGATCCTAAAGAATTACTATGGAGGAAAAATAGGGTAGGAAATTGGCCCCATCTCCTCGCTGCTGGAGACCACATAAAAGGGAGAGAAAGGGCCAAAGGGCAACTAGACTGGATGTGTCCTCTCTCCTTCTTGTTGATTAAAGCAAGACAATTTTCAGTCCATTCCTGTTGTTTGGAAAGGTTTTGTGGCTAAAAAAGCCTTCAAAACCAGAACACTTTAGACAGCTCTTTGTTTTGGTTCCCCCCCCACCCCCCACTTTCTTGTGTCTGTGTGGGACAGCTTTCCACTGTCCTTCAAAATACTTTCCAAAGACTGTTGGAAAAGAGGAATGGAGATATCACCCTTATAACAAAGCCAGAAATGGTTCATTCTTAACACTATCCAAGGCACGGCCACAGAAACAAGCAGTGAATACGAACATAGGTTTATTCCACATAAATTCTCTGTCCCCAACGTGAAAGCCCTTGGTTATTAAGGTTTTACTTACTGCATACATAAAACCCACATAATCATGCCCATCTTCAAAAATATTTGCCTAATGCTGTCATACAAGTTAAGTATGTTAACTCACGCCGCCATATACCAAACTTCTGAACACTGGCCATGATGACAGGAAACAATTTACTGAAGCTCAATCTCATAATTACCTTAGCCTGGTAAAATCTACAGAACCGTGTAATTTCTAGGTGTGGTCACATCAGTAAATGATTAGGAGATTTTCAAAAGCTACCAACAAACTTCATTTTTAGATGCCGAGCATTTGTTAGAAACCAGAAACCTTCAGGCTTAAATTTGGTATTTTGGACAATTTTCTTAAAACAGATGCTCTGTATCAGTAATCCCATCAGAAAATCTCTGCAAGACACATGGGATACATTATGAATGCTCAAGGGTCCACATGTAAACAATCACGTGATCAACAAGAACTCTGGAAGAAGCAAATACTTGGCACTATCAGTGGCCCTGGAAAAGTGCTTAGTGCTTCTCCCCTTCTACAAGATAACTGTTAACCTTCTGGTTTTAAGATTTTGCATTTTAACATGGGGCTAATGCTCACGGGCAACCATCACTGGGCTTCTTTCAATAATCCAGACAGTACAGGTAAACTCCTTAGACGAAAGATGGATACTACTAAAAGCAAAAAGAGTGCTGTAGAAGTGCTTATTCCTCCTGCCTGCTTCTCATCTCCCCATACATGGTCCATTTGCCTGGGTGAGAACAACTGTGCTGGCCAAGAGCAGTGGTGCTACATACAGACTGTGAGACAATCAAACCAGAGACCTCTAAGAGCTCCTAAGTTCCTGTACTTTGTTACTTAGAGCAAGGCAAGATTGTAATTTTTAATCACATTTGACATTTAGCTTGAGGTACAGTAAGTACACCTAAATCACCTTTTTTTCTTTTTTTTTTTGGCCAAACCTGGCTTTGATGTTCCCACGGGAGACAGTTATTGTTGTCTTCAAAGGTTAAAACCCTGATAACTCTTGTAGGTAAAATGACAGGAGCTCAGGGATGAAGCAGGAAAGTCTCTAGAGCGATCACCCACGTGAAACTCATTTCTTCCACCCAACTTATCATGCCTGTAATGTGTAACTTGCAAATACATCCTCTATTTGAAAAGATTTCCTGGAGAAGGGAGAGCTTCCCTATTTTGCAGCCACTAGTGTTACAGTGTTTTTTGCAGAGTACATATTAAAATGCATTAAGACATAACTAGGGTTGTCTTCATGTTATGCTGCTATTCTTAAGCTGTTATGTTACTAAGCCACATTGGCATTTTTCAACTTTCCTTTGATGTTCTCTCTATTATCTTTTTATAGCATAATCACACATTTTGGTATGTCGAAGATCAAAGGGAAGCTGGAGCTTCTAAGGCTAAGCCTGGATATGGGGCCTGTAACTAACTGAATTCATTATATTTAATAACGTCCTCTAAGGAATGGCAGGAGAAAGTCATATGAAATAATAAACACAAAGGTAAATAGTGAAAGACTGCTGAAGGAAGTTTAATGGCAGTTTTGTTTTATGTTTCTCTTAAGCTCCTGCACTAAATCTGTCACCCTCCACTACATGACTGATCAGGACTTGCTGACATTTATGTCCTAGCTACCTGGCTGTGACAGGTCTGAACACTCCAAGCTTCTTCACTTTGGCTCTTCTTTAACATCTCTCTCAACTAAAATTACAAAAGTGATTATAGATGGAGATAGTTTCACATGGATTATTGAAGCAATGCTTAACTGGACAAGGCTATGCATTGGATAAACAAATTGAGGCACTTAAAATAAAAACACAAACAGGTGCACCTAAGAGGAAAACAGGTCTCTAAAAAGAACCTAATTTCTTTAGGCTCCTTGGAACTCCTACATCAAAATACTTATCTTCTGGCAGGCTTGGTAAGATTAAAATTAGTTCTAGCTGGCATCACCAGAAAGCTATAACACACAGCTGAATGACAGTCAAAAAGGTGTAAAATTCTCTTCTACTTAGAAAGCACAAAGAAATGTATTCTAACTTGATCCTTGTGGCTGAATGCTTGCTGAGGAGTGAAAGTGCAACCATATCAATTACCTAAGAACCGCTTTAAGAAAATAGCCTCTGAATTGCACAGCCAAATGTCATCAAGGGCTTGCTTTTCACACTTAACAAATGTGGAAGTTAATCTGAATAAACTTGTAAAGTGTGCTAATTGCACAGTGCTACTAAACCTCTGCACGGGCACAATTACTAAGCAGAGAGCCCTTCTCTTGGTTAGATACGTTCTTGGGGTGTAATTCAAGCAGTCTAAGAAGTTATTCACTCTTGCAGCTGAAGCTGTATCCAATTTGATGCAACTGCTTTAACTGGCCTGTTCCAGTGGGAAATAAAACAGGTCAGCATTAATCACCTTCAGCAGCAGTTTAAGGCAACTTGTTTCACTTCATAGGGAAGGGGGCCAGAATCCCTTGTGCTGTCAAATCCTGCAATTCAGCAACTGGGTGAATAGGGCCAAGAAAGGGAGGGGGTCAACAAGACAGTTCTCCGGGGGCCTGCCAAAAAACAAAAGTGTAGAGCTACTAGGAAATCACTGTCCTCTGTTTCTGCAAGTTCCTAGACTGCAGCACCACTGGAAGTATCACCATGGGGAGAAGATGAAACATGAAGATGGGGCAGAAATGGTTTGTTCATGGATTGGAAACAACCTTGAATGGCTTCATAGCAGGCAGCTGCCAGCCGGGAATGGGTAATTTCTTAAATGATCCCAATGCCACTGCAAGAGAACATCCGATTGATTTAAATGCAATGCAGGACGTAAACACAACTGTACTAAGAGTATTCTATATTTGAATGAGTTCAATGAAGAGTTTAATGTGGTTTTGCCAGTCCACTTTAAATTCACACTTCTAATTAATCTCAAGTAACTTCCCAAGGAGAAGAGCCTTTTTACAACCAAGCCCTACCCTGAATGTAACTCTGCCCTTTCTCCACTGGCATTTCACACTGCTTGGGAACCACCTTTCACACCTTCAGGAATCATCTACACACCCAGCAAGAGGCCAACCAGGACTCCCAAGAGCTTGACAGAGGGGCACCAACAGGGCAGCAGATGAAGACTAGCATACTGAATTTGAAGCACTGGCAAATTCAGGTGAAATTCAGCCAGGACCAAGCAGCTAACCACTGCTACTAAACCTCTAACAATCAAAAGCCATCAGAATAAGCAGTTCAGCATATCATCTGAAAGATGTCACTTGCAAAAGGTGATTTGTGCAGATCTCCACCTCTGCGCAACTGAAATTCTTGGTAATTACTGGAAAGAGGATTAAAAACTCCTGAAACTTTTGTTACTGTTCTGTTAACCTGAATTTTCTTCGGAAGCCCTGTAACTAATTACAAACACTATACAGACTTAGCCTTTAGAAATTTCAGTTTAATTGGAGACAGAAAAGAAAAAAGAAGGTTTTTTTTATTATATCCATTGCACGAGACACACACGTATCTCACATACACATGACACATGTAACTTTATGCCCCTTGAGTGGTTTCCAACACCCCAACACACTGCATACACTTTGTCCCCTCCCAGCTTAATGCTTTTAAGATTCGGCATTTAAACCCACGCAGAGTAACCAGCAAATCAGCCTAATATCCTGAAGTGAAACTCATCTCACCTAGTTTATGCTGTTGTCTTTTGACAAAACGATTAGATGATCATGTGGGAAGTCACAGACTCAGAGTAGAGAAGTTGTCCATGCTGAATCCTGTCCTAAGCATTCTGATGCTTAGAAAACATGAGAAATTCATGTTGAGAATGAGCTGAGGATTCAAACCTGCATGATACTGATGCAGAACATCTCAATTCCTTCTCCCAGTTTCTCTGTTTATTGAAATCCAAACAATGGATCCAGGGAGTTTATTTTTAGAGTAGTGTTCAATTAATCTTAGTTCTCCTGATAGGCAACAGAGAGCTAGTATTGCAGCTCTGCATTAAGCATGCTCATTTTTTATCTCTATTTATTGTACAATAATTTAACTTTATTGAAGTGAGGGTTTAAGTCCCCAAGGCAGACTGAAGTGCTGAGCCTGGGTATTCAGGTGTAACAACACTCCTTGTGCCTGTGTTAGTGCCAAACTTCCCCGAAACACTAACTTTCAACCTAGCAGCTCTTTCACAATCCGTACAGTTTTGGTATTTAAAGCTGTACTTTTTGAAACATGGAAAGCATCCAAAAATTTCCACAGAATATCTATTTCTTTTAAAAGATTCACCACTGTTTTAATGATCTTAAAGGTCTTTTCCAATCTAAACCATTCTGTGATTTGTCAGAATTGCATTTCTGTGTTGTTATGCCTGGGAGGGGGGGGAAGTACAATAATGCAAAGAACATACTGACCTCCAAAGCAGTAGAAAAATGCTACTAACAGAAGAATATAGCTTTGTTTGTTTTTGTGGTAAGAACACTGCACAAATATCTCCTAAACATGCTGGAAATCAACCAAAGAAGAAAACTGAATATTTTTTTTTTTTTTTTAGTATTTAGAAGTCACTTCTCCTGTCTTATCAGTCAAAGCACTACAATCCAATCCCAGCAGATTATTATAAATCCAGAGGGTTATATTTTCAAAGCTGCCAAAGGGATTTAGATGCACAACCCTAATTTATTTCAAAGGAGATGTAATTCCAAGCCCAGACTTTGAAAACAGAGTTATTGCCGTGGCTAAAGACACAACCAAAGGTGAGGGAGGGCTGGTTTAACAAATTAAATGGTGAAGAAAAGAACAACAAACCTACTGGGCACAATAAATGTAATGGATTGCTGATAATGTCATAAAGTAGACGTCTCCAGCTAGAGGGACCTACTACAGACACGTTTATGATGGAAGAAAGCAATATATGAAATATTGTACATTTGGGTTTTGCCATTTGTGAAAGAAACTCAAGCCATTTCGTATTTTACTTGCATTTCATAGTATCACTGGAGGTAACTATTAAGCTCATTTTCCTTGTGAGTAGGTTGAGACATAAATCCAAGGTTACAGACAAAATCTCTGATTCAGCAAAGCACTTAAGCACATGCTTAGCTGTAAACACATGTACCATCCCATAAAAGTAAAGATAATCATGTGCTTAAGTGCTTTGCTGAATCAGGGCCAAAGACAATAGCAGAGCCAGGAAGAGAAGCCAGGCATCACTAAAACAACTAGACAACTTTCCCTGCAACATAAATGTTATAAAAAGGAATAGATCATAAAGACGATGGTTATGACTTTTTAGAAGAGTTAAGAACAGCTGTCACAGGGTGGGGGGTAGGGGCTGAGAACAAACAGGCATTTCAGTACTGGTTTTCACAGCATCCTTAAGAAAGCAGAAGGTAATTTGCTTCCTATTTCACCTCATGCCACTCTCTCAAACCTGCTTCCTCACTCAATGAAAATTATAGCACATTACCTAGGAGTTCTGCTAATTTGATTTAAGACCTTTCAGCCTTTATCACTGGATCTTTGACTATTGGAAAACAACACAAGAAAGAGCGGACAGGTGAGTGAGAGCAGGAACTAGGTGCCAAGCAGCAAACAGCAACATTTCTCTCCTTGTGATACAAGGTAGAAAATAAACATTTCTCTAGGCATTCAGGTATGTTCAGAAGTAATCCACACACCACTAAGGATACAGCCAGTATTTTCAGCACATTAAACACTTCTCACAGAGAATTCAACCATCAGTCATGCTGGGGGTGCCCCAATTCATACCCCAGTCCACGCCACCCTGCCCAGTCCTTCCTTGAGAACATGCACCTGCCTTACACAAAGGAGCCCTGTACACCCAGAGAGGCTCTGCACAAGTGCTAAAACCTGAGCAATGAAATTTGAGGTGAAGAAAGCTCTTGGGGAAAGACCTGATTTGTTCAAACAGCCCGCTGTATGGTTTTAATAAGTTTTTTTTCTGGGGGGGGGGAAACGGGACGGACGACGACACAGGTCATGTATCTGCTCTGCATTTCTTTTAGATGGGAAACAGTCTTAAATTATCCAATTTGATGTTTCGCCTATATAGCCTTGAGTTGAAATTGCTCTCTCCTTTCTATGGTGCCAAAAGCATTGTTACCAAGATTCCCCGAGAGCAGCAGCGGGTACCACGGTGCTAACCACGCGTTTGGTTTAGATTAACTTATCTCCCCCTCGTGCAGGATCATAAAAAGTTAATTGGAATATGCAGCTCCAACACACCCCACAATGTGAGCTGGACCAGTGGTTTAGTGTTTTAAAATCCAACCACGTGGCAGCTCTCTGTTTGGAAACAAGTTAAAACCTGTCAGATTTCTCTTTGAGAAAGCAAAAAAGGCAAAGTAATTTAAGATCTGGTTTCTTCTGACATAACTTTGCAACTTGCTATGGGACACAGGGCGACATCACAACCCAAGCTCTCTAAGCAGAGAGGGCTGCTGCTGTTTTTCAAGTGCTGACCCTGTGATATGTGGCAAAAAGGAGATGAAAAAGATGAAACAGGGCTGCCAAGGGTGGTCAGGAACATCCAGGCAGGCTAGAACTAAGAGGACCCTGCTCCTGCCTTTCACCAGGGGTTTTCACCAGCAGCGTTCACTGCTCTGGAGCCCAGAGCCCCTACCCAGGAGCACTGTAAAGCAGATGTGCAGTTTGGAACTGGCTTCTTCAGGCACCACTGTCAACAAAGCAAGCATCTGGATTTAGATGGCCCGGTTTATGTAGTCATTTCCTTCTCAGTGTCCTGATGAACAGCTTCCTACTCTTCAAAATTATTTTTAATTAGTTTTGATTAAAGAATAAATTAATAATTACCCCCCCCATCAGCGATAACACAATTTACAGTGCTCATGAATCCCAGTTTGGTACTTAGAGCTTTACCATAACTACACAAACTCATCCGTCCATCCTCCCACAGCTACACCTCTTTTTACTAATCCTAGCACTAACCATGACTGAAAACCTCAGGAAGCACCACCCCTTTCTACACCCACATCCTCGCCTGTGAGTGACCACCATCCCACACAGCCCTCTGGGAGTAAATCGCCGTGGTCAAGCAGTGACACAGCACCACAAATCAGGAAGAGATGCACTTCCAGAAGACCCCTTCCCACAGCCTTTGGCAAAGGTAGATATTTAATAAGCTTTGTACTCAGACCTTCTTAAGTGAAAAAAGTAAAGTTTGGGGGTTTGTTTTTTATTTTTTTACTGGACAGAAAATATGTTTGCCATGCCCTAGTGAGGCGTGGATCCTTATGCACACTGGGTCAAGTCCCATTATGTATCTCTATCCCCACGGTACCTCTGTGCGGGTACAAAAGCAGTGCGCCCTTTTCCTGGCTGTGTCTGGGAGATTGCAAAGCTCTTCAGAGGAACATCTTGCTCTGGCTGAGGAGGTATACAGCACCTTACACAATAAAGCAGTCAGCGCTTGCAGTGCTACTAAAATATAAATAGGCTGTATTAAACATAATTCAGCAAAAGGTATTTCAGTGATCCTGTGAGCGGGAAGAAGAAACAGTAAATAGGAAACATCCTGACAGAAAAAGAACTGACGACACAAAATAGATGGCTATTCAACATTGTTTTGTAGTCTGGATATTGAATATTTGGGAACAAGCAGATAAAGAAAACACGCTCCTTCCATCAGACATGTGTTAGCAAAGGTAATGAATAAAGCGAGCATCACTGGGAGGTTTAGCTATGTGCTCTGTGCACAAAGATGCTGATTTGCCCAGAAGTAAAGATGTGCTTTATAAAATTAGCCAGCATGTTTTTATTATAACTTCCAAAGGCATTTCCTCAAACTTCACTGTTATCTCTGCACACACAGGTGTAAATAACAATATCCATTATGTCAATGCTTCATTCAACACACCAAGATAACTTTTTCTCCCTTCCCAAGAGGAGGCATCACGGTAGAAATTGAAAAGGCCATTAACAGCCTTGACTACAGCAACAGTGTGAATAACCTAATCGCATCAGGTAAGCGGTCCAGAAAGGCAGATCATTAAACAGCCCTACTTTGATATTCATTTTAAGTTACAGTACCATCCACTTCTTACGTGGAGGACAGTACATGCTCATTTCGCTTTTATTGAGTCAAAAATAAGACAGTAATTGGATTGAGGCTTTCAGGGGAGAGGGGAGGGAAAAAGGATCTTCTTAGACTCCCTAATGCCAATCTTCATGACCTGTCTGATCTCTCAGTAAATGCCACATATAGGTTAATCCTCACAAATCCTCAGTACGACCTTGTCAAACCAAACTGTTCATCAGTTTGTTCAGAGGCTGCTTGATAAGAATAAACAAATGAACTCATGCTGCATGTCTTCCAGCTGTCATTTAGGAGTGCTTATAGACAAGGTCTCTTTAGTGGGTGCCCTGCTGAAAAAAACCCCACCCTCTGATCAGAAAATATGAGGAATGAACAGATCTACCTGCATAACTACCATACCTGTGAGCATATGGCACGTGAAAGACATATGTGCACTTTGACATTTAACTCTCTGCACCCTAAGCATTCTACTTTCTCCTTTATAAATAATATTTCTTTTTCAAAACATACACACACACACACACGTATTAGAAAGCACTGTAACGTAAGGCTGGGGAGGCGTG
This sequence comes from Actenoides hombroni, assembly GCA_024336885.1. Taxonomy (NCBI): domain Eukaryota; kingdom Metazoa; phylum Chordata; class Aves; order Coraciiformes; family Alcedinidae; genus Actenoides; species Actenoides hombroni. Next base: position 10,460,545 of record WUAM01000107.1, read on the forward strand.
CTGCAAGGACACGCCTCCAACATCAAATTGTTCCTTTTACGTACGAAGCAAGTAAAATGCAGCAGCATCAAAACTGCCTCTCCTGCACTCCCTGCCCAGCCACTGAGCCTTCTTTGGGGGCATGGTGGGTCATCTACCCCCTTTAACCTCAAGGCCATCAGAAGAGGTCCTAATGTGTGATAATACCTTTGCTGCTGTCTGTGCTTGGATTGATGCCATTCATTTATTCCATGTTGGCCTGCAGCCACCCAACAGATGGCAATGACTTTTAGATGAAGCAGGGTAATTTTGAACTAGTGACCCAAAAGGTGAAAGGTTTTGTAGCCCACTGCTTGCCCTCTGGCCTGAACATCTGTGAACTTGCCCTTTTCAAACACACTCAGAATAGTGCTCCAGGCACTGAAAAGTACACATACAGCTTTACCACTTGGTTTAAATTTCTCCCACTTCTCATAACCTTCAAAATACAGCACTATCATGTCCCACTCTAACTGCTCACCTAATTATATTTTGCCATCTCTTCTCTGGAGACTTTCAAAACCCATCTGGATGCATTTCTGTGTGACCTGATCTATGTGATCGAGGTCCCTTCCAACCCCTAACATCTGTGATTATGTCAACACCCAAAGAGTAAACTTTTGAACATCTACCTGTCATCTTGTCTCTCAAGCACGTTTGCAATTTCTGCCACGCTACCTCTTCATGAATTGAGGAAAGTCTAGTCAGAATCTATTACCTTTCCCTCATGTCTTAGGAGGCAGTTTACTGCAATGCAAAAACCACTGCAGTACACAGGTTGGGTTTGGTCTTTCTCTTCCACAACCTCATTTCACCTACGGATGATTTACCCAACAATGCTATCCTTTCTACAAGTCCGTCCTTGTTCAGATAGTGGTTAGAGTTCAACATGTATTCTGAAGGTCAAAATTTGTGGATATAAGTACAGCGCAAAGTACTTGAACCCAGAAGCCTCTGTGCACACGGTTTTTTCCCCCTACATATGATACATCACTTCATCCCTGAAAAAGCACACTCTTGTATGGCCTACCTTTTATGTTACTCTCTCTGATTTGGGATAGGTTTTTTCCTCCATTCCTTTTTTTTCTTCTATTGCAGGATATGTCAGATTTCAAAGGTTTTTTCTTTCATGTACTTCATCCTCAAGACCATGTATCACAGCAGTTGGTCCCGAGGCCAAAAAGCAAAAGAGGTTGTGCTCTTTTCTGAGGCGCAGAGATCTCTCTCAGGAGTCAGATGAAGATCCGCTCTTTCAGGAGCAGAAGAAAGAAAAACAACCCTTCTCGTCCTAGGAAACTGTCAACTGAATTTCTAAATTACATAAGGTTTTGATGACCCTGCACAAAAAGCAGTTCACCAGAGAGGTACAGCATGAATCGAACTAATAGAGTAACAGGACTGAAGTGCTTCCGTTGCAGCGAAGGGCAAAACTCTGAATGTGCAAAGGGAACAATAGCAAAGGAAAGGAGTAATAGTAAGAGGGTGGAAAGAAAGAAAGGAAAAAAAAAAAAACAAACCAAAAAAAAAAAACCCCAACCAACTACCTAAACAAACCTCAGTAGATGTAACATATTTGTTGTCATGTTTTTTGAGGCAGTAAAACGCTATGTGGAAAAGGCTGCAGTTTCTGCATAACCATCCCATCTGTAGACATTCCTAACTCCATCATTAATCAATGCTTCTCTCCTCCGCAGTACTCATAACAAACCCCAACCGCTAAATCCCAGCGTAAATCCTGCTAGCGGTCTCAGAGTGTGAAACAGACAGTTGACTTTAGGAGTCTTCTTTATGTTCAGAAACACGAATAAATCACACACCATCAAGTTTATCATTTTTTTTCCTCCTCAGAGAAATAAGAAATATTATAGATCATCTTCAGTACATCAGTTTCTTCACACTCCATTAGCAAGCACGGCCTATTTTTCATATAATTTACCAAATCACTGGCCTAATTTCTCTTAGTTCTTTTGGAGCAGGAAACATATACAGAGCATGTTCTCCTGTTACACGTCACCCACAACCAACCTTCCTGTCTTTTCACTTCAGGCTTACAAAAAGTTGTTGGAGTTGGGTAGCAGCTTTAGGTGGTCCAGATCTTAAGTTTATTTTTAGAGATCCTGTGAAAAAGGTTGCCTATCTATCATCAGATAAATAACTTACAATATTAAAGACTGGAAGCTCAGAAAAAGACATATCCCAAAACACTAAGCAGCTCTAAAAGGTTAGCTGGTTTTGTGGTGGGTAGGTGTAAGACAGGAATGGCTACCAGTGGGTTTCTGAAATGGTTCTGTGCCCTCACAATCTTACTTCACAGAGAAACAAGATTCCTCACACAGATACCCTGAAAAAACCCCAACAAACCAAACCACTGCCACCAAAAACCCCACAGACCAAAGAGCACTCTCAAAGTGCCCAAGAACTTCTCTCTGGGTTTCCAAATATACCTCAGGTCAGGACAGCAGAACGGAGTCATTTCCACTGCCATGCTGGAACTGCTCTGATGACACAAAAAGGACTTCAGACCCCAAGGCCACCAATGTGGTATTTTCAACAAGACCATAAGACCAACCATTATAAAAACAAAAAATGGCAATAGAAGTTAAGGTGAAGATGGTGCAGTCTTTCCTTACAATAAAAACCTTATATTGGTTTCCGCCAAAGGTGGATATGATGTCCCTTGCTCAGAAGAGGACAGGAAGAAATAGGTGGAACAACAGCCAAAATAATAGGATTCAAGAGACACAGACCTCATATTTTCCTCTTGCAACTCTGAAAGGGGAATACATTACAAAAATCTGCAGTATGTTAACCTCCTCCTTTTTTTTTTTTTTCACCCCCTAAATATATCAGTTTCCCTGGAGAAGCAAGCAGGAGAGAGGCTGACAGGACTTCACATTGAAGCACTGCAATAATTGTCACAATTCCTTTCCTACCAACGGAAGGCTGAACGGTGAGAGTCCATTCCTGGGCAAGGGGAAGGAGGTGACATTCACTTTTTCACTATCTGCATGTTGCCTGCAAGAAAGGCTGGGGAGGAGAAATGCATTGGAACATCTGCAGACGGAGGAAACCCTCTGGTGTGATGGCTACAGAAGAAAATGCTACTAGTGAACAACAAAATCTTTAGACGTTTGCTGGGTTTGGATGCTGAAAAAAACAAATATGCATATAAAATACAAAGCCCCAAAGTTTCAGAATTATCTTCTTCAGAAAGCCAAACCGAGGCTAAACTCTAAGTGCAGACAAAGCAGATTATCAAGTAAATTGTAATGGTAAATTGGGAATGGCTTTGCTGCCTCTCATGCATAGGCCAGAGGAATCAAGTTGGCAGCTGCCAGCTCCTGGAGGAACTGCTGTGCTCTTGCTGGGGAAGCCTTACATCAGATACCAAAGAAAAGAACTATTATTTTTCTTCTCAGGGCTTCTACTGCTAATAAACTGCAAATCTCCCATTTCTTCCCTCCTCCACCCAGCCTGATCTCCAAGGGCAGTTTCACAGGTGGATACTGGTGGCTTTAAAACCGGCACCCAGTCACGCATGCTCCAAACAGCAGCAACAGCATTGACTGCTTCTAACCTCTAAATGTGACCAGTCACGCCAGACCTGGAGCCAAGGGGCCCTCTGGTTCCTCTGCGGGTTTAATCCACATCAAAGGGATGTGCCAAAGCAGCCGAGCACCACAGTAAAATAAAATACATGAGGGCAGTGCCCTGCATTAAAACATCACTGGTCCAGCAATTGCTCAGGGGCAGGTGGGGTTGTAGCAACCCGAGTTATTTCTCAGGATGTTTTCACTCAATTTCCAATTCCCTCCCTTGAAGTGATGACTCTCAATATCGATTAGTAGTATGAGTCTTTTGCTCCTTCTTTGCACAAGAACAACCAGACTGTAGCATAAAACATTTATTCCAGAGACAAACACGTATTCAAAACATTAGCTCCAGCAAAAGAAACAATCAGACACAAGAGCTTTCTGTTCCATTCCCAACAGTACACTTAGGAAGAAGAGAACGACTTTATCAACAAGCAGTAAAAACCTTAGTTTCCCATGTCTGAAAGAGATTTCATTAAATGCTTCTCTTCACTAGGTGCAGATCATTATATTTCTCATAGACTGTGAGCAATGTGAGCCTGTGTTTGCACCGAGGCCTGAGCCCTGATTGACAGCTCTAGGAATTACAATAAATACTGCAGGAACACAAGCAACGCTTTCATAGCAGTCCACTGGCAAACAGAGTGCTTCCTTACAGGAAAACAAACAACACACAGCAACAAAAAAGACAAAACAGAGAGACAAACAAAAAAATCAACAAAAACAAAGCAGCAAAAACACAAACAAAACCAAAAAAAAACCAAACAATGAAACAAAAAAACCAACCGACCAAAACAAAAACACACAAGAAAACCCCACAACAAAACAAACAAAGGAAAAAACCCACCACAAAGCAAACCTCCAAACTTGGTAAAGCTCCATTTAATGCTGTCTTTCAGAAAAGAGTTTTAAGGTAAATACTCTTCTAGCAATGACAGTGGGCATTTCCCTCTCACTGCAGCATCCAGCCTCTGCCGCAGCATCTGGCCCGGCCCAAGGGCACGCTCCCCACCTCTGACCACATCTACACACCCATTGAAAGCTTGTCACCTTCAGCATCCCATCCTTAGGCCAGTCAGGATGCAACAACAGGAGGGGTCCCAATCTGACTGGGCCAACCCTGCGATTTGAGCTTCCCTTGCCCGCCAGCCAAGCCAATCCTCTCGCAGCAAACGCGTGTCTTTGCAATACCTGCCAAATCCCTCCTCGCACCGGTGATGGGAAGCTGCCCGAAATTTCTCCAAGGGTTCAGCTGCATTATTCACGCACTGACGGACTCCTTGGCAGTGCTAAAGGCCACAGTGATCGTGAAAAATGCTAATTCACAGCCTAGGAAGGATTAATCTTGCTACTGTAAAACGTCTTGGCTCCAGCGACAGTTAGCCACTCATGGGACAGACGTAAGCCAGAATTAAACCAAGTACATGCAGAAAATTTATGCTTTTCTTGCAAAGACAGAAGAGGACAGATAACTTCAAGGCAGTCTGTTGAACTGCTCTCTTTGCTACCTTTTTTACTTAAGAGATCAGTGACACCCCAAAAGGCGTTAGTCAGGGTCATATTTTGCTCATCCTGCTCCATCTCCTTCCACACTCAAAACTGCTCAGAGCAAGAACCGCAGTCCTGATTCAGGCAATGAAGTTGCACCACTCAGGGTAAGCAAGGAAATCCCACCTCCAACGCCAGTAATGATGAAAATTGTCTTAAAACTTAAGACTCAACCTTTTTCCAACACGCTTGCATTGCTCATCAGCAGATGAATCAGTCACAAGTAAGATCACTTCCTGCTACACGTGGGTCTCTCATGACCGCTCCCCTCCTGGCCTCAAAAGCTGCAGACACAGCCAGGGGATCAGGGAATATCATCCAGCACTCGAGTACAACTCAAAAAATGCAATCTAGCACTATTTTCACCAAGAGACCACACTGTATCTCATGCTGATGTAGCACACAGGGCAGCCTACACGCTTAACCACTTCTACTTCATTTCCAAAAAAAGGAATGTGAACCAGCAAAGAGCAACTTGCAAAGTTCTGCTCAATTCCCAATTCCTTCAGTCCTGGCCCTTGGTAAGCAGTGTGTCGTTTAGAAAGGAGCGTGGCTATAACAGGTATGAGGCAGCACTGGCAGAGAGAGACAGTGGGAGACCTGCACGAGGAAGCTCAAGCCTATCAGTAGAGTTTTTTAGGCTCTCAGAATGAGATCAAAAGAAGGAAATGAAGATGAGCTAGTACAGTCTATTTTAGCTTAAATTATTTTTTTTTTCATTCCCTAAGGTATGTCTAAATACTGTCTCTGAACAAACAGTAGTAAAAGTTGTATTCCTGCATGAAGGAAAAGCTACGTCCCTTTCCTTGATGCCAGCCAGCACCACTAAAACACTCCACAGACATCCACATTTTAAAGGAAGGAAAGCAAATGGAAAATAGTTCCTCATACTGAAATACTGCGATCCACTCAGAGGCTCTTAACGCTACTGCTCCAATTGCCCTTATATGCCAGTAGAGACAAAGGAATGCAATTTGATTGTGCATTTCTAAGATGAAATTACAGTCCCCTCTTTCTATCTTCCTTAAGCACTTGCAGTTTTTCAGAAAATGCCATCAACAGCATAAATCTCCTGGGCCTAATACAATGGACAAAGTCAGAGTAATCAATTCTTATTTATTAATCAGCCTCTATCATGATGTTCCATAATCATTATATGACAGTTTAGACACAATAATAATGAAGCTAACAGAACTAATGCAATTTGTGGTGAGATGTTGGCAGGCAGTGGCAATAACATTTCTAGATAATAATACAGTAAGTCAAATAGGTCTTGGTCATAAGGAAAGATATTAAAATGGACAAAAATACACCAGGGAAAGGAGGTTTTAGATGTACATATCTTCAAGTTAATAATTTCTAAAAAATACAAAGATAATAATGTTAGAGAACCCATCTGCATCATCATAAATTAAGGGTTTAGGTTTATATAAAATCACTTTTACTCTCAAGAAGGTACAATAACAGCATTTGAACATTCTGACAGAATCTAAATGCACAGTGAGGTTAGAAGAGTCAGATGAAGGAAAAAAAAAAAAAAAAGAACATTTCTCTTGGAAGAAAATTCTTTAATCCTGGCTGGGATTGTGCCATGCAAATCCTGGCTATTTGTACACACTAAAAACAAGAGCCACCCTTTAAAACTCTTTTGCTGCTTGGTTCTCCTTGCCCATCCGAATAGAAGAGCCTAAAAAATGGGTAAGGGAGATAAAGCACAAAGCAAGGAATGGCACTTAGATCCTTGGGAGCAAAGTCTACTGCAAACGACACATTGCTGGGGGTGCTTTTGGTTCTCAAAAACATCCTTGTTCCAATGATCAGAGGAATTTCTGGGTGAGAGGGATCACTGCGCCACAGAAGAAACAGTTCAAAGGGACAGCAAGCCACACAGAATAATTCCGTGGCAATATGACCCCTTGAAATGCTCAGAGAAGCACAGACCTGCACCTTAAAAATCTCAACTACTAAAAAAGACAGGGTGGAAAAAAAAAGGAAAAGAAAGAAAAAAAAAAACCCCTTGTTTATAATAAAGACTACATTCTGTAGCAATTTCCTAGATTCCTGGGGTTAGAAATCTAGATTGCCAATGGATAAGTGAGCCTTAAAATCACATCCCTGCTGACAAAAATTCATTTCTTATAACCGTCTCCATTTACCGGAATGTTGAATCTTTCCCATGGGGAAGGAACAAATGAAAATGTTATTTCTCTGCTCATGAACTCATACCTTTCTGTCTGCTTTTCACTGTTGGCAATTTCATTCTCTTCCAAATTTGACTAAAGCCCGTGACCTGGGGGAAATAATGTCTATATAATAATCTTCTGAAACTCTAATTCTGAGTCATGTTTTTTTGGATGTTGCCTCGCACTTTATGAAAATTGCACTGAGCTATGAAATGTAAGTGATGTGATGTCTCTGCCTTAACATAATCATTTTGTCTGGTGAACATGTTGGAAATAATAATAATACTACAACTAATAAAAAAAAAGGAGTCTCCTCTGAAAGCAACAAAAATAAAATTAGAAAAAGAGTTTAAAAAAGCCATGCCTAATGGCAAAAAAAGATGTTGTGGCACCCTGTTCCACTGGGTTATTTTCACTGCCCCATGGAAACAACTACTCACAACTGGTAGCAAATTAATGGTGTGAGAGAGGCAAGCAGAAACATCATGGCACTGTGGCTGAGCAGCTTAATAGCCCTAAAGCTCCCTCGCCTGTGTGCTTCAGGGGACCTTACTAAATCCTGGCACAAAGCGTCACGTCAGCACTTTGCTCCCGGTGCCTTGGCCTGGCTGAAACCCCGCATTTGCATACGGGGAGAAATCAGAAACAAGTTCATAAAGCACCAAACGCCTGGAAAGCATAATTATTGGCTGGGGTCTCTTGAGCAGCTTGCTGAGCAAACTCAGCAGTGGGGATGTTTGCAGTCGATCAACTCTTCCCCCAAAAGCAGAGCTAACCACAGTGTCTGTTTATTGGATCCACAGCCACACACCGGCTGCATCCCTTCCCGGCTCTATAAATCTACACAAACAAAGCTGTACGTTACCAGATGTTGATTTTATTTTTTTATCCACACCGACCCATAAAATCCACAACACAGTAGATCAAATGGTGGAAATCATTAAAAACTTGCTCTAAACAGAATTGTTACTGCCATATGTTTTGGGCTTTCCTCCACGTGAAGCTCCACAGGTGTAAATCCAGAGTAACCCCTTTTAGATCAACAGTTATTTCACATCTGCAGACACGCAGCACACGGGTGTTGTGATTTAGTCTCTGATGTTTCTGGGATGGAAAAGAAAAAAAACCAACGCTTTTTTTTACTTTTAATACATCCAGCTGAGAAATGCAAAACAAGCGAGGAATGTTTTATTGGTTGCAAAAGAAGCGCCTGGCAAAGGCAACCCGGGAAATTTTCCACTGATACACTCGAACATTAGATTTGTAGTGAATTGAAGCACACAGCAATGCATGTTTGCTGCCAGGCAAATATCCCGTAAGTAAGATTTTTACAGTGCATCCTAAATCTGCAAATTGTTAGCGATAAAGCACTTCTTGAATTGTGAAAAACAGGGGCAACTGACAGTCCAGACCTCAGACAGCAAGCAACATATTCCAGTGTCGTGCGAAAATTCATTTTGTCACACTGACACCATCTGAAAAATAAATAACCTCTCAGAGGTACACCCTACATGAACTCACATAGACTGTGAGCTGAAATGAGGCACATTTCTGGGTCCCCGCTGCCCTTCAGGTTTTAAACAAGCTCCATTTCTCCCTGCCTATCTTGTAATGAATTAAAGCACTCACTGTACCTGCACTTCTGGTAGTAGCCTAAGATTATCGGCACGGAACGCGTGTGTAGATGTACGAGTGTGTGTATGTGTGTGTGTCCATACAGGAATGAGGGGGGAAAAGAGCATGACAGAGAGGGTGTCTCTTGGGACATAAAAAGCAATGGAAGATGATGATGTAATAATTACTGAAGGAGGACCCTCATCCCTGGTCTACTGCACGACAGCAGTTAAGTTCAAATGCAGGTCCTGAACTGAAAGACCAGGTCACTGAACTCCTGCAGAGCTCCACAGGGAAATCAGTCCAGTTCCTGCAAAACAAACCTTGAAGCAGTGAATCCCCTTCAGAAAGGGGACACTGCAAGGCCAGCACACTGCTCAAAGCCCTCAGGCAGAGGGTGACCACTGCACTGGGTCTCTCCAGGCAGATAAACCCACTTCACAACCTAATCCCACAGCCACTGAGGAAACATGAACAGCCCCGCTGACTCAGGCAGACCCAGGGATAGCATATCTGAGCCAAAGCTAGTTACACTAACGGACATTTAACTATTGACTTCTTCAGGTTTCAATCAGGCCTGGCACGAATAGCACTTTCTCAGTTTTATACTCATCATCTCCTCCACTTGTTTTCCACACCTGAGAAATTTAATTGTGAATTTTTTCCTAAAGCACCTTTAGAACCTTGGAAAAAATCCATTTGAGAAGTGCACACTCTGAATTTGTTGTTGTTAATAGTGGTGCTGTAATGTTGTGGGTTTGGGGTGTTTTTTTTTTTAAAAAAAAACCACAACAAAACAACCTTACAACTTTCTTACATGACAATGGTAAAAGGTTCATTTTAAATAATCAGGAAAGAAATAATTTCCATTAGATAAAGCAGTCAATAGCACCAGAAATGTGGCTGCAATTACTTGTTGCACTTTACAATGAAATCCTTGTAGTATAATAACCACAAGATGATGAAACACATTTTGTCTCCATTTCACATGACTGACCCCAATTCTGCCAAGGACATCTGAACACATTTAACATACTGAAATCTTCCATTAGGATAATGAAAATACACATTATTGAATTCTGCATTTGCTTTATAGTGCTACAAATAGCAAATTCAATCTTTCTTACTTTTGGTGGAGACTACACCTGCATAATTGTTCACATTTCTCAGAGGCTGAAATAAGCTACAAAATGAAGAAAGAGGAAGATGTTGACCCCACAATCCATTATGCAGCACTTACGTGATTTTATTTGCTGTATGTGTTTAGTAAAAAGATTGTATATAACCTAGCAACCTACAAAAGATATACAACTATCCTCCACAGCCTATAATAAAACAACTGAACTATGATGTACCATGGATAGTCAGTAATAGCTGCTGGAGTGCTCCCTTGTAAGGGAGCAACTGCCAGAGTTTATAGCCATGGAGTGAAATTCAGCTCTGCTTCAAGGTACAAATATCTTGCTTAAAAATCACTACATCATCCACGAGGCTACTATGGAAACATATGGTCAGCTTTTTTTGCTCTCCTTTTCAAGAAGGGAAATTCAGCCACAGAAAACTCCTATCAATGTCAGGGGCAGCTTTTACCTGGTAAGTGCTGATGACACCTACCTTGGATTTGGTCCTACATCTACCTCTGCTTTGCATACAGCAGACCTTGGGAGACATTTTCATCTCTTTCCTTATTCAGAGATCTCAAATCACTAAAACTGAAGCCCCACAACTCATATGTCCAAAGCAATGGTGAGCATTGATTTATGGCAGAGGAAAAACAAATAAATAAAAACCAGTCCTTCAGGCTTCTGGTTGAATACAGTAGAGATGAGGCCTTTAGACCACTGGATACGATAAATATCTCTGCCTTTTTTTTAAGCCAGTGGCTCAGTATTTTCATTATTCTTAAACTTCACTGCCATGCTAGGATCATGAATTATACTTGCAGAGTCCCTAATGTTTCATTGGCTTCTATTTCAGTAACTGCTACTCAGATACCAGGAGAAATCATATAAAATAGCCAGCCATCACCCTTCTCCTCTCCAGAAGCAATAGTCACTTATTGAAAAATAAGAATCCAAACATGGATCACAGCTTTCATCTGTTAAACTCTGTTCAATATAATCTCCTAAGACATTTACATGTTATATATTCTACGGTTGTTGCTCAAAACAATGTATTAAGTCTGGACAGCAATGAAATTTGAACCATTAATGTCAACTTCCCTCAATAAAAGTGTATCCCCGTCCCTATGTCTCCTCACCACAATCTCAAACGATGGCTCACATTGCTCTGGGAGTACAAGGAATTAAATGTCAAACAATTTTAAAGCCTGTTCTCATACACAGAAAGCTTTGATGTCGAAAATTACAACACAAATCAACAGGAAAGACATTCAGCACTCTGACTGCAATCCCATCATCGTTCTGCTGTACTTTGCTGAAAGATGGGTGTGAACCAACAAAAAACTCACAGTCCAAAGAGAAAGTCCCAAGTTTCCCAAACTCCAAGTAACCATTCTGTAAATTGCTAGCCCAGGTCAGGTAAAAAATACTGCAAAGTAACCGAGAAGGAGTGATGTTCAAAGATGTTGCTGCCTCTGCATTCAAGGCATCTCCATACAGCCAAACTTTCCTAGATCAGCTGATGTGTCCATCTAATTTGAGTACATACCAACAGTGCAGAAGGACTGATAAGACGCGGAGAGATCAGCAGTGTGCACAGAATTCTTGCCATAAGCCACGTCTCTTCTGGTGGCAGCTGGAGGCACAACACGCTATATACACAAATAATTCAGTATACTCCTATGACAAGGTGTTCTAGGTGCTGCTTGTCCTGGTTTGCTCTACTTTAGGAGTCATTTTTTTTCTACACATAGCAACAGAAGAGCTGGAGAGGACAAAACTGTACCACTTATAGACAGGAGATTTCCCTGTTATCTACACTGCACGACTTTGACCTCGTGGCACTATACTAGCAACAGGGAAGCAGTGAAAAATAAGAACTTCCTCACAGACTCTAATGTTTTATAGTTATCACAGACAAACGTGCAATTGCAAATGTCTAAATACAAAGCACTGAAGATCGTGGAAGGCAAACTACCTTCACTTGTGCTTTGAATCTCACTGTCTGATCTCTAATGCAACCACTCAGCTTTATTTCAAAAGAAAAAAAATATTACTGCATGTAACAGTTTGAAAGATCTATTAGAATTTACAAACTCTGGTTTTCTGGCTTTCATCAGAGTGCCAGATTTGCCTCCATCTTCTTCATCTGAAGGAAGCTGAGTTACAACAGTACATTTGGAGAAGCAAAAACTTGTCCCATAAAACACAGAATTTGAGATACAGCTGAAATCCTGGCTGGATTTCTGAAACCATTCCAGTTAAATGGGTTGATTACAGAATAATTTCCAGTAAGGAAATTCAAGTTAGAGTGGTTCTGTAGCAATCACTTGGAGTGATAAGGGATGCATTCTCTGTGCCTTTATACTAGTTGTACTCCAGTGCAGTTCTACCTATTTCAGTATTTACCAATTCAAGGAAGGTGATCAAAATTAGAGTCGATTGACTCTGATAGAAAGAAATTCTCAGATTTCTCCAGTCCATTAACATCAATTTCTTCACTCCATTAACACCAGTTTTATTCTGGAGTAACTTCACTGATTTCAAAGGAGTTACATCACCCCGGTGTCAGTGTGAAGGAAACAGAAAATAAGACCCTATTTCTTAATCTTCTTCTGGAAAATACTGCTTCCCTCAGACAATTAATGCAAAGTGATTGAGCAAGAAACATCAAATATACTTGTAAAAGGTATTAGCTGAACAATCTACCAGATAAGAACTGTATTTAGGTTCTGACCCAAAGCCTGCTGAAGCCAGTGACTTTGACATCAGGCCCTCTACTCTCTCTTTAGCCAGAGTTAATACACCCAGCAACAAGGATGCTGTAAGTTGCCAACAGAGGCATTGCCCTGCAGTGCTAAATGGATTGACCGTTGAACTCTAGCTGCTGAAAATAGCTGAATTGAGGAAGACATGTCAGTTATTTCCACCATTGTCCATTTTACACAAAGACAGCAGTTCCCACATAAATTGGATTCAAAGATGCGGAACTCCACAGCACAACAATCTATGACAGTATGCAAGATTTTATGTAAGCGTGCGCACATTCGTGCAGACACATAAATATCAACTACGTGTATCACAGAAGATGATCTGGTCTATTAACTTCAAGTCACTGAGAATTATATGTACTGAGATCAAACAAAGAATGTGCACCGACTTCAATATGCTTTAAATCGGCCCTAAAATAAAGAGATCAGCAGGACTGAAGCTCAGCAGCCTCCTAAATATTTCAAACCCTAGAGTTTAACCGAATGAAAATGTGCTGTTCCTCGAAAGCACGCACACCAGTCTATATGCACATGACTGGGAATAAACAGTTGACATTCTCTGCACACACTCTGAAGCAATTGCTTAAATAAAAAATTTGTTTCATGACATAAATAATCCAGCAGGGTAAATTCCCCAAAGTGTCAGCTTCTGTATTATTGATGCCTAATATTTTAAAATAAAATCAAGTACGATTAATCTTCTTGTATAACTATAACGAGTGGAAGGAAATCGCTAGCAGAATGTATTAGTGTTTATCAAAAACAAACAACTCTAGTTTCCACATTCAACAACAAGGGGTAGATGATACCAGAGGAAAAATTAAATGGAAAACTGATCGGAAGACATGGAAGCACCTCTCCATTTTTAATGGAAATAGATATGAAAAGATCATTACAGCTGCCTTGCTAAGTATGCAGTACTGATATGACAGAACCGAAACACATCGGTCTTGCAGTGCCTGAAAAAACAACAAAACAAAACAAACCACCTTGAAGGGGGTTTGACAGTTTACTTTGAGCTCTAGTTCTACCAAATCTTGAAAAAAAACCCCAACAACTCATCTCTCAGAATACTCTGATTCTGTTCATTCCCATGGGGTCTCATATTCTACATACTCTGAGTAGAGCCCTTCAGTCTTAATTAAGGAGTAAAGGGCTCCTGTAACAAAACTAAATGCATATCATAATCACCATGAGACAATTCTCAATCAAACAGTGCCACAGAACAAAAACAGTGCATTGTTTCTGAGGTTAAAACACTTTTTTCAGAGAGCTTGACTACACAAAGCTTTACTTACATCCCAAACGTAACGTATCCTGCGTAGTCCCATTGAAGCAATAAACCTGCTTGAGATGTTGTGCAGGTCTGATTTTTTTTATCCACTTGCTTTCTGTTGCTGTGGCTGTTTTTTAAGCCACCTCTCACATGCATGTGACTCTCCAGAAGAATGCCAGGTGGGAACTGAGAATACAATGGAGTGCCTGACCAATACCACAAGGCTCCCCATCTGTAGCTTGTTAAGAGAAGTCCGGCAGAATGAAGCACATCTGGAGAAAGATCTTCAGGTGACTGGGGTTAACTAATTGCCAACTTACTTCAGCCCGGTCAACTTGAAATGAAATGTCTGTCAGGTGGGTTGACCAGCTTAAATCCACAACCTTACTGGAACACAAACCATTTTAAGTAATACAGATTAACTCACTATGCACAAGGGTTACCAGGTTTGTAGATGAAAGTACAAGTCTTGTAAGACTGTATAAATACTCAAAAGACTAGCATTTTCCTTTTCCTGTAGGAAAAAAAGTTTTGCATCAAAATAAATGCTTAGTTCACATGAAAATGTAAAATCCATGGGATTAGATTCAGCTGTATTATATCAGGAATGCAAAAGTTGTGTTTCGGTATTGATGAATGCCAGCAAGGCTTGAATTTGCATGTAATTTACAATCACTTCCTTCAACAAATGTCTTCAGTTAGTATTATTATGAGTTTGGCATGACAAGATTATTACAAATCACTCTATCAGGAAGAATCGGTAAGAAACCCACCATTTATTTGGCAATACTGTAACAGACGTGATTGGGTGAGAAGGTATAAACATGGTTTATGTACAGAGCGCTGTACATTACTCAAGTGCACTAGTGTCACATGCAGATTAGAAAATTATTAGTTCTGTTCTGATAGTGTTTGTAATCTGCTGCACCTGAATAGATGGAAGATGTAGTCCCTCCTCTCAAGGAGATTACAGTCTAAATTGCTTCTCTTGTACTGGGCAAGTGATAAAGCCTGGCGAGCACCGGACAGCACTAAAGGGAGGTCAGGTAGCAGCGTACAAGCCAGACAGCTTTGCAAACAGCAGTGAGCTTCCCAAGCCAGGCTGTCAAGAAAGGGACTAAGAGCTCTGATTTGCATGCAGTGATAGATTAAAATCAGACGGCCAAAGTAGTTCCCATCCCCTACACCACCTACTGCATTCCCCTGATGGCAGTTGTCATCCCACCACAGCAGAGACAACTGAATGGCTCATGAAGCAGCTTCTGGAGTGCTCAAGTTTTCAGCTTGGAGTATTATGTCTCCAATTTGAGTTTAACTTAATATGCTTTAGAAGCCATTCATTCATCTGCCTTGCAGAGGAGGTAATCTCCATCACAAGGGCAGGACAGACAGCTTGAGGGCCATAACCTCTTCAGCTGTTTTTCGCCTTTAATTTGCCACAGCTTGCAAGTCAGGGACCTCAGGCAGGACCTAAGTCATATGGCTGGATTTCAAAAAAGCACTTAGGGCCAATGAAATCTGTGGAACAACCGGTGATTAAAGTCAAGCAGGTGCCTAAACGCTTAGCCGGATTGAGATCACTTAACCTAGACCAAGACGCTGGACTTATCTTTACAGCTCAGCTGATGAAATTCATCCCTAAGATGAACACAGTGCTGTCCGTACCAGCCTGTATATTAATTATTAACATTTACATGAGAATATAAAATTACTCAAGTAAAAGCGTTGTTATGAATCAAAAGCTTTAACAACAAATATTGCAAAGATCAGACGTTCCCACTAAACAGACTGGGACTCTAAAAGCGATGAAAACCACAAGACAATGTAGAATTCTTCCAGCCTTTGTCATCCACACTAAATTTGCAAACTGCAGATCACGGCAGATACTGAAACATGTTCTCATTTTGAGAGAAGTCCATGCAAGTACCACATGCTGTGAAATACTATCTTAAGGGAGTTGTTTTGATAAAAACAAATGGCCAATCCTAAAGATTAATGCTTCATACGATGTATTCAGGTTATTAATCCCACCTTCTTCTTTCCACTGGCCCCAGTAGTGAATGTTTTCTGGAAAACTGCATGGAGCCAGATGGTTAACTATTGGAAATCTATACTAAAAAGATTAATGTTACCCCATGACAGGGATCAGTCATTTGTAGAGATTTCCTAATACAAATGGTGACATTTGTTTATTCAGACTGGCGGGATGAGCCATACTCTGAGGAGAGCCTAATTAGTTCTCCAAGATTTTCAAAACATTGGGGCCCAGCTGCTGAGCTTCAGTCCAACATCTGAAAGAAAATCACACATGTAAACAAATATTCAAGTAACACGGACGTACAGACCGACAGATATGAGTGACTGCTCTTCAAGCTGCCTTGGAGTCGTTAATTCTAACGCAGGATGCGGAAAGATGTCGGTACCCTGGGTGAGTTAAGCACTTACAAGTGGCCACTGGAAAGACTCCAGTGCCAGTCACAGTGATTACATATTGCAGTCCTGGGGGCCGTTTCTCTTTAGACAGAAGAGCTGTGCAGAGCTGTAGTCTGAATGCCTGCCTACACCCATCAGTCTCAACACCAGCCCACTCCAATGCTCAGTAACAAATACCAACCATCTCCATACCATGCTTTCATGTGTCAACTAAACATACTGCAAGGAAGACGAGTAAAAAAGAAACAACTGTGTTTTACACAGAAGTTTCCAAGTGTGAAGAGTACTTACTAAATTTCACAGTAGCCCTTTTTCCAGATGGATAAAAGATCCAATATGTCCAAGGCAACTGTAATTTCCAAACCACTTTGATTAAACCCCCCGCATTCAGGAAAGCAGTGAAGCACATGCTTTAAAGTGAAGCACACACTTAAATCCCATTGACTTCAGTTATGCATGTGTGCTTACACGCTCTCCTGAATAAAATGGATGTAAGCATGTGTTTAAACTTGAACCTATGCTTTGTTGAGATGAGACTGTGAAGAGAGGAGAGTGAAATTTAAACCGGTGTGAGAACCACTGCTTTTATCACTAAGCAACAAGACCTTTCCATCAGCAGAGAACATATCTAGGTGTTTGGGGGAAAAAAATAGCTACATACAAGTGCTTTTTGTTTCCACTAAAAGGACATAAGAAGTGAAAAAAGCAAAAGAAAAGCCATTAAAATGGAACAGTTTTATATAAATGATACAAACCCTCAATTCATCAATACGAAAACACTGACAATCCCGAGACTGAGGCCAGGACAGATGTTAACTTTATAAACAGCTGTGGCAGCTGAAGACACTGCAGATTTCCTACTGGTTGTTACTGCTCCCCCGTTGGAAGTCACCACATGTAGAGTGCAGGCAGCAGAAGGGATCATGTGAGTGCACCTTCACCCACCACAGACAAAATCCACCATGTGAGCTTACAAAAGCAAAAGACAAGAGCTGTGGTTAAATCTCTTGAATGCTGGCTGCTGAAGGAGGTGCAGGAGCACTCGTGGTACAGGCAGGAGAAAGCAGCTACAGCTGACGTGGCTACAGGACACTTCTGCAGGATTCCCGTGCATGCTCCACTCTTTATAGTAATAGATCATGATTGCTCTCAGAAATCAGTACCTGACAAATAGGACCCCTTCCAAAATGGTCTGTCTCAAGAAGAATTACAATTATTTGGATCAGTTTTTGGTGTAAGGAAACCTCAACTGTAATGGGCTAGAACAAGAAACAAGTTGAAGACTTGAAAACACCAGTTTTGCTGTGATAAATTCCTAGAGCAAAACAAGCAAAAAAAAAAAACCCACCACCCACCGCCGAAGAAGTACTTTCCTAGGAAATTACACAGGAAAATAGGGCTTGTAAAGTACACCACTTCCTACACACCTAGTGACTGCATTATTAAATTACAGAGACCAGGTCACCAGCTGGAGTAACCAGGCACAGTTCTGGTGAACAAACAGAACTAGACTGGTCAACACAAAACTTGAAACCCTGGTGCTAGACTTGTATAGTGTTTCTTTTTAATCCTGGGCCTTTTCATATCCATTGGAACATTGACTAACGGTTACTGACAGCAACTGTGATCTGGCTTCTGATTCTTAAGGTTAGTTATTTACAATTTTTTTTGTGTGTAATATCCTTTCCTCTCCAGCGGTTTAACTTTTGCATCTCAGACTTCAAAGTTAACTTCAATTACGAGCTTCCTGAGACAAGGACTGTTAATGTACATACATAGAAACTAATGAAAGGAACTCCCTCCGCCTCTTACTGAGAACCTGCCACAGTACTAAACCAGAAATCATTCAGGTCCTCTATAGCAGTTTAAACCAATACGCTTTGCACATCATCCTGAAATCACCTCCCCTTTGACCCTGTAGCAGCTATGCCATATCGTGATTCATAATGCAGGAAAGTATTTTCTTCCAATGTATATGCAAAAGCTGAAATATTTTCTTCCAATGTATATGCAAAAGCTGCATGAAACAAAGTGCGACCAACTACAGTTAAATCAACTCGCCTCTTTTTCTGGAGAAGTATGAGCTTTAAAAATAGGTATTTATTAAGAAACTGGATTTCTAAGTAGAGTCCCTCTCAGTGGTATAAATATCTGACACAGACTTAATCAAGAGCACATCTTGGAGAAAATATTAAAGTAGCATACAATTTGGTACCGCTGCAAAAAAGCAATCAAAGCAGAGCACGGCAATAAATTAGCAGAAAAAGTTCTATATTCAAACCAGACTAAAAGTAATTTTGTAAGTCAGCAGTAAAAAGTTAAATAAACACTAATTTAATCTATTTTAGATGCAGCAGTCAACAGATGAAATACTTTACTGCTCTCTAGCTATATGAACACCATCAGGTGACACAGAAATTGAAAAAAGAAAGGAAAACCACTTCCCTATTCAGGCACTAAGCACTGTGGAAAGCACGAGCACCGAAACACGGGAAACAGATCTCCTGGGTCAGGGAAGCTATTTTAAAAAGGGAAAACTGCAAAAGAGTTTTGATGCAATGACCTCTAGATAATGGTTGCGACCTATTTTTACCATGCTGCCTTTCTGCGCACTTTCAGGCAGCACAATCATCCTTTTATAGGGAACAAGTATTTCACATCCCTCTGGGGTATGCATAGAAAGGAAATGATTAGTTCCTCCAAAGAGCTACCCTGTGTAAGAAGCAACAAATTTCCTGGCAATGCAGAATGAGGAAGAGAAAGATGGAAGAAACAGAACAGGGTGTCAGTGGGATTTCTAGGGATTACCACTTCTCAAAACCCCTGGGTTTCAGTTGTTCACATACCTATTCATCATTAATACCAGGTAGAGGACTCTATTCACGAAGGTCCCTAGAAAGGACCTGGAAAAGTTTTATGAAACAAGGCTACCAAGAGCAAACAAGTAACATGATTAATTTCACATCTGAAATTCCGTATGCAAGTGAGCACATGAGAATCACACCTATCTCAGACTCTGTCTGAAGCTTGCTTTGTCTTTTTAAACAGGCCGCAGCAAATTTACCTTCAGATAAACATCCTAGATGATTATTTTCAAGAAATAATAAAGAGGACTTCGTTGTTATCACTCCAGGCATTTACGCTGCAGATGGGCAAGAAAAAGGACTTTATAATAAATCAGCCAAGAAACAAATGAACAGCAAATTAATAGCAGGTTAATGAAAATCAGTGATAGTAAAGCAGAGGAAAGAAGAAAGAAACACTAGGAACTGAACTATAAAAATGAAAGCAAGAAGCAATGACTGATGATGGCACAACCAACAGAATTAATAAACATAGGCTTTGACTCTGAAAGGTACCCAAGGAAGTGCCTGTTGCCCAAGACATTTCACTGAGCTCCCTATGCCTAAAGCCAGGCACAAACTTGATAAAACTGTCAGCAGGTCGATTCAACAACAGCGCTCTTCAAATCCATCCTTTAAATAAACAAATACAGACATGTGGATGCTGATGGATTTCTAGTTAAGTACAACAAAACTTCTACTAGTTCAATCAGAACAAAGTCCTTTGAACCACTATGAACCACCAAAGTCCTCCATAAGAAAGAGTATGGTGACCAGAGGGCTGCTAAGTGGCCTCCTGCTATGAATTCAGAATGATGTCCTTTTATTTCTATACTGCAGGTAATTTAAGTAAGCAACACACACTTAGTGAACCAAACCCATCATCTGCAAACTACTGGGAAACTCTGGGCAAAAAAAAAATTACGCTAGGGATGGATGAGGAAGGCAACTAAGAAACAGAGTGGGAATCACTTGGAAAGGTGTTTCTTTTCCTTTCTCAGGGTCAAGGAGTGCAACCAGACAGGAAAATACAGTGCCATCAGATGTCACTGCACTGATGCATCAGAGAACCTTCAAGGAAGACACTCCTCTCTTGTTATCATTTGCTGGACTTTTTTGTTTTTGAAGCAACATTAAATTTGCATTAGCTTGGATGGGGGAAAAGGATGGCATATAAAGGGAGAGAGGCTGAATTAATTTTCATAAGCAACATACTGGAAGAATACAGAAGAGGGGATTTGAGGGAGCTTGAAAAGGGAAAAGAGAGACAACCATTAGTACTAGAGACCTCCTACGTAACACACTCTGCTCTCATGCAAGAATTGCAATGTCTCTTTCCCATCCAGACTAAATGTCACACTGCTCTGAACAGCTTTTGGATTCCCCACTCCAGGGCACTCCAGGGAGGAAACTGTTTTGGCTGAAGTTTGGCAGGAGCAGGTGGCATTCAGCAGCTGCAAGTCATTTTGCTCTTGTTGGCTCTGCAGCAGTTCTTGGACTTCTCACAGTTTGTGTTCAGTGGGGAAGAGGGAAGGGGGAGGGAGCAAACAAGTCCTTGGTGGTGGTTAACAGCATCCCAGGCTTCACGGCTGCCTCTTCCAAGCTGGCAACCATAAGCACACAGCAGAAGACATAGTGCTTTCAGAAGGTGCCCGCATGGGTCTGCCAGCACAGGGTTCAGGTTTGCTTGTGCTTCCATTCTGTGTTGTGAGAGCACATCGCCTCTGACACAGCTGCCACTTCAAGGTGGAAACAATCCTGTGAGCCAGATGCTAATCCTGCGGAGGAGGCAGGAAGAGAGGCGAGGAGGATGGCGAGGAGGATGGCTCAACACCAGGTGTAAGTCATCTCTCTGCAGGTGGACTAGGCAGCACCCGAGCCTTTCCGAGAGCCCCAACACACATCCCTTTTCCCAGCATCTGTGCTGCCAATTCTTCAACCTCTGTGTGTGTATGAGCTTGTCTGCAGAAACAGGGGCCGCGGGTGGGAAATTTCTGGGGCTGCTGCTATTACTGTGCAAAAGCAGAGTAGTACAAGTACTTTAATGACTACCTTTAACATCATATTTCATCGAAGAAAAGAAAGCAGAATCTGGACACCCTAAGTGTGGCAATGCCATTAGGCTGTTTGTCTGAACTTAGTTATTCCCCTCTTTAGAAGTCATCTGAGAAATCAAAAGGTAAGCATAGGAGCAGGAGAAGAGACAGCAGTTCTCTTCCCTTCTCCAGTTCTCACCACAGCAGAAGGAATTCTGAATTCCAAGAGCATCTCTTTCAGGAGAATTTTAAGTGTTTTAAAACTCTTAAATCCCTCTCTTCTTTCTACTTTTCCTTTCAAATAGGCATCCTGAAAAACCCTTCCATCTGGCATCTCAAATGATTTCTTGAACCTGCAACATATTCCTCTTGCATTCACTGATACACCCAACAGTCCAGCCCTTCATTTGAAAGGTTTTTTTCATTTCCAAATGGCACAAGTGCCATCATGTGCTACAGTGATGCCACTCCAAACGTGAATTTCCCTCTCTGAACCAGCCTGGTGCACACACTTGTGCGGGGTAGAACAGTCATTTTTTTCCCCTCCAAGTTCATCTTTCATCACCATCCCTGACAGACAGACACATCCTGCTTGGCGAAGTCTAACACTTTGCTAATGAAGTTATCTCATGATCTTTTGTTACAGCTGATGTCTGTTCTGCAATTTAACAACCACCTCTTTTCATCTGTTATGGTGGAGCAATTAGTCAATGCTATTAATATTGAGAAGTCCTATTACAGTAATAGCTAGAAAACTATTTACCCAATTCACTAGAC
This sequence comes from Actenoides hombroni, assembly GCA_024336885.1. Lineage (NCBI taxonomy): Eukaryota > Metazoa > Chordata > Aves > Coraciiformes > Alcedinidae > Actenoides > Actenoides hombroni. The sequence goes on from WUAM01000107.1 coordinate 10,482,758, forward strand.
AAATGCACAGGTAGGCACTGTCTCTATGCTGAAGAGCACTGTTATACAGGTCACTGAATAAAATGAACAGCTAAAACATCCATAGTAAATACTCATATAAATTACTTCCTCTTCATTCACAAGCATTTGTTACAGATTTTTCCTAGAAATTCTTTAACAGCAATGCTACACAACACAGCCAACACCACTAATATTGTGTGCCAACCTGGAGTTTGTACCAAAAGCACACTCAGTAACGCAGAGAGTTCTGTTGGAAAACTCTCCAGCTAAGTGTATGGTTGCCATCTTGCAGCAAAACTGCACAGTAAGCTCCTCAGTAACGAAAACTGCCCTGATCTGGGGGCATCTGTGTGAGTCAAAGGACTACTTGTCAGGATGAAAGAAGTCTTGAAACAATAGCGTTTGCCAGAGCGAGTGGTGGATGTGGCATCCACGTCCCTCTGTGGGAGGGAGAGTTCAGAACATCAAGTGAGATGAGGTTTCAGGAGGTGAATAAGCTACTTCAGCTGAATGCACATTAACCCTCAGGTGCAGCAAAGAAGAAAATATTTGCTCTGACTTTTTTTTTTTTTTTAAACAGATTTACCCCTGTTAAAGGAAAAGCTGTCAAAAAACCTTCACTTCCTAATGGTCTGAGAACAGCAATAACCTAATAATGTTTTTCTTATGGACAAAGTGCCCCCAAACATTTATAACGGACCATTACAGCATGCATTGCAACTTTACAAGCCTTCATCTAATTACTTCCACTGAAACAAACACACAAATCTTCCAGCTCCGCGTTGCCACACACACAGCCTCTGCGAGCACTAAGCCTTCAGCAACCTTCCTCTGATGGACACTTTTTTTTTCAGGAAATGACACAGAGACATAGGTAAAAGGTGATTTAGATAGACTGCTGTGTCAGAAATTGTCAGGATCTGATTTAAAGACCTTGCCTTTGTCAAGAAAGACAGTTGGGTGTCTGCTTTAAAGAAGTACTGGGAATATTTTCATCAAAGGTTCGAATTGAAAAACAGCAGGAGGTAAATATCTGAGATGTTGCCAAGAAAGACCGCTATATCCGTGCAATTACCATTAACAGGGGACAGCAGTGGTTCAATGAAGTAATTCAATCTGGTGTCCTACATTTTATCAGACAGCAATTCTGAGTTCTGACATAAAAGGCTGAGAAAGGATTGGACTCTCTTCTGTGAAATTCAGCCTTAAATTCTTGCAATCAGGAGATGTGTTCTCTGCTTCAGGTGCAATCCTACTATCCCTCCAAATGACTCAAAAGAAGAATACAGTAATATTCACCGTACACTAATCATGCTCGGAGGAACAAGTCATACTTTGGGCAAGTTCTGGAACGGAGTGCCTGCACTATGAAGGGAGGGTTTTCCTGACCTAACTATACCAGTATTTCCTCTAAGTCTCTCAAGAAGAAAAAGATCTACTGTTTAAAAGATTAAATAATATGATGTAGCATGAATTGGTAAACATCTTGTTCCAAAATATGAGAAAGTGAGGGAAAGACAACATTTCTTCAGAAAATGGCAAACTGAAAAGCCTATGGAAGCTCATATCAAAACACCACCATCACACGGCTTCTCCTCATCATGAATCCATCCATATCACGTACTCCTGTCTCCTTAGAGGCTTTTGCACTATCTTTCTCCACACTAATCCTAGCAGTTAGTCAAATGACAGTGCCGGTGACTTCCAAGGTCACCAAGCTTGCACAGCAGCTCTGCATTTCATCTCTGCGAGGCAGCCCTGGATAGCACCCAGCTCCCATGCCTGACAGCGGGATGAACTTTCACACCATCTCAGCACAACACTCAACATTTTGGTGTCTCCAGCACAGCACCAACCCAAACAATCACCACCACAAACCCTTTTTTCAGTGAACTCACCAGATTCTATCCTTTAAGTCTTTTCTGCCATAATGCTTTCTGCTATAATCCCTTCTTTTTGCAGTGTTCTATTCTACGAATACTCACATTATATAAAGCAGAAGTCTTGCAAGGTTTATCACTGTAAATGCACAAAGGAGAAAAATGTTCATTTTATTATTTGAGTAAAATCTCACCACGAACACTAACCAGCAGATTTGTGCTAGTGCTGTTCTTTCCAGTTGGATCACAGAAAAAAGTTCACCAAGTTCAAAACTTCAGTAACAAGACCAAACTGGCTCTTGCTTCACGCAGAACACAGTCAACCACCTTTAAATATGATACAGACCCAGGACTACCAATGAAGTGCTTTACTTGGGGACTGTATACCCTTTTTCATGAAATGATACTGAATTCCCTCTAGAGACCCATCACTATCTTTCCTCCAAAATATTAAACACTCGATAAATACATTCAATGCTATTGAGCATTCTCTTTTCATGATAGGAAACTGAGACCCTTGGAAGATGAAGGCTTTGTATATGACAGCTTAACTGCTTGCAATCAAACTAATTTGCAGTACGATGACCTGAAATGAGTTTCAAAGCACCATAATGCTTGTTTAGCAATCAGCGAAGCAATTCTTCACTGTTCAGGTTCACATTTGCAATTTGTGTCACGTGCTAAGGGAAAAAGTGTGGAAAGACAAAAAATAAAATCATTCTTTTGCTTTACAAGAGCTGATGAGAAAAACATGGGCTACGTGTAACATGGGGCATTGGAGACCAAATTCGGACTGACAGCAAATCTTAAGTCTTTCTGCTATTTATATAAATTTTATAATCTCCTGAAGAAAAAAAAATTATAAAATTAAAATTTTGCATATAAATCACAGAATCATCATAGAATCATAGAATGCATTGGGTTGGAGGGGACCTTTAAAGGTCACCTAGTCCCATCCACCTGTAGTGAGCAGGGACATCTGCAACTAAAGCAGGTTGCCCAGAGTCCCATCAAGCCTGACTCTGAATGTCTCCAGGGATGGGGCCTCCACCACCTCCTTGGGCAACCTACTCCAGTGCTCCACAACCCTCAGTGGAAATGATCATGTGTTGATTTTTCTATTTTCATTTGTGTTGGATAAAAAAATGACTAAGGAAGGTCACCTGAAACTGGAAAAGTTCACTGGAAGCTTCAGAAAAGCCAGCACAGATTCACCAAGGGCAAATCATGCTCAACAGACTCCATCACCTTCTATGACAAAGTAACTCGCTCAGTTGATGTAGGGTAAGTAGTGGACATTGTCCACCTGGACTTCTCCAAGGCTTTTGATATGGTTTCCCACAGCCTCCTTCTGGAGAAATTCATGCATTATGATCTAGACAAGTGGTCTGTATGGTGGGTGGGGAACTGACTGTCTAAAACACCAGAAACTCTGAAATCTGATCTCAGTTCTGCTTACTTGGGTAAGAAGCTGCTGTGTCCTGCTTTCCTTGTTTAAGATTTGGACAACTCAGTTTCACCCACATCAGAGAACTGTTAAGGATGAGTATTTTAAATTCAAATCATTTTGCTCAAAAAATACAAGCATGCATTTAAAGCAAGATTCTACAACGCATGAGGAAATAACACTCAGAAGGGCTAAAGACCTGTCTTGACCAAATTCCAGCCCCGGTAATTTATTTTGCTTGCCTAAACATTTCTCACATACTGAGTTAATAACATATGTTTTTCTCAACCTCTAAAAAAATACAGTTTTGTTCTGCAAACCCAGTTGTTTTGCTCCAGCTATTCTCATCATGATGAGTAGGATGCTGGCAATATACATACACCTGCTTTTGCTGTTCTTCTTGCTTTGATGGTCATGTTGTTAGCAGGCTCTTTAACGAGTCTCGGTTCTCCCTAGGAACAGCACCACAGTTTATAAATGCTAAAATTAATAGACCTGGGGTAGACTTTATTACACGTAATGCATTTAGTTGGCAATGATGATGCCTCCCTTACAGCAGCTGTTACAATAAACTGCATTTTCAATGGCTCCTAGAAAACAAAAGACAATACCTAGAAGATTTCAGATAGAGAAACACCAGGGTCTCCAGGTCTCACTGCTCCACACCGAATCTGCTCCACTGAGGTCTGCAAATACTAATAGGTAATTACAACCCTCAGAGAGAGTCCTACTGGGAATCTTGTCCACTTTTCTTGAACCTGAATTTACTGTGAGAAGATTCATAACCTCTATTGTCAGCCTCACTTCTGCAAAGAATGGGCACACAGAGATTTTAAAGTGGAGCTAAGATGGATTTCAGTACACCCTTCACAATAATAGTTGGTAAAACTAATTACAGTGAGAAAATTGGAGATCATTCATTACCCTACTAAGCAAATTAGGATTCGTTAACAATGATTCATAGCGCCAAACACAGGATAACAAGGATTGTCTTTTCAACTGCATTCACAGGGGAGATGACAGTTTATTAAGTGTGGTGCCATCCAAACAGCCACCGCTGCAAGTGCTTTTGTAGACCTCACAGTATTTCAGAAGGATACATAAGCAAAACACGTTTCGATGTTTGGATTCTAAAGTCAAGCACTAAATATAACTGAGCAACTTACCCTATTTGCAAGAACAACTGCTCTTTATTCATCAACATCCCTGAGTATATGATGTGTAGTTATTGTAACTCTTCTGTAACATTGGCTGGTTGAATTTATTAAACTTCTTTCAAAGGGTACTTTTGATCTAACCTCTATCTCTCCTGTGGAAACTAGTGGGTCTTATTCTGCTCTCCCAGCTCAAAGGCATCAACCATCATCACAAATTTGACCAGCTCAAAGAAGAAACCATAGGCTACTTAGGATCACTGCCATTGCATATAGACCAGGCAATGAAGGAAAATCTACTGGCTTTAAGGGCTCTGTCTAAGAATGTGAGCCCAGAGAATGCGCTGGCGTAACTAATTCCACATTTCTCCTGCAAGGTAACATCTCGGGTGAAAATCCATCCTATTGCACAGTGAAATAGCCGGCCTTTATCTAGGCCAAATACTGGTTTTCCATCATCTCTATACTAATACCGCTGGTGCTCCACTTATTCTCCTTGGGATGAGTTTTTAGAGCTCTGAGTAATGTAATGCAACATTGCACAACACAGTGTCCCAGTGGCACGCTGTAGCTACGCAAACATCTGCTGAACCGAACCCACTCAGGGCCAAATTGGATAGCACAACTGATTAGCTAGAGCCTTTGGGAATACGCTCACGATTTATGTTTGTCTGAGTCACCAGCCCATGTGCAAATCACATTTTTGTTTTTCTTCCATACCTCCCCCCCCCTTTTTTTTTTAAGGTGGAGCAAGAGCATTGTTTGGAAAAACAAGTGTCACAGGAATTTCTCCTTCTACCTTCCCAATGTTATTTGCATCAACAGCTAATTACCAAATTCAATTCCAGCTCTGAAAAATGCACAAATTCTCTACTTTTTTGGGAAAAAAAATTGCTAACCAAAAATAAGCATTAAAAAAAGGAACAGAATACCCCTAGATATTGCCACAAAAGCTTGAGAAGCAGACCAGTGTAAGACATCGAAATAAACTGCCATAGACAGAGAAACTGTACAATTGCCAAACAACCTGACAATCTGGGAATTGGGTTTGTCATTTAAAAATAAAATACTTATTTAGGTTTTGATTTCTGTTCTGTGTTGGAAACCAATGAACCACCTGCATCCTTTAATGTGAATTTGGCTGGATGCGAGATACACAAACTAGCAAAAATCTTTCTTTGTAGCCAGATAAGAGAAAAAGCTTCCACTACGATTCAAACTCCAATCATATTCTAAAATATCTCTCTCAACCTCCTGAAATCATAGGCAGCTGGACAACACTAAAATCACATAATTTAAATAACCTTTCTTTTAAAGATAAAAAGGTCACGGTTTGGTTTTTCCCCCATTAAAACTCTATGTTCCAATTATCTAAACTGACTTCTCTATAAGACATCATCTACCTTATAACCTGTCTTTGATGAGAGACAATGACAATTTGCAATGCAAAAAATATCAAAGACAAATGGGAGACTTCCCAGGAAGTATTCAGTTTTGATTTCTTAGGGGGAACCAATTTTAACAGCACGACCAAATTTTTTTTCCCATGCACCAATCACGGACTGGACTGAGCTCATAGAAAACAATGTAAGTCAGATCAGTACAAAAGGCTTAGAGGAGAAGTGGAATTATTTTTACCTTTGTCTCTTCTGACTGCTGATGTAATAATATTTAAAGCAGGTAGGAAAGTGTCTACTCGGACAAGCAGCGCAAGACAGGTGGAAGAGATCTCAGTGACAATGAAAATAGGTTTTCAACAAAACCTATGGAACAGTAGCACTTGTGAGAGAAGCAGAAGAGAAGTTCTTCCCAACTGAAGAAAAAAAAACCAATCAAAAAACCACTTGTAGGTACTAAGAACTCCTCAACTTTGCTTACTTTAACTTTGGTTACTTCCACTTTGCTGAACGCATCTAATTAGAAAGTCAGTTTAATCAAAGGCAGTTCTGATCATCCTGGTGAGGTCTAAGTTAGGCTGAATCACTTGGAGATTCCCAACCACAGCACAGGTGGGTTATCAAAGCAGGCAGTATGAACACCCTCTCCAGAGCACGTCTGTTTGTCCTTCACCCACAGCTTTTCAAGAAGCACTGATGCAGAGGCAACCAGAACTTAAGAATCCACTCTCCCAACTCTGCCATTCAGAAATGCACCTGGTTACAGCATAAAACTAGGCAAGATTCCAGCCTCCACCACTATTACTGGAAGTGCATCATGAATTACTCGGATGGAACTACCACACAGATCTTAAAAAAATCATTTTGCATTACTGGGAAGTGTCAGGTTTATAAACATTTCCTTAAACACTCAGTGACCTCAGAAGCCTCTCTATAGAATAAAAGGATTCAAAAGTAGTTTCTGCTTTGCAGTAGCATGTCCAAAATCCACCAACACTGCAGACCCACCACCCATCAAACCCAAGTCTTTTGCATAATTATGGCTCTCAAAGAAGATTTCAAGTCCCACAGGTATTGTCTCCACTAGGCACATGCTAGGTAACATGGCCTAAACACACATAGATTCCATTAGTACTCGGATTTAAAAAGCAAATGTAAGTTACTTAATCCATACCTCAGTGTGCATTTACTTCTGAACAAAACCTGCTTCCATCTGTGCCCCTGCTTTCTGCAGCAGATGTGCTCGGACAGCGAATCTACCATGAGACCATCGTAACTTACCTGGTTGCCTGTGTTTCCTTTGGTGCACCAGAGTGTGTAACATTTCGTAGTCCAAAGTACAGCACAGACTGATCGATAATTTCCACAGGAAAAAGCTCTGTTATTATCTATTCAACTAAAAACTGGGTTTGTTTTATTTGAGATCCATGACCCTTGTTTTGATGTTTTGGGTTAACACTAAACACGAAAACTAACAGTCTTTTCCAGTTAAAAGCTTTGGAATAAAAGAAGTGAATTCAAGTGCATATTCTTTTGCACTTTGATAATACAATAATTATATTTATAAGAAACACATGCTAATTGGATCATTCTGGAGCATTTTTCTCATTGTCTGGTACCGCAAAACACATCTGGGTTTTATTTGCCCCATGTAAGTTAATAAGGGTATGGACTCTTTTAAAACAATAAGCACGATAATCCTAAAAACAATTTTCCAAAGAGAAAAGGGAGGAACAACCCCTCCATGTTTCATCCAAGACCGGGTAAGTGTAAAATTAAGTTTAAGATAGAAACTGAAGGACATTTCCTATCTATTCAGTTATTAGTGAAGAAAGAAAAAGAAAGTTAAGGAAGTCTTCTTACTATGACTGTACAAAAGAAACGGTGAAGTTAAATATATCATATTAATGGAACATAATAAGGATGTCCCCCCCACCTACACAGATCCAAATTAGTGTGATTTAAAGTGCCAATACATTGGCACGAGAAGACGTCAAGCTTCTTCTTGCTACTAAACCCTTAACTCGGGAGAACTGGAAACTTTCAAGCTTTTTTGCTGGAGCATAGGGGATGTTGACACCTTCCAGATTTTCACTTTACTGGACCAACCCACAGACAGTATGGTGCAAGGGAACAGCAGATGGCTTTTCTTCTGTTACCTCTGCTTCCTAAAGATGAAGCTGAACATTGTTCTTAAACCATGCATATTCAAGTCCCGCTATAAGAAGAACAAGGCTTATTTATACACGTTAAAGCCTTCCATCCCGTATTACAATCGGCCCATTTCAGAGCATGTCTGTATATGTTCATATGATTTGAATTTTAAGTGCCCAAACAAAGGAAAGCAAATCACTCTGAACTATAGAAAGACATTCAAGTTTTAGTCTTAGTGCAAAATAACACTTGAGCCATTTGATATTGTATTTCCCTTCATCTTCTCCCTCTTAAAATACGACACAAGCCAGGGAAGTACTGGAAAAAGGAAAGCAGTTTTTTCCTGGTTTAAAATTTATCTTAAACTGCTTTGGGTTTTGGTATAGTTAGAAAAACTACCACAAAAACTTTTTCAATTGACAACACACGTTTCAGACCTTACCACTGGAAGTACAAGCATCCCGATGTGCTGAAGCCCAATGTAAATCCAGCAGGACACGGCATTTCTCCAGGTATTAAGCAATTTTGGTGCTTGCATTCTACACTTTACATGTGAGGTCACAAGTACACAGTTTAATCCCATAACTTTCTTATAGGATCACAGACCTCTGTGAAAAAAAGACTGTATTTCACCATGTACTAATGGAAAATTACTCTCTGGGAATCTGACAAGAGAGCAACAAAGTTTTTCCATCATGTAATCGAATATTATATAGTTTTCTTTTCCCCGGGGTTTGATGAAAAGATAGAAGCAGGCTTTGATTATACTATTAGCTATACAGAGCAATGCTATAGAAAAAAAATCTCACTGCATTTTACCCACCTGTTTTCAGACATACATAATGCTCTATTTCTCCTACAGATATTATAAAGGCAGAAAAGACGTGCTTGGAGAATATAGCACTGAGTTACAAGTGAAACAGGATATTAGCAATTTAAACATAAATCTTGGAGGGAAATAAACAGTGCATTGGATTGACTGGAAAACATTTTTTGCTCCCAAACTTATCTGTGGAAGTAAAAGGTATATTGATAAACATGGGAATAAACAGATAGAAAGGTATAGACTGTGAAATCAATAAAGAGGCATGCAAATAAATGATAATAATAACAAAGATTGATCAATTATCAAACCAGCTGGGGCCTGATCCTCTTGTCATGACATAAAATGTAAATCTAGCATAAATACAATTCCAAGATTGTCTGTGAGACTTGGGGCTTTAACCAAGAGGTGTAAGTCACTGGGTCATGTTCTCCAGACGGGGGTACACAGGAGATGAGACAGGACTACCATCCTGGGCTCTTTTAAGTCTATGAATCAATGAGAATTGCTACAAGCGAAAATCAGGATCCTACCGTCTCAGATTAGAGAGCTGGTAAGACCATGGTTCATTTTACTTGTTATAATTGTGCAAATTAAATGCTGTTGGAATTTATGTAGTAATTAACAAGACACCTGATTAGTTCAGGAAAACACTGACCACCATATCTGAAATATTAGTTACAACGCATTTGTGGAGGAAGAACAGAAATAGGTAAGTTAACCTATCGGGCAGCCTGAGATTGGTTATTTATTCTTGTTTCCATATAACAAGGCACTTTGGGTTCAGCAGTAACGCTGTGCTGTTCAGAGGCACATGTGTTAAAGTTGAGATACACTTACAAAGTAGCCTGTTCCCAAGCTGGAAGGAGCTGAGCTCTGCAATAAAACACAAAGACAAAGTGGAAAGTCAGTGACGGTTTTTAACACGTTCCAATCCACATAGCTCATTACCAGCCCTTTCCAAGCTTTTCATCACTACATCACAGCACCAATGTGCTGCCCCTTGTCATCTGCTACTGAAACAAACACGGTGTTGCTTAATTTTTCCCTTTACATCTCTCAACGACTCTGAGATGGTAACGTGCTATTTACTGAATTCCAAGCTTCTGCGGTGGACGTAATTGCCAATTTATTTGACAGGCAGCTGGGTAATGAATTAATGATGGCATTTCGCCCTGCACTGAGACTAAACAGACACTCATCAACCAGCCTCCCTGACATGCTGACATTCAATGCCCTGGACTCCAGCTACTCAGCTTTGTGGCCACAAAGGGGCAGGCGGGAGGGGGAAAAGAAAAAAAAATGTAGACTGACTTCAAAACAAAAAGCCCGGTGGGTTTGGATGACTTTTTCAGTGTATGACCTGTTTGCCAATTTATTCCCGAAAGGCCCCGGTTAGTACACACATAGTGCTTTTCTAAAATGAGACATTTTGTAAACATAATTAGTAGTCTGAAATGTAAAGAACGCGTGGGCACAGAGAAGCCGCTTCAGTCAATGTACCGTTTCCTGGAGAATGCAGTCACTACAGTTTCCTATTTGGATGTCCACATTGTTTGACAAACCAGGGATTTAAAAAGAAAAGAAAAAACCAAACAACAAATTCCTACAGTGTGAAATATATTTCAAAGCTCAAACCCATAAAAATAATTAAAACTCCTATTACTACCATGGAAAACAATCAAGAGGTTTAAATGCTTTAAAAAAAAAAAAAACCAAACAAAAAAAACCAACAAAGAAGCAACAAAAAAACCCAACATGAAATTCAGTTTAAGTGGGCCACAATCACAATGTCTACATTCGCAGGAGTTAAGGAGATAAAGGGTTTTGTTTCATTAGTTTTTCATCTAAGCAATGGGGATTACACAGCAGGTTCTCTTAGAGACGTAGTGAGAGACCTAAACATCTCAGCCCTAATCCAGGTCACTGGCTGTTACATTAAAGGGTGAACAGTTCCCAGTGCTACAGCCCCATCACCAGAAACACTTCCAGCCAGGCCAGGCAGTGCTCGAGGAGGCAAAACAGAGAGGATAATTCTCTTGCGAGCAGCAGGTAGTCCAGATGACCAGTCTAACTCCGATAGCCTCAATTCCTGTTTCTGTGCTTTAGCACAACCTCACCTTCAGTAATGACACAGCTCAGTCATTACCAGGAACCGCTCAGGGGCCGAACCAGCCCGGGCAAACCACTGGAAACACACAGTATTCACTTCACTGTCATCCCTCTTCCAAGACACTATTGCAGGGAACCCTAAGAGCAAATCCTCTCCATTTCTGATCGCGCTGACATAAAAGAAAAGAAACCCCCAGAAGGGGCTGATATTATCTTTTCACTGAACTCGGCAGGGCAGAAATAGACTGTGCCAAGAAATTTAAAATTAACAACAGAATTATTCGCAAATAATCAAAATATTGCAGTGTCTTCACCAAAGCACTACTAAGAAGAGAGGTTTAGAGAGTTTACATACATACAGGGGAAGTCCTTCTGCTTTAAGACATTAGAAGTTGAAGACTTAGCGAAAGGAAATCCCCTTGGTAGGCATAAAGGGACCAATATCATAAAATAACAAACTGTCTTAGGACATGTTACGGGAACAAACAAAGCTGCTACAGAAATTTGGAAGGTATGTGGTTCCTGCCCCTTAATCCTCTCTACCCTACATGTTGCAGCTAGTGAAGAACTCGAGATCGGCAGGCTAGAGATGCGGTTATCAGCGTGCAAGGGGAGCTCCACAGAAATAAATCAACTCCTACGTCCTTCTGGCCCCACTTTTGCTGCTCTGGTACCTCGACCTGAAGCTCCATCTGCCACCATCATCCACGGCAACACCCACCTGGTCCCAGTGACCAGGTCCCTGGAAGCACCTCTGCAGCAGCTTCACGCTGCAGCGCAGAGGAGTGGGGCAGCACGGATCCATGAGGTCCCTGGGCTCAGCCCGACTGCTCCGCTTTCCTCTACTCCACACCACGGTCCCAGTTCATCACCCAGCCCAGCTACTGTTTTCAGCTAGGAAGTCCCCTTCATGGGCCACAGAAAATGGGTTTGAGAGTCGCTGGAGCTCTGTGACACCTGGCAGGCAGCGCATTTCAGCACACTCCAGTTTAGTGCATTTGGTATCGCGTTTTCCTGGTAAAGGACATCACACGTACTGCCTTTCACTTTACTCATTCCGCTTTCTGCTTCACGCCATTTAAATTCTTTTAATTTAAGCTAGAAATCTACCCACAAAGTACAGCACGTGCCATCATTATAACGGCTTTTGTTTAAGCTACGTACAGATGCCAATCGAGTCCCACTCTTTCACTCACGATTTTTAAAGCTCACTTTACAGGCTGAACGCTCCGAAGTTTGCATTCTGCATCTGTGTGCAATTTCTGTCTGCTTTTTATTCCAAGTTTTGGAAGGATCAAGTATCAAAACAAAACAATAAAAAAAGGAAGAAAAAAGAATAAAGCAAGCAAAATATTTCCCACTGAATATTTCCATTCCTTCAAAAGCGATGCTGCAATGGCTATGGGAGGACAGTCGGAACACAGCAGTCAAATGACTTTCGCTGAAAAGAAACAACTGTGCATTTCCAGGGAATCTGAGTGTGCTGGATGGAAATATAGCCCTTCACACATTGCATGCTGCATATGGATAGTACAGTTTGCAAACTCTTTTTAATTGCAGTAAGAAAGACTGTATTGCTCATGCATGAATGACTACATCAGCTGTGTCGTGAACTGTGCGTTGACAGAGCACAGAGGCTGAAGCAAGGGCTATGCAAGAAGACAGCTTCTCACCTTTTTTTTTGATTACTCCCAATAGCGAAAGGATCCTACTACCCAGTGCCCAGCCTTGGTACCAACTGATGAATGTGATACTATGTATGCAGCATCTTTACAAGCCCATGCTGAGTCGTGATCCTGCACTGGATGGTTCTACATCTCTTATATAAAGTGTGCCTATAATAGAGGTAATGGTTTCACTCTCCGAAACCCTTTGCAAAATTCCACATCAGATATACTGTTTGATATTCACACAACCACCAGCAGAAGCCTGCATCAGGTGCCCATCAGCAAAACACAAGTCACTTGCTTAAATTTAACAGTTTTGGTGTTGTTATTTTCCTCCCTTTTTTTTTTTTTTTCCCTTTTTTTTTTCCCCTTCCTTTCTTAAAGAGAAGAACTTTTGGCCCAGAGGCAAAAATGTAGTAACCCTCGTGTAAGCATTAGTTTATTGTGTACCGAAGAAAATTACATCCTTGAGGTCTTGGAAGGCACAGTTATACCCATTTTGCATATATATTGTGCATTACTTGGGGAGCTGGGTGGGGAGAAAGACTGTGTTGTACATATTTGTTCTGGCTATTGTTTATGTAGGTCTGACTGAATGAAGGAACAGTGGGTATCATTTCAATTTCTGATGTCAACATCAAATTACTTATTTAATTTCATGCCTGGCGAAGCATTGTATAGCTACACGCAGAATCATTTCACTTCATTTGTTATGCTGTGTTTTCTTGGCGATTGGCTTGCCTTCCAACTGACAGCTTTAATTACGACATGAATTTGATTGCACTGCCGAGGAATTAACATAATGCAACAAAGCATTTAAGCACCCAACCTTAGACACACAAACACACACATACACACCCTCGCCTATTCTCACACACACACACACACACAAAGAAGCAGCCACTGCAGCCCATCGGCTTCTGGCACACGCACACACACACGGAGTTTTGCTGATGTTCTTCCACGTCAGATACAGCCGAGGTTACCAGGGCTGTTCTGGAGAAGGACAAGTACTACAGATTTCAGAGCACATAACCCAAAGATTGTTCCTCAGTTTGGCTGCCTTTGGGCTCAGTATGGAGGTGGGAGGAATGAAAAAGTGCGTCGGCTTTGATGAGAGACCAAGATGGGGCCTTTAAAGCAGGGGACAAAGGGAAAGGTTCCCAGTCCCTGTTCAGGAATCGGAATAATATTCCAGACTGTTTCTTCTGGTTTGCGATTCCTTGTTGGGCAAAGGCTGGCAGAGACCAGGCAGCCCTCGCTTCTGCGTGCAGCAAAGACCTCTGCTGCCTCCCACTCAGTGACCACGTGCGAGAGGCTTTTACTGCTCATCCCCTCGCCGAAAACCTGCAAGCAGCACCAAAGGGGCAGGCGGGGCTGAGGGTGCCCAAAGCATCTTGTCAGCCCTCTCCAGTCAGCGCAGGCTCGCGCTGCTGCTGCACCGTCATTACTGGCACCACCGCATCAAGGTTCATGTTACATACGTCGGATTTTTCTAACAGGGCTTGCAACGACCTTACAGCCGAGTGTGAGCTTCAGTTCTGTGGTCAAACAGGAATTTGGGAACGGGCATCACAGGAATTGGGGGTTATGATTTGGTTTTGATTAGCAAAGAGGCGGCGGAACCCCCAAACACTCTGCGTGTTTACCATCCAGGTTAGCTGTAATTCTCGTGTTTTCCTCAAGTCATCTCCTGGCTGCTTTGTAAAACATGGCTTAAAAGTACACCATGTATTCCAAAGCAGGAAGACTCAATTAAAAATAAATAGATACAGAAAGATAAGGAAAACAAGTTGACCGAGCTCCAAGCCGAGGAAAAGAGAAAGCACTGCCATCTTGTCTCCGAGCAAAACCTCAACAAAATGAATTCTACTACTGGCAAGATTTTGATGAGATTAAACTGACTACAGCACCCTGTATATAAAGGAGGAGCAGCTCTCCAATTTCTCTTTCAGGCCCCTGGAGCTACCTCTGCCCATAAAGGAAAAAACAAGTTGTCATTCCAAAAAAATACTTTACAGGGGAGAAAGGCAGAGAGAAACGGGTTTATGAAGCACAAACAGGGGGATGTATCAGGGCACTGTCGAGCGCTTGCAACGGAGCATTCGCGCGATCATTATCCCTAATCTAGCAGAGGTCAAGTTCTCTGCTAATTATGTTCTCTCGCAGAGGGGTGTGTGCGTGTGTGTACACGTGTGCGAGAGGAGGACAAAGAAAGGAGTTGATGGAAATCAGTCTCACTGCATTGCATCTGACAAGAACATAGGATATTCCTCTTCCTGCTGTCTGATGCTATTTCAAGCCTCATTATTGGAAAAGTCTCCTGTTTAACATGGTCTTTTCATTGAATTATTTTCTTTTCATTTTTGACCACCTCTCCTGGAAATGCTGCAAATTACCTGCTTGGATCTCATTAGCCTGGAAAGGAGTCATCCCTTGTAAACACACTTTGCATCAATCTGCATTATCCAAGGACTGTAGGTACGTTTACAATATGCAGAGTTGAAAGATATCTGACAGGAGAGGGAATGAAGCCACTGACATGTCAGTTTGCAACTGGATATTCATTATACTATCTCCCTCATTCTGAATCTGTCACTGAGCTATCACTTAGGCTCCACATTAAAGCTCATGAAGCTAACATTTCTGTTTCAACAGCTTACTTACAACTAGGGATTTGAAAATTGATCATCCACCTAGAGTATATGCACTTCATTCATTATACATATTTCCATGTGGTAGCCCTGCTTAATCTTACAATGTTGTCGGGCTGCATCAGTGGAGATCCATTATATTTCATGTCCATAATTTGCTGTCTGACCTCAGGGTTAATCTGCTTGAAATATTTTATATTTTTGTTCCATCTTCTGTGGAGTACACAACTTTTTGTGTATTTTTTCCTAAGAAAATAGTTGCAAAACCAGAAAAGGATCTTCAGAGAAAATTTACTCTTTTGTCTTCAGTTTCTTCTGGACAGTAATTGGTAGGTATCATTTGATAACCCTCTCCTTCAAAAGACATTGTTTAAAATAACCTTATAAATCTCTTGATGCATCTTTGTGCGTAAGAGGACATCTCAAGGTGGGCTCACCCGGAGCTGGAAGTGGATGTATCTCTAGCACTTTGTAAGGTCCTGCCATTTAAAACCGTGGGGTGTTTGTCTTTGGGAAAGAGAGAAATGCTGAACAGTATTTACTTCTCTTAACTGAAAGAGTCTGGGAAAGGCCACCACACACACAAGATGAGTGTTACCTCCTGCACGTCGTTCAACTCTCAGCTGAACCAGCAACACCAGACCAGAGAGAGACATGCTTGTATTGTAACATATTATCAAAGAGTAAAGGAACTTACTTATTAAGCAAAACATAAATTATGTGTAACATTTTAAAATATACATTTTCACATATATACACGTAGTGTTCCTTTTGAGCAACCTGTGAATCCCTCTGTCCTCTCTCAGGTGCACTAGGGAAGTTCTATTTGCTCTCCACTTCCTTTTAATTTCCCATAGTGTCAAGACAAAGAGAAATTATTATAAAAACATCAGAGAAAAACTGTATTTGATGGGTGGAAGGGGCACCAGGACTGTGCCAGGTCTGGCACTGCAATGCTACGAGCTGCTGGGAAGCTTGAATAAGCCTCAGAGGTCTCCACTCAGTCCATTGCAAGGGAGTGACAAGGCTAAATTAAAACCACGTTTGTAGGGAGCTGTGAATTTCTTTTTTCCGGAAGGTGCTGTGTAATTGTGAGGTTCGCCGCAGTGACTTCTCAGCTGCCACGAGGCGCAGAGCAAGCGAGGATGGCAACGGTGACAGGCTGACAGGCAGCTGCCATCCACTGCTACCTGCACAGAACACTTCACTTACTACGTCCTCTGGTTTCACTCTCCTCTTCCAAAGATACCTTACAGCCCTGAGACTGACCTCACCTGGCAGCTACGAAGGGTAAGCTCTGAAGTGTCTAGGGGAGCGAACCCAGTAAGGCTTGGCTCTTCCTTCTTTAGAGAAATGGACATCTAAAATCATGTGACAAAAGGATGACAAAAGAGAGTGCTACAGATTTCACACCTTTGCAGAAATAAAAAATTCAAGCGGCTGTTCCAGTGACATACACAACTGCTAAAAATTGCTAAGCAAGAATTGCTAGCTGTGTGCCTCCAGGCTTAAATTTGCACAATGAAATGTAGCCTTCACGAAGGTATTTCTTTTAATGTCTGCTCAATTCAGTTTTATTGGATTGGCCTATAGAGGACACCATCTGGTATCTGTCATCCGAATCTACACAGACATGCTATCGATAAAATCCCCATTTCCAAAATGTGGGTTAGTTAAAAGTAGAGCCAGATTGCTGGCTGATACAAATTGGTCTGACCCATGTAGCTATCCATGCTTTTACCAGCAAAGGACCTGACCTACAAAATCCCCCATTTACATACTCTTTTGGGAGAGGGCTGCCTTTACATTCTGTGTTGTGAAGTGTGCAGCACAAGAGGACCAAGAGCCATGAATAAAACGCTCAAGGATTGTGATGGTACACATAATAAATAATAATCTAATTGCAGCAACAGGAAGATTTCTGTAGTCGTTCATCTGTTGGAATAAGTCACAACGTGTCCTTCAGTGAATGGCCAGCATTCTTCACTGGAGAAAAACATTCCCCACTGAGCTGCCATCTTAGGACCTTCCACAGCAGTTTGGGTAGAGCAATAAAGGCAGAGCTTATGCTATTGCTGGCCATGTTATATCAATTAATTATATTTAAATTAGCCCAGTCTCTCTATACACTTTAATACATAAAGACAGTATTCAGTCCACAGAAATACACTGTTTCCTTCCCCACTTGGGGTAAAAAGAGGCCATCTCACTTCTCAACTATGCAGAGCATTTTAACTTCATTAAATGGCCTTCAACTATTTCAAAATGAATGAGTGTTTTCACACAGACAGACATTGTGCCAAACATTAAGAAGCTTACTGAACTGGGGCAGGAGACCTAAGTTACCTCTTCCTTTCCCAAGCCCCAAAAGGGAAAGAGATTTTTGGAAACAAACTATCTTGGAAACTAAATCCTGTTATGACTTAACACCCCTCAGAAAACTACACCAGGGGTTAATCAGAGCAGAAGTTGGCTGCAGGAGTTTTACTTACGTCACTGAGTCTTTCCCGAGAGCTGCTTCGATGAAAACCTTTCGATTCCCCACTGGCGCTTTCACTGTCACTGTCTCGGCAACTGTTTTGACCTGGCTTGAGCTGCAGGAAAGAAAAAAAACAAAGGGAGTAAGAGTTTAGCCTGGTTCAAGGAAGTCCCCTTGCCCACCGCTCATCTTTAACCCGAGCCCATCGACAGGAAGCAGCGTTCAGGCGGTGCCTGCAGCACGGGCACGGTGCAGCCTCGGTGCCAAGGCAGCATCTCCGTGAGACCGCGGGTGCAGAGAGCCAAGCACACGGGGCTCGTGTGCACGGCAGCTCACGTGTGGGACAAGACCTGGCAGCAAGAGGGGGGCAACATTCAGGTCCCAAGGGAATCACAGTTTAAGACCTCCATTTGGGGAACTTCTAGATTTCTCGAGTTATTTATGCCACAGATGCAGTTTTTAAAGTTATCATCACAGCAAAGCATGTGTAGAATCAATCCCTCTCTCTAAGAGTATTGAGGAGGTAAGATCAATGGAAATCTCCCCAGGGGAAGGAGCAGACATCACTCTGGGGAGGCCTTTTGCTGGACTAGCCCCTAACAGCATTGCCTGGTACTATAAAAAATTCTTGACTAACCTCAATGTTCATAAAACAACATGATCCACTTAATAGGTATCAGATTGTTTTTGCCTTTCAAACCAGCTTTAATGAACTTTACTGGCATTGTAATAAATACAAAATACCAAAAAAAAAAAAAAAAAAAAAAGACAAACTGTATTTTCAAATACAGCTGAGAACACATCTGCTTTCTCTTACACCGTGGATCGTGCGGGCCAATGTGTTACAACAGCAGCAAGCTGCAGTGAACACTCACCAGCACATACACACAGAATTATACAACAGGGGTTGGAAGGGACACATGTGCAGCAAGAGGAAGACAGGAACTCCACCTACTGCAATGCTGAACATGTATGTATCTGTTTTAACACATCTTTCCCTATATTTTTGCTTGAATGTGTTAACATTTCGGTTTAGCTTCGTTTGAACTAACTTCCTGTGAAGACCGGTTACTCCTGAGGTTAACGTTGGCAAAAAGTCAATTTCAGAGGCTTAGGTTTAAAATATCACATGTAAATACTGGCAGCAGAGGTAAACACAGAGAAAATACTTGGCCAGGTACCTGATGAAGTATTTTATGAGACACCTACTACACTTAGCAATATAACAAAATATACATATACATAACAAATACCAAACAACTCTTCCTAACTTACTGTAATTAATACATTCATAGTGATTTCTACACAGACTGTACAGGAACAGATAATCACCCTCCTCTCCATTTCACGACTGGAGACTGAAAGTCCCTTCTCCATGAACTCTCTCCACCAATTCCACCCCCTCCTTTCTTCTCTCTGTTCTCATTTCTTGCCAGATCTCCCAGAAACACACTGCACAAGCGCACACAGAAATTCACACACGTTCTCCTTCACAGGCACACACAAACAGGACACACACTTGAGCTCTGTCTCCCAGATGCACATCCCCACCCCAACGCGCTGTTCACCCTCCACTGCTCTCCCCAGGATCACTCCAGCGGTGCACAAAGCACCCATCATCACCCTAACGGTCTGCAACAGCTTCTCCCCACCAGTACAAGAGCAAATCACATCTTGTAGCTTCAGTAGGTGTGTGCTGCTTTCCTTTCAGCCCTTATCCCCCGCGTTAGTAAAAGGCAGCTCTTTCAGTCAACAGAAAGGAAGGAGAAAGAACCCAGAACTCCAGGCTCAGGCACACAGCTGAGTTGCAGGGAGTGAGCACAACGGCAAAAACTGGCAGAGGTGTCCTCTCAGCTCAAAGAAAAATAGAACGTAAGAACTAAAACTATTTGTCAAACAGTTACAATTTAATAAATGAAATAAATATTCCACAGCTCAGCCAGAAAAATCTCAAGTAAAAACATTTTTATTTCAAATGGAATTGTTTATCAGTCAGATCTAATACATCAAGGCAGCACTTTTTGGAGGCAGAAGGGAGGATAACGAATTCAAGAAGTCTTATACTTCATATATAACTCACAGATCTTATCTAGGACCACTGTGTACTGTAATTATATGGTCCCAGGTTTAAAATTTAACTACTCAAAGGAAAATGGATCAAGTTTCCCTGACTCAGTCTTTTGTCAACATCCGCTCAATGATGGAAAAACTCTCATTGTAACTGGGGCCTGAAGAATTCTTTCCAGTCTTGGATTTAATTTTAGAACCTCAATTTACTTTGTACACAATTTTCACACGTTAGTTACTTGCTAACTAATCATAACCGTTCATTTTCTACTTCTTCTACACTGCAAATTCCAGCTATTTACAGAGAAAAGAAGAAAAACCCAGCAGGTGTCATTTTTCTAAACACAATTTACAAGGAACAAGAGAATATGACCAAGATATCTGAGCCTGAAACTCCGTAGGAACAAAGTGAACTTCACAGACTAGACAGCAAACTCAGAAGTAAGTCCAAGTTAAGATTTATAAGCTTTCCATATTTTCCTTTCTTTTTTTCCAAGTTGAGTTTCTCCACGTGCCAAACCGTTGAGGTTTTACATTTTATTCCAAAACCCATCAATCTGTGTTAAATTAAAAATAAAAAATAAAAAAAAAAAAGCATGGAAATATGCCCATTGTCTTCTTTTAAGAATCTAAAGTTCCACACAAATGCACATGAGAACATTTACTGTGGATAACCAACGGTTTGTTTCGATCTACTCGCACAGATTCAACCACTCAACGCTAAAACAACACTGGAATAACCTAGTGCTGCTAAAAATGCTCTGCAAATAGAAGACTGGATCTCTAGGCACACTGCATGTGCTTGGTGCACTACTCCGGGGCACGTGGGAACCCTAAAAGCAGTTTCCCCTCAAAACTGCAGTCGTCCTCCTGGAAAACACTTGAAGAGCCACACTGACAATGCTCGTTCCTGCATCATTCCCATCAGGGTACCCTGTGCAAAAAGCAAAGCCAGCATGAAACTCCCATGCTGTCTACTCGAGTGTCTCACTAAGGAGTCTCCTGCATTAACAGAGACATTAATTACTCTTCTCATTTGCACTGAGCGGGGAACGAAGAAGGGTTTGCAAAAAGCACATCCGACTCCACGCTTTTGTTGTGCAGTGGGAGTGAATTTAGCCGTGCAGGGAACCAGCTCGAGGGTCTCACAAAGAGGAAACACAGACACTTTCTGGACCGAAAGCACAAACCCCTAAAGCCACCAAGTGTTGCTGGCTCACAATGAGCTTGCACAGCCTCAAGGATTCCTCAGGTGTGAGAGAGGGGGTACATGAGAAAAAAAAGGGATCACCAGCAACCCAAGCCCAGAGTGCCCAGTGGGAACAGCTGGGGGCTGGGATCCTGGAGCACACCCACACCTCCAGGCTTTTCTAGTTTTCAGTCATTTTTAGCATCATCTCATTGTATTTCTGGAAGTCTTTTCTTGAACAATAGAACGTAGTATTTTGTAATGCCTTTAAATCTATTGGAGGATGCTGAAAGTCAAGCAGAACTGGACACCTAGATACACTTCTTCTACTAAAAGTAAGAAAGGAGAAAAAAACCCAACACATATCTGGAAGGACAGCTGCTGGTCGAAGTGCTGGGCTGGGCCTCAACAGTGGCTTTTACACCTGGTTCTTTTCCACGCCCGATTCCCTCCCCAAAACGTGAGAATAACAATGGTTCCTCCCCGCTCTCCAAAATGGGTCTATTTAGAAGGGTTTTGTAGCAGTCAGTTTCCTGGGGAGTGACTGCAGAGTACATGGGACCCGATAATCCCACTCAGTTCTCTGGGGGCTACTGTAGGAGCAACGATGATTTCTGAGGTGGCTCCACTGCAGAAGTGTATTAAAAAAAATACATGTCAGGGCAGCCAGTGGTGCCTCTGCGAGAGCTTTATCTAAGGGCAAAACCACCAGAGCACGGATGAGTGAGGGGGAGCAAAGTGAGAGAACCCCCCCACGAACAGCACATCAGGGTGGAAGGAGGGGCAGGAGGTGCTCCAGGAGCCAGATTCACCCACAGCCCCTGGGGAGACCGGGTGGAGCAGGGAGACATTCCCTGAAGGGGCTGTGTCCCCTGGAGAGCTCACACCAGAGCAGATTTTTCCTGAAGGAATTACCACCCGTGGGAGAGACCCAGGCTGAAGCAGGGGAAGGCACCGGCAGAGAGGAGCTGGTACAGACAGAACAAAACCTTCAGCCCTCTGTGCCCCTCAGGGGGACACAGAAAAAAAAAAGGACTGAAGCTGATATAGGAGGGGGCAGAAGGTAGTGTTTCAATTTTGGTTCTTTTTCTCACTATCCAAATCCATTTTAATTGGCGAAAAATTAAATTAGTTCCCCCCAAGTCAAGGCTGTTTTGCCTGTAACAGTAACTTGTGATCTACGTGCCTTTAACTCACAAGCTTTTCCTTCTTATTTTCTCCCCCGTCCTGTTGAGGTGGGAGAAAGTGGCTTGGTGGGAGTGTGGTCCTTAGATAGATATCAGCACACCACGGTTTGGTGAAAGGCACTTGCTGCTCATAAACATCAAGTCCAAAAAAACCCAGACACAGAACTCCGTGCTGACCTGCAGAGTAATGCAAAATAGATGCAGAGCTGGAAACTGCCATGAGGGACACAAAGAGTGAGGGGAGAAGGAGAGGCATAAGATGTGCAACACTAAGAGTGACCATTTGCTGAAGGAAAATAAAAAGACGAAAAACTAGGTCAGGCCTAAAGGTCACAAAGAAACTGGCCAGAAACTGCTAAGATTATGAATAAACCAAAAGAGATGCAAAAACATCAACGGGAAACTGCTATATTAGTAAGCACTGACAGCAACTCTTCTTTCAGGACATGAGATTTTCAGGTGACCTGAAATCAAATGGAACTGTTTCTGCACCAGGAAAATACTCAGCCTTGTTTTGTGACAGCAAAAGCACAAAATGAGTATTCAGCTGTGTCCAGGGAAGCAGCTCTCTGCTATGCTTCCTTCTGCCATTCAAAGGTAAAGGGTAAAGCAGACCTAAATATACGGGCTGAGGAGGAGGACAGATGTACAGGAATAGTGCTACGGTCACGGCGTTAGTCAGACATCTCTGTGAAATGAAAGGATGGGGGGCATAAGCCATAAAACACTCCTCAGGATAACCCATCACAACATGGCTCTCTGTTGTCTTTTGTCTCAGAAAGGAGAGGAACGAAGGACGAAGACAGTCGATCACGCTAAGAGGCATAAGGGAGGATAAAAGGGCAGCTGAGCCCCAGACTACAGGGAGCATCATCCTCTCAGGACCACAGTTTGCTTTGCTGGATCCCTAAGCCACTTTAGATAATTCCATAGTAGTGGTGCACGTACCAAAAAGCAAAATAAACAAACCTACTGAGAATTTAGCAAGAGCCTTTTTCACAGAGCTTATACATCTTGTCAAAAATACCCTAATGTGGCTCTTCAGAGCTCCTTGTTTTTTGTTGTTGTGTTTTTTTAACATATTTTAATTCAAAACCCCATACCATTTGGCAGCAGTAAATCTATGGTATAGTTTTGAGGTGCCCGAGTTTCCACACCATATGGAATTAAAGGATTATTTCACTACATTATACTTTAAAGTTATGAATACTAACACTTCTCTGAATTACAGCACAGCCAGCAAGCTAAGCCTTTACCAGAGCCCTAGAGGAGTGGGGAGACACAACCCTACTGCAGGGAGGGGAATTTTAGGCTTTCAGTTCCGCCTGCCATTCTTTATTTAAACAGCTTTTGCAAAAGCAAGACAGTCCAAAACTTCTTCTGGGTGAGTATCTCTTCTTTAGCTCAGATCAGCTGGTGAAGGGACTCGTCCATGTGCCATTGACAATGCTTCCTGACTCCAGAAAGCTTCAACTGGTATGACCCAGTCCCAAACCCATGACAGTAGTTTGTCCTGAGCACGGTGACAGCCCTACACAGTACAGGGTGTTGGTCTCCTCTCCCAGGTAACTAGTGATAGGGCAAGAGGAAATGGGCTTAAATTGCACCAGGGGAGGGTTAGGTTGGATATTAGGAAAACAAACATTTACTGAGAGAGTGTTCTTAGGGCCAAAAAGCTAAGTGCAGTTCCCACTAACCCCCACCCCCACTAGGGTGGAAATATCAGTAAATTAAAAAGTGCATTGCAATATGATTTTGCACTTAAATTAATTCCATTTTTCCCATAAAATCTGTTAACTTTGATTTCAAAATATGACAATTCATGTTGAAGTGTAATTAACTGTAAACAACAGAACAACAGAGTACAGGAATCAGAAGGATAACAGCGGTGGATTAAAGGATGAAGAGTTAACCAGTGCTCAGTTAAAGGTTGCTGCCTTTTAAATTCTATCTGGAATAAATAAGAAAGCATCTTCACTTTTCTGGCCAGCTCGGCTTTCACACAAGTACCTCACAACAGCCTCGTCTGTGTCACTCAGAGCTACAGGCACCGATGGTGGCACGTCCCCTTTGCACGTACTACACCAACACCACCTTAGAGCCAGTCTCTGCCCTACCCAAGCAAACACTACCACGTGAAGTGTCTTCCACCAGGCAGGAAAAAGCAACGGCAGATTTCACGTAGGACTGACTATTTGATTGCAAAGCAAACATATTTTATCAATGACGGAGAATAAATCTGGCTGTGTCAAAACAAATACAAGGAGAAGTGCAGAGCGAGGAAATAAACAACAACAATGTAAATCAAGGCTCATTACTTGTGTTTTAAGCCATGATTAACAGCTGTCTTTTAAGTGTTCCCATTTAAACCTATCTTGCTACTGTCTCAAGTTAGGCAAGTACTACTCACACAGCAGAGCCGAGCCACCCAAAGCTTTGAAGATGGTTCAACAGGGCAGCTGTCAATCTGGAGCGAGACCTCTACACGGCTTTTCTACCCACGCCGTGCTCACTCCCACCACATCTGCCTGGCTGGCTACAGAGACGAGTGGCACAAGGAAAGCAAATCGGAGAGTGAGATCATGAGGAGGAAGAATATTCACAATGCCCGAGTTTGGGCAACAAAGCTGAACAAAGAATTCACACCGTGTGTGGACTCTGAACAGCATTACTACAAAGACATTTTTCACACCAGGGAAGAAAAACCTTGTTACCTAAGAGATAGAAGAAAACATTAGAAGAGGCTCTCTGCGTATATATTGATATATAGTCTTAAAACAATCAACGCATGTGAACCAAGAAACCGTAAGCTGCTGAGGATCAGGGCCTATCATCCTGGGACCTGACATCCCTACGGAATACGGAGCTTTATTTTCCACAGCTGTATGGTAAAAGTGAGGTAGACCAACAACGACAAGATTTTTATCTTTTGTTTCCTTCCTGCCTCTACTGAGAGGAAAAAGCAGTTTTCCTCTTCCCCAATCCTTTTTATGAAAAACAAGAATAAACACACGTACAGATTTTTCCAATTTCCTGTTGATAAAAAAAAAATAAAAATCTAAATCTAATAGAACCTGAACAAATAACTATAAACAATTACCTAATTAGCTCTGTGATACAGAACAAGGGTGTCTTTAACTTACTTATTCTAAAGCACTGATGGTCATTTCCTGCTGCCTTTGAGCTGATCCAGTTTCTGCTGCTGCACTTGCACAATAGAGCGGAGTAGAGGAACTCATCCTCCACTGCCTTAAATGGGGGAGAACCTACTGAAAGAAACTGCTACACCCCTCTTCTCCCGGGGAGAACTTGGCTATTTAGCATTGTTATTACAGAAACACCAAGTGATCGTGTTCTGCTCGCAGTAGCAACAGCAGAAGCAACACAGGCTAAGAATAAATAGCATCCTTGCCAAAGCTGGGGTGGGGGATAAAGAGAACGGGCATTTATTTCCAGATCCTCTTCTCCTTCATTATATGCTTGGGCAACCTTAGATATATAGCTCACAGAAGGTACTCTCAAGTAGCTCTGTAGCTCTATTTTATCTAAGTTACACAGAGAATGCAGCCCATCATTTTTTTCTGTGCTGTTTATACAGAAATCAAAGATAAATTTGGCATAAACTCATCACACCCCAGAATCATACATACATTATACAACATATAAAGTGTAACAGACTTGCTCAGCTCCCCAGCTCCTGTTAAGAGCGGTATGAAACAGCAAGCTGTTGGCAATTGCAGCAAATGAAGCGTATTTCAGCACACTTTAAAAGCTGAATTGCAAAAAAATATAGGCTTCTTCTGACCCTTTGCATTTTGATGGTTGCACAGTGAGAAATACGGCCTTTAAAATTACACCTTGCAAAGCACTCCATTGTACCAATCAATCTCTCCAAGCGGGTTCCAGCGCACGGGCTCGCGCGGCAGCGAGGGATAAAGAGCGCGGGTCCGGCCGCTCTGCTCAGAGGCGGCCAGAGCGGTGGCAATCAGGGTGGAATCGATCTGCTCCTCCCAATATTTACTCAGTCCTGATGCTGAGCTCCTTTGTATCCCACCCTGGATTCCCAAGGCTAAGTCGAGGAAGACAGCCTTCATACCACGAAAAACCACCTCAGAAACGCTCTGCTTTAGTGCCTGTTCCTGCCTGGTACAAGTGCACTGTCCTTGGCTGTACATCCATTCACACTCTGATCCACACATAGCACAAGTCCCACGTGTTACTCAGCCGAGCGATGCCCATTTACACCATCTACACTTCTTGCATCTGCTCTGTACGTCCCAAAACCAGATTTTAACTTCCATGGGCACAGAGATTACCATCCAATACAGCTGCATCCCCCCACCCAAGCCCTGGGACCACCCTGCTAAGCGCAGCGTAGGCGTATTCGCTGCGCAAGTTTCCATCATAGACTGGGTCTTGTGGTTCCGTTTGCTCTTTTAGAAAATGGACAACCAAGCTGGCTGTTTTACCCCAACATTCTGTGCAAGAACAGCCTATTTTGGAGCACTTGGCAACGATGACTTTCCAAATCCTTCTTGTCAGACTGTCACCACATCTTGCTTCAAGGGTGACAGGCATAGCATCCAGCTTGTGACCTCAGGGACTCTATCCCAGTTTCAGCCCTGGACCTGTGAGTAGTTCTTGTTTCTGTTGTGTGGGAAAGGTCAGATGAGGTATCTCTACTCTGAATCTCTGGAAAGGGGAGAGGAGAACAGAAACACTATCCCCTTTAGCCTGGAGTATCTGACATCCACCCCCCAAGGACTCTGCTTGGCCTCTGGTTGACTTTGAAATGTATAGCTTACTGGAAGAATACTTAAGTAGGAAGACAAAATGAATCACATGATGGAACAAAAAGCAAACAGGCCAAGCTGAAAAATCTTAAGAGCATTGCAGCTCTACAGCTCCCTGAAAATTTGGCTAAAGAGCCTCCATCTATTTTAACGAGGGGAAACAAGCCCAGAACCGCTTCTGTAGAATTTCACTCCTTTCAAGTCCACAGGATGGTTGCTCTTCATACACAAAGGAGATGCAAAAGGGGATGAGACTGTTAGGGAACATCTAAAGATGTGAAGCAGCAACGTGAACCTAGGCTGTAAAAGACCAGAGTGACAGTACTCTCTCAGTTGAATTAAGTCTCTGCTACCATGATCCTGGTTTTTGCTCAATGCAGACCACTAACCTGACACCCAGTTAACATTACAGAAGTAAATAAATGTCATGAAGGAAGAATATCAGCATTCACGGATGGACCTCAAGATGCTTGCCACTGTTTACATAAAAGAGCCCTGTTATTTCATAGCTCGATATAAGCCCAGAATAAATGTTTAATAACTTGGTTGCATAAATAATGATTTGAAGGTTGAGCTATTGGCTTAAAAATATAATACTATTTTAAGCCATTAAACTGGCTACCCATATAAATTATTCAAGATTTAAAAGTCATCCTGTGGTCTCTGTACAAGGAGAAAACTAGGAAGTTGTAACTATAATGACAAAAGCAGGGCAAGATCAATCAAACCACATGATCTCTAACACAAACAAGCAGCAATTAAGCAGCAATCAAGACCAATATGACTGTGGTTGATGTCCTTTTATGCCAATACTCTCAGTCCAGAGAGCAAAACTTAATAATGTTTTGCAATTTATCAAGGGAACCATAACTCTGCTCTCTGTGACTTGGCCAAGAGGCTATTATGATAGTATTTCTCTATAATTTAATAACGTGAAGGAAAAGGGGGGTGAGGGGGGAGGAAGGGAAGTAAAAGCATTTTGACATATCACTCACGTCTATATGTATTGTATTTTCCCCTTGCTTGAATGATAGAAGCAAAAGTCATAATAATATACCTCAGTACCAATTTGTTAGCAGGAAAGGGGAGCTGAAGTATCTGGCAAGGAAAATCTATTTGAAGAAGCACAGAAGGGAAGGAAATGAAGCATCTGAATTCATTAGCAGCTGTCATTGATGTGGAGATGAGTTTAGAGATGAAGAGAAGCTAGTCATCACAAATAACTCAGGAGAAAAGCAACGGGAGGAACTGTTGTTTAAGTTGTTTAAATCTGGATTAGCTTCTGATAGATGGCAAGCTGCCACTTAGAGGAACCTTTGTGTTACACCCGCCCTCTTTGGAGGGAAGCTCTTTGAACAAAATAAGATATTTCAGCATTCTGGGCTGCGCTCAGGTTGCCGGCAGTCCTGGGTGTAATGGAGTAACATGTTTGGCACTAACTCCTCACAATTTTCCTGTACCTGAGGCTGTAGTTTCACAGCACCTCTTCTGTTCAAGGAGCCCGACACTGTTGTTACCCACTGGCTCTGGGTGGCTTTTCCCCAGGCCCCTGAGACTCCCCATCATCAGCTGATGTTGGGGCTTTGCAGGGAACTGAGCCAGGTCAGAAATGACCAGGTTATTTATTTTTCTTCTTCATTTCCTGGATTGCTTCTAACTCAGATGACTTCTTCAGTCTGGCACAACAAAGGAGGTGATGATGGGAAGGGGTGGCAAGGGCTCAGGCGCTACCAGGAAAAAAAAGCTGAAGAATTACATCCTTAAACCACAGTTTGACTCCATGTCTTAAATCTTGTTGAGTTTTTGCCCTGGACTAACAGAATAAGAGCTGCAGCTGGTCTGAAAAATTGAGAATGCTTTCAAACTCCTAACAGTATCAGCTTGTTGTTTATTTGGCTTTGCTTTCCATTATTTCTGAATTCCTTTTTTTCCTTTCTGTCTACCTCTCTCATTCTCTTATCCTGAGAAATAATGTAAAATCTATCGCTGCACTGTGCTTTCACTTTGGACTACTCTTGCCAATTGAAATAATAAGTCTTTCTATTTGCAAATGTCAAAAAAAATCTCCTGGTACATCCTGGAGTCTGTCCCTCGTCAACAGTGACCAAAGGTGATTTAACATTTGATAGATTTGAGGTGGTTGCCTCAGTCCAAGCCCCAAACCAGCTTCGTTTCCAGAAAACCCTTCTGCCAGCCAATGTTACCAGCCCCTGTGCTGGCAGCCTCAACAGAGAGGCGAGGCATCAGCGGCGGATCCAGTACCCACTGGAATCCAGGGGAACAGTTCTGCTGACTTCAGGAGACACAGAATCCATTTAGGGAACTGAGTGTCCACTGCGAGTACTTGACAAGGTACTTCTGTACCTTATACTGATAAAAAAAAGAATCAATTTAACTTCTCTATCATATGCTTTAAAGTTGGGCTAAACTTACCCATTTTAAAAATAGCCATAAGCGGAGTTTTATTATTGTTCTAGGGTAAGTGCAAAAAACCTCTAACACAGGACTACCATCAAATTATAGTTCCTTGAATTAATCCTCATTCTGGCATTTAATAATTTGTAAAGTGCTTATTCAGGAAAAGGTCAAAAATCACTTGGAAAGCTATGTTAATGGCTCTCTAAGTAATGTTTAGACTTACTGAATAAATTTTCACACTTAAGTCACGTATAACAAGCGTTACAGAATGCGTTATAAATTGTGCTCTTCACAATGGAGAGCTGTGTATACATGTGTGTTACAGCCTCCCCACAAGACAGCACTTAAGCACTTAGCTAAATTCATTGCAGCTGAGGAAAAATACAAGTATAACTTCACCGTTCTGCTGGAAATCTATTCGGTGTATGTTCTCACAAAGAGGAATATTTACCCAAATCAGAACCTGGAAGAAGCCCATTATTGTTCATCTATGTGATGCAAAAAAAAAAAAAAAAGTAAAAATAAATCTAACACAAATGAAAACATCAAAAAAAAGTCAGAAAAAACACCAACTCCTCAAAAACTCCATCCTAAAAAAAAATGAAAAATAGTTGTAAATAATTGGAAATGAAGGAAGACAAAGCTCTGTGCTGATGCATCTACATGGAACCCCCTTCTATGCTTTGAAATAGTTGGGCTTTAAAGTGACCCCCAAGACTTAAAAATTAAGTATCAGCATGTGAAAATGTACCGAATTACAGTTTAAATCAACCATTATACAGGCTCAGCAAGCATCAGCACACTCCTTCTATGCACTAAAAAACGTCAACTTCTCCTCGGTGAATAATAATTTGTGAAATAAAGCAGGCGTGCAAAATATGGGTGGCAGGCAGCAAATGCTGATATTTGGGGCACCAAGGTGTATTAAAATTGTTTTCCACTTTTGCATCCAGCATCCACTGAAATCTCAACAGATCAAAGTTTTGCAGACAAGGAAAAAAAAAAAGCCCACAAAATTAATAACTATTTAAGTATTCTGTTTCATCATGATAACAAACAGATGGTTTTAATATTCTAGAGGCTAATTTCTGAACAATTAAAAACACAGCAAGACATTAACATCTAATGAAACATTTTAACTACCAGTATATGCATCTGCCATTAATTTCCACACAGTAAGGTCTTGGTTCTCTTCAATCTGTTCTTTATTAAGGAAAGTTTTTCCACTCTGAATTTAGTGAAGTAGAGAATTAACAACTGTTTTCAATCAGCAATCAGCATGATATTTCGCCAGCGTGCATTGAAACCGTCCACACTATCAGACATAAATTTACTCCTATGATGGCTTTGATCTGCACGCTGAGTAGAGATGTTAGAAGGGAATTCATTTTCTAATTCCATTTTCATTTAGAGCATATGAATTAACCCCTCACAGATCTCATGTCCCTTTTTATCTACTTTAGATAAAGGACACCTACTTAAAATGTTACGGCTTACACATTACTTACAGCCTAGCCAAACCCAAATTCATTTCTTGAAACCAATGAAAGCATTCTCATGCAAACCATATTGAAACAAAGTTCTTCAAAGGCAACCAGCATCCTATATTTATGAGCTTCTAATTTATATTTCCTTTGCTCGTTTGTGATAAGAACATAGGGTAGTATTCATCAAAGCTCTACCCAGGAAAAAATTACTTGCTACAAAAAAAAAAAAAAAAAAAAGGAGATCTTTACACCCCAGACGCGAAGCTAATTCACGTGTTCCCTAATCAGATACGCAGCTTAGAACTACTGATGAATTTTTCTGCAGGTCTTCACCAGTTTGGCAGGTTATGATTTAAATTAAGCTGAGCCAAGTCACTCTCACTGCTCCCAGGGTGTGGCAGAAGGCTGATGTTATTCAGTATTTGTTGTCATCACCTAGCTACTGTATGAATGAACACTGTAAATAAATACCTTTGGCAATAAAGTCAAGCACCCTCCCCGACGGGGTCGAACAGCCTCTTGGCTGTTCCTTAAACATGTAGGCAGCTCACTAAGTGTCTTTGGTTTTCAAAAGGGTTAAGTTAGCAAAAAAACTTGGAATTATTTTAACAGGAACCACATTCTGTCCAGGTTCCTGTTTTGCTTTTAATCATGTAATTTATGTAAACAGGGCTATTGCAAGGCTAAACTAATAAACATAGCAAAAAGCCTTGAGAAAACATAGCTTTAGGGAAGGAGTCAGCTGCAGGACCCTGCCTCTTCAACTGAGTTTGTGTGTTCAGTGGGGAACTTTATGGTGCAGCAAGAAATTCCTGTACTGTAATTATGTAGGGTAAGGGAGACCCAGATTCTAGTTACCATGTTAAATCAGAAGAACCTGGGTCTTCTCCCTGCCAATTAATGCCCTACCACTGGAGCACTGGCTGTTCCAAGGCATCTCCCTCCAATTCACGCCAGAAATAACAGGCTGGGTTCAACATACTTCCACCAATAGCTATGTATTTCCATAGATATGCCCATAACAGACCACCTACAATAAAAAAACCCCCATCCCATTGCTCTCGTGCCCTACTCTACGTACTTGTCCCCATCTCAAAGGCTCAGCCTGAACAAAGCAGTCTCTTTGCCTCTGTTTTTGATTTCTTCCTTTGTTGAAACAGGTTATTACAGGTTAAGGGCCAGATCCAGAAAGGCTGAGAACACCCACAAGCCCATTTGGAACTCAGGTTTCCAAAATCTGGAACCAGAACAGTAGCCAGGTATGGAAGGACACGAAAGATTAATCATCTGACTCCAAGTGCTGTCATCACTATGCATTTCAAGGATAAGGGCTGGGAGTTTCAGACGTGCCTAGAAGAGGCAGAACTGTAACCCCACTGAAAGACAACGAGTTTTGGCTCATTTTGTAGCCACTTCTGGTTCAGTGAAACATGGCTGGAGTGGTGTCCCTGGGGATGCCATACGGGATTTCAAGAGACCTTTCCAGCCAGGCCTATCTGGTTCAGAGAAAGGCAGGCACTAAAATGAACGTACTGGGAGTTTGCCATGTAACCATTAGCCACACAACCACCATTAATACACCTCGGAGGCACTGCCTTACTTTGATATGTCAGACAGCTCCAGACCAACACGGTACTTAGTGAGGATAGCACAATATTAAAATCTGACTTTCATACTTTTTATGCTCCAAGTGCCTGGATCTACTCTTGGCACACTACAAAAATAATACTTTTATGATTCCATTTTTCCATGAAATATTTATAATAAAGTATCGAGTGATGGAAGTGCCAGAATATTACCATTGCTATACTTGAATTCCTGGAGATTGTAAGCTTTTGTTTGGTCTAACAGCGTGAAGGAAAAGCGTCCTGCTAAACATCTGTGTCTTGCTGGGGAACCACATGGGAAACAAAGACGTTGGGGCAGCAATGCCTGAAGTATTTGAGCACTCCTCTTACCTCCTGCAGTCTACGAGTGCCAAGGAGCGTCAGCGTTATAAAATCACAGAAAGCCAGAGAAAGGTGCAGATTCCAGCGGTCCCATAGCCCAGCCCTCTCAGCCCAGGAAGGACCAACTGTACCAGCATCACACGTGACACTCAGACGGGCAGCTAATCCAGCCCAAACTTGATAGAGACACCCAGTGAGCTCTACAACTGCTGCAGGTGAGTCAGTGCAGTGTCTCACTGCCCTTACCTTTAAAAAGCTATCTTCACATTTAACTACATCTCCTACCCGCAGCGTGACCTTGTCCCATCTATCATGGATATGCAGAACAGATTTTTCCCTTCCTCTCTGCAGCAATCTTCTTGTGTTTGAAGACTTTCATCGGTATTTTCACTCCATTTTCTCTTTTTTTACAACTAAATTGCCCCAGTTCTTTCAAGCCTGTCTTGAAGGCCGTACTTTTAGACTTACTCCACGTATTTCTCTCACCTCTTCCTATTCTGAAGTAAAGCACCTGCAAGACGCATTACTAATTTTATAATCATACAGGAATGAAATGTGTATTAACTGAAATACATAGGGATGAAATGTGCATTAAAAGCTGTGGTCTGTGTTTAGACAACTGACTATTCAGGCAGGCTTACTTCTGGGTACCAGTCTTAACACACCTGAAAGTATCTGAAGTGAGCACCTCAAGTGTTCACAGCATAAACCTTTTGAATTTATGCCACTCCTTCCCTCGTGGAAGTGCTGTTAACTCATTGTATAAATAATATGAGATCTGTAAAAGATATTTCCTGAACAAAAGAGAAATAACTACAAGTAGGGACAAGCTGCTTACGGAAGAACTGTTCAGGAGAGGCTTTGTGAAGTTCAATGCAGCTTGATGTAGCGCTCTCCTAATTCAAAATCTTATCTGAAGCAGGTCTTCTTCTAAATATTAAGACCTTTCAACAGAAATTGTATTTCTTAATAGGTTTTCTCTGAATTGGATCTGCAAGGACAAAGTGTAACTCTTCATGGTGCTTCCACAGATGGAACTCATTTGCTATAAGAAGCTGTCACTGAAGTGATCTGGAGAAACACTCCTCGAATCCATTTTAACAGCTTTCAAAGATTGCTCCAAGATGCCCAACAGCCCTGTTTTCCTCGCCAGGCCCTTTTTCCTCACTACTCCATTTAGTAGCATTGGATTAAATTAAAACTTACTCTGCTGTTAAGTATCCTGGGTAGGCAAGCAGGAACCGTGCAGGTTTTTCTGGTGTTCATAAGCCTATTTTAAAACTAAGATGAGGAATGATAAAAGGAGATGATGATGCTTCTGCTGAAGACTGACTGAAGAGCTCTGCAGGAAAACCAGAGGAAAGAGCGAGGCACGGAAGGAGCCGTCGGGGCGGGGGAAAGGCACAGTTATTACGTTCTTTTTAAGGCCACAGAAATGCCAGGCTGTCAACCTCTGGCATCCCACAGCAAACCATGGCAACAGCTGCCTGGCTCTGCAGTAATAAACTGAACCAATTTAATAGCTTTTATTGTTCTGCTGTGATGTTTGAGCGCAACCACTTCTTTCCTCCTAGGGCTCCTGAGCCCGCAAGGGCAGCAATGAGAGAAGATCTCATTTACCTAAAAGCGCTTATAAATTTTTAATTTGCTTTAACAAGTAAATTAACAAGTCCCTCATTCAGGCAAGTTTTATGGCCTCTTGCCACTTGGGGAGGGCCATAAAAGTTTTATAGATAATCCAGAGCTACCGAGATTGCTCATAATAAATTGTCTGTTTCCTGTTATTTTATCAAACCATTGGGCTTCTAATGACTTAAAGTCACAGCTTCCTTATATCTACGCTTTTTATGAGCCCGTATTTATAAACTGTAAAGAATATCTTAAATTATACTGGGCCCCTGCTAACCATTACAAAGCTAGTTTTTTATTGGAGCCAACCTTTTTGCTTACACCCACCTAATAAATTCTAAGGGATTTAAGGGAAAAAAACAAACAAACAAAGCAAACCTTTTTTTGAGATAGCACGCTGATTCTGCATTCTATTTTAAGACGTTGCTTTAGCCAAAGTTTCATTAACAAATACTCTGAAGTGCCTGGAAATCCCTACTCTGACTTCTAACAGTTCTTCAAAAAGTTCTTGGGGCAGTCAGCACTTTAAGTGACATTACCAAGCCTGGCTCTGGGATTCAGGCTTGGGAGGAGCCAGCACTTACTGGAAAACCGGTCTCTTCCCTTTGAGATATTCTGCCTCCAGTTGGGTGCTCGCTGTCTACCCGCTGGAGCACCACTGATGACACTTACAGAGAAGAACCCTAAACATGAAGTTGTCCTTACTGTTTGGTGCTGTGAGCAGTCATGCTGCAGTCAGTGATGGTACTTGTGGCAGGGACACTTCAGCACAGTTAAATCACAGCCCCATCGGGTCCAGCAACAGCCAAGCACTTTTACCACTGAAGTTACGATGCTGTGTCTAGTTGTGGCTTCAGAGTACTCACAATACCTAATCTTGAGCATCCAATTAAGTATGTTGGTCCCCCTGTATAAAATCATAGAATCATAGAATTGTCAGGGTTGGAAGGAACCTTAAAGATCATCTTGTTCCAACCCCCCTGCCATGGGCAGGGACACCTCCCACTAGAGCAGGTTGCTCAGAGCCC
>WUAM01000107.1:10518371-10558644 GCA_024336885.1 Actenoides hombroni
CCACCTCTCTGGGCAACCTGTTCCAGTGTCTCACCACCCTCATGGGGAAGAAATTCTTCCCAATGTCTAACCTGAATCGACCTGTCTCTAGTTTTAATTCATTCCCTCCGGTCCTATCACTGCCCCACAGCCTAAAAAGTCCCTCCCCAGCTTTCTTGTAGCCTCCTTCAGATACTGGAAGGCCACAATAAGGTCTCCCTGGAGCCTTCTTTTTTCTAAAAATGAGAAATCATTCCAGAGAGGGAGTAGGTGCCAAATCTGAATGGCTGCAAGAGCTTTGGGGAAGTCTGGTTGTGAGAGAATGGCTTGTCTTTAAGTGAGATGATCTCACCATGCTTCCTTTTATTTCTGCTATGGGAATAACATGAAAAAAACATAAGGAAAATCACTGGGGTCATGTTCACTGATGTAATATATCTGGGGAGGATGGCAGGGGGCGGGGGGGGGAGGAGGGGAAAGGAGAAGTGAAGGAATAACGCTGCTGCAGATTCTGCCCTCCAGAGATCTGGATGTTGTGCCTAGATGAAAACCTACACATGCTCTGAAGATTAGCCTGGTACAACACCACAAGAAAAGGGCACTGGGATAATAATATAGTATAGGTGAAGATAATAAGGATTTTCTGTAAACACACAGTGTTATAAAAACCCCAAACTCCTTCAACTAAAGAGGAGAACATTGACCTTCACTAAAGAATTCCCCTTTATCTTTCTGTGAAAGACAAGCCTGTGGAATTGGAAACTCCATTTACCCTGAAGGAGGAAGACACTGCAAGATGAGAGTAACGGCCTTTGCTCAGCAGAGTTTTTCTGCTAAATGGGAAATTCCAGCAGGATAGGCAAGTTTTAAAAGCTCAGAATGCAACCTTTGAGAGAGATGCAAGAGCTGGTGCTAGATCCTGGCTTATGCCCATTATCTGAAGTGCTGAGAGCTCTTGAAGTTTTATTTATTGATTTTTCAGTCCAAAAGTGCCGTAGATTCATATCTCACAATATCACACCAGATTAAGATCCATTGTGTAATTACAACTATGCTCATGTACTTTCATTCTTTGGTGTTATGGTTACCATAGCCCACTAAAAATAGGCTGTTATAGTAGATGAACTTGTTGTTCAGGTATCATTGTACATAAAAGAAGAACTTGTTCAATTGAATCTGGCAATAACTGTAAGTACAGTGGAAACAAAATACAGGAAAACAAGCCATAAACCCCATATCAAACAGCAATAATCCTGTGTTTCCTCACAGGATTACACACAGACAAAAGCATATCCACAGTTACAGGTACACGTCGTCCACCAAATTCATGTTCTGCTCCTGCAAGTTCAGAAATCCTTGAGATGGGATGAAAACAACTGCAGACCACTCCAAGGATCACATTTTCCTGATTCCCTGAAGTCCTTCTGAATGACTGAAAGCCTAACTAATGCCCTTTAACTTATTTAGGAAGGAGAACTTTTGACTTAACCGTGCATGTATAACTTGGATTAAAATGATGGCACTTTTCTCCCTAGCACAGCAAATCCAATGTCCTATCCACTTATATTCACTAAAGCTGCATCTCCCTGCATCAAGCACCAACCATTGCTTTATCACTCAGCAATAAAACTCCTAAGGAAACAAGGAGAGTCACACAAGGATAAAGAAACGATACCCAAAGAAAATGAATAGTACATATCCATATATTATGAGAAATACCCAGACCCAAATTCCTGTTATCTGCTCCCAGAAAGAAGGGTTGTGGTAAACAGAGAAAAAAAGAGGAAAATAAATTCTGAGTGGAGAAGATTAAAAATAACTCAAAGGAGACAAACATGTCTTTTACAGTGCCTCTATCTGAACCACATTCACCCAAGTTGGAGTAGCAGAAACCTGCCATATGCCATTGTGTCCAAGGCCACAAAGCCATCAATACAAGTGGCTCTATACAAAGCCAAGACGAAACTTTGTCAGATTGGCATAAGCTTACCTGGGAAAGCCTGACTCTGTCAGTATATTTCAATTTGCAGGTAAAGATAAGGATATGAAAATACAATTTTTTGCTGACAAAGAGCCACATGTATTGTCTTCACCAATATTTACTACCAATGGACAAAAATGTTCTTAGCTCAAAGGAAAGGCTTTTTTTTGGGTTTTTTTCTCCCTCTACATCCAAAGTGGTAGTAGATGTTCTGCCCTGACTTTGAAATCTTCTCATGGCTATAAATGGAAGCAGAAGTGAGAAAGAGAAAGTGCCCCAGCATCACTCTTTCCAGAAATCTCTGCAAAAACAATGACTGCACATCATTTCCAGACTTCTTTTGACAACAGTTACAAGTCTGTCTGACTCTGAGGAGCATCCAAACTGTCAGAAACCCATCTCGAGGGAATCACTTCCAAGATTCACCTACCTCAAGCCCTGGCTGGAGCTCTCACTGCTATACAAACACACACACATTTCTGCTCTAACCAAATCCTTGCAAAAACACTTGCCCACCTTTGTTCTAAGACAGAAGATATTTCCATTAAAGTAAGCAAACTTGTCTGTGGTGCGCCTAAGTCTTGCAGAGCTCCTAAGTTTCAGTTCACATTTCAGGTTAATCTTTTCCCTTTCTAAAGAACAGAACATCCTTTTTCCTGCTCTCCCCAAGGGCTCAGTATTTGCAACATCAAACAGAACATACAAACCATCGCGCCCCCTCCACAAGCCTATTATACTGTCAACTGGCTTCCTAACTGCAACCAGGGGAGAAAGCTTATATACTGACTCCAGAGCTCTTTTACTGCTGGAAAGTGTCCATGATTTCTTCAAGCTACTGCTGCATTTCATTTCTCCAAAGAACTCATAATAAGATGGGCAAAGTTCCAAAAGAGAAAAAAGAAACCTGACCAACTAACTGAACTAACCGTGCACTTCCCCGCTCCGTTCCTCTCAGTTGCTGGCAAAGGCCAAAGTCACAAGACTTTCATGTGATACTACCAGTGACCCTCCTTAATAAATCAGATATTAAAATACAGTCACATAAAACAGGCTGGAAAAGGAGAGTGGGGCAACTGCCTGCTGCTAACGCTAACGGGGCATTAGACATCCACAAAGCACTGAAAGAAGCCAGACGAGGAGGAAAGTCCTTATGGAGACCATGCTATCAGCTACTAGAATCCAAAAGAAGTCATTATAGACTGATGAATTTTTGCAGCGAGAGACCAAGATGTTATTTACAGGAAGGAAGGCCCATGTGAAGGCTGTGACTGGGCTGGGATCTGGGTCTCAGCTTCCCCGGCTCAATAAATGAATGTTTGCAAGGCACAGTGCAAACCTCAGCAGGAAGCTGTTGTTGGAGAGTAACATGCTACTACTCCAATTAATAAAATAAAATAATAATAATAATAATTTTTAAAAGGGCAATAAGAGAACATAATTCAAAACCAAGTGTGTCTGTTCAGCTCTGCTACATTTGAAAATAAATGTTTTGCTGTTGACAGGTTTTATCAGCTACTTAGGTGTTTTCTTTCATTCTGTTCAAAGAGTTCGTATCCGTTTTGGCAAACTACTCACTGGCCCCAAGCCTGTGACAACAGCAGAGGGGTCTCCTCTTTTGTTGAGCAAATCTTCAGAGATGTAACCCTGGAGAGGCAGCAACTTTTTTCCCCGTGGCCTGTCCCAGCTGCCCCTGTCCTGCCACAGAGCACAGTGGCTTCTCTCCAAGCGCTTGGCAGAGGCAACCCCCGAAGACCCTGTACGAGCCATCACAGAAACTGCTCTGCAGCTCTTGCACAGAGGCTGTTGGACAGCGTGGTACTAAATACAACTTCCAGCCAGACAGCCAGTACCACCCACAACTCCTACCCCTAATTTCTCAGTTAATGACTGATGGTAAACCATAGCTGACAGCGGCCGCAGGTCTAACGGGTGATATTTACAGCCCAAGTTCTACAACGTCGGGAGGTTCTGTCACGCTGCAGCATCCCAGTGACTGCAAACGCAGCCCCGCGCCGTGAGGAAATGGCTGGAGATTGGTTACAGCCAGGAGTGAGTGATCTGCCTGAAAATATGGCCCAGGAATCATAGGATTAATGCTCAAATTCCAGCTGTGTTGCATTGTTCCCTTCCCTCCAGCTCTCCAACAACAAAGACATGCCTCCTCCTCTGGAGACCAGAAAACTTTTATTAAAATCTTCATACAACGGTTGGAGCAGAGGCCCTGTTAAAAGCATCAGCGGAAAAAAATGCAGGATTCATAAAGAAACCATCCTACAATTTCCTTTCGATCTGGCATTGATTTGCAAGTGGCTACCTTAGCCAAGCGGCTTTGGCCAGCCCTGCTCCCCGGGCAGGCGCGGGGCAAGGGGCGAGGAGCCGAGCCCGGCTGGACGCACGAGCGCGCGCGAGCGTGCGCACGCCTGGCCAGGGCCGCGCACAGACAGCAGGCGAGAGAGCGAGCGCTTGAGAACTGAGAGGAGGGGGGAAAAAAAAAATAAAAATAACAAAATGGGAACACTTCCAAAACTGCAGCTGTGCTGGCCCATTAAAAAGCTGAAACTCATTCTACTGTTTGACCTCATGCTTATCACCACATAACTATTCATCAAAGAAATTTCGGTGCAATTAATTAAATTATTCCCCTGTCTGTGCCACGGAGTCGTTATTCCAATATCAGCTTTCACTTGCACTCTCTTAGGCTTGTGTCTGTATGCCAAGTGACATCTCCAGGGTTGTCCGGTCTCAATAAAGCTCTGCTCCTCACCACTCACAGAGGCTATCATTTCTCTTTTTTATTGCCATTTATTTTCCACTAGGATTTTGCTGCCAGTATATTGGCAAGACTTCCAGTATATGGATGTAATGAAATCTACCACAGACACTTAACATCGGGTCAGGCTTGAGCTCAGCTCATGCGAAGCTGTAATATGATAAACAAATGCTTCCAGGAGGAGGATTTTATCTGCTCAAAACCAGAACGTGGACTCCTTTGGTACCCAGACAAGAACTAGGAGGGAGTCATTTGAAAATCTTTGTTATAATTGGCTTTATAGCTAAAATGTGCTCAACATGAGGAACCCGAGTGAGAACATCGGTTCCTCTGAATCTGTCGGGACCAACTTCACTTATCAAAAACCCCAGTGTGCCACAGTTTGCATCTTCCTCTCCTTTTTCTTTTTTTTTTTACTAGCAGCAATGTTAATGTAATTCCACTGGTTCAGCACACCAAAGCACGGGTCATTTGGTGGCTATTTTAGGAGTCCTGAGCTGACCTACCAACAACAAAATGTAAATGCCCTGATGTTAAACCTTCCTCAGCTCTTCTGGAAATTATGCAAGACCTGGTGGCTCTCAACATGGGTCTGTCTGTACCTACTGCCACAATAATTCACGTGAGGGCATCGAAACATCCTATCTGCGTCTCTCTCATTAGAGGTCAGAACTGCTGCCAACAGCATGAGACTCTCAAAACGTGAATTACACAAGATATTGGTAGTCATGTCCCAGGCATCTCTAAGGGGCTTGTGGCTGAAGATGAGAGACAAAAGAAACACAAAAGGAAAATAAAATGTAATTTTTAGAAGGGGAAGGAAAAAAAAAATTTAAAAAATCAAACCTTAGAAGAGCTTGTATCTGGCCACAGTAAGTCTTCCACTACCTGGAAGGCTTTAAATCAATAATGGAGCTTTTCTATCAGAGAGGCTTTATTTCAAATGCAAGTTAATGGACATAAATCTCTACAGGCGATGAATGTAAAACATCAGATCGAACGATCAAAGGGTTCTGGTTTCTTTCCCTGGTAAAAAGAGTTTGTTTTCCTGTCTTAAATAAATATCTCCCCAGAGAAATGGAATTCTGCTGTTCTTCCAGGGAAACAGAAAAGTTCGGTGTCTGCATCAGCAACTGTCCTGATGCCGTGCTGGCTTTCCAACTAATGCACTGTTTACAATAATTTGCAGCATCTGTATCAAGGCAGCCTAACATAAAGTGGGAAACCAGAACCACTAGAGTAACACACAGAGAAATTTTGCCAGGATAGTGCCTACCTTTAGATCCATTTGAGAAGTTTTATTTAGAAACACAAGGGAAGTTTCACGCTTTGTCTACTCACTTTGAATGAAGGCAAATAAAACCTGGCTTAAAGCAGGTCTGAACCAAACCTTCTCATCTTCTTCCTACCCAACAGTTTAGGTTATCTCCAAACACACTGCCTTTTATTATGTTTTTCTTGCTATAAAACGATCAGAGACCACAGCGTAATTTATTAGCAACATTACCGTTTCAAAATGAATTTTAAAGATCAGGCTCTTAATATCTCTGACCCAAAGTGCCTTCACACTGAGCCTCTAAGGGCACAGCAATGCTTCAAAATGGTGCCTTGTGATAACCAAACTGGGATCCATTAAATAATGCGCTATAGTAGCAGGGTTTAATATGGGATAAATATCAGAGATAACAAATACACAA
Organism: Actenoides hombroni; assembly: GCA_024336885.1. Classification (NCBI taxonomy): domain Eukaryota; kingdom Metazoa; phylum Chordata; class Aves; order Coraciiformes; family Alcedinidae; genus Actenoides; species Actenoides hombroni. The sequence continues at coordinate 10,524,799 of WUAM01000107.1, forward strand.
TCAAAAAAACCCAACCAAATTCACTTATCTAAGAGGAGGAGAGTGAAATTCAATACCCAAACCAGAAACACTTCAGAACAACACTTCAAGAAAGCAAAGCCCTGAACAAACAGCTTCAAATGCTTCAGATGCCAGTTCAGGTACCACAGGAACCTCAAGCTCATCGCGTGAACTGGATCATCCCCAGATTGTCAGCTGCAGTCAATGCACCACCTCAAATGGGTGTCTGTGTGCTCCTGGGCACCCCACTAACCCAAAGTAACTCAAATGAACCATTTACTCATAATTCCCAAATCACCAAGAAGAGGATAAAATAGATCAAAATGGTATTACAACAGAAGCTGCTTGGAAATATAGCTGCTAAAAATTACAGTCAACGTGACAGTCTATCTGCCACCTATTCAAAGAAAAGAAATTTGACAAAGTCGAGTGAAAAACCAATAAACTCCCACAATGTTACCCAGTATGAATCCTCATCATTAAAGCTGATTAAAGCTCAGCAGGCTCAGTTAAATTGCAGCATTCAGAAGGGCTCTAGATGAGCCTCAACGATAAGGGGAAGGTTGTCTAAAGATTTCTTCTCCTACTCAGGCATGGCCACAAAGGCTGAATTTTCTGATGCATTCAGAAGTACATTTATGTTCTCAAAGACTGGAGATAAGTCCACAGATGTGTAAGTGGCTGCACGGAGAAAGGGACTGCTTCGTATACTGATGGCCAGCCACACCGCCCTGCTTTGTGCTTCATCCTCAGATCCTCCAACTCTTCCAACATATTCACTGGTCAAGTGTGACCAGAGGCGAGGAACGGCTGTTACTGCACGTTGTCCATCCTCCCACATGAGGGGAGATGGGAGGGAAAGGGACCCATGGTGGTGTTACTGACTCAGCTGATAATCCAGGCTAACGATGGGTTTCACCAATGGACTAAACTGAGGACATGTAATACCTCACATTCCAAACCCAGAGCCAAAACCAAGGCTCAGAAGACAACACCATGTATTTTGTCATTCAGTAAGACAAGATCTGGATTTGGCCCCCCCAAAGCACACATAGATACTTTCCAAAGGCATGCAGTCTAGTGCTTGGACCTGTAACTTCCTTGTATCCTTCGTCACAACATTTCCATTCTTTTTCACAAATAAGTAACTGCTGCTGGTCTGATAACTACAGCACACTGCTCTGCACACTGTGAACATCAGGAAAATAGCCTGGTCTGTCAGGAGGCCAACTGAAAAATCCAACACGAACAGCATGGGTCAAGGTAGCAGCACTGGGAAGCTTTCTGGCCCACATCCTATATCATTAATTTAGCTGTAAATAGATATTAACTATTGCATCTGAAAAAAAGAATAGGATTCAAATATGAAATGTCACAGACATTAAAGGAAGTTTGAATGGCACTTAACAGAAATCATAAAAGATCTGATTTATCTCAATTTCTTTTAATTTTTTGAAACGTTTCATTCCTTTCCAAAAGCTATTACAACATCTTCTTACATCTTAATAATTCTACTTTCATGTTCATTATCTACCCTAATTTGAATATGGCAAATAGACCATATTTATTTAGTACATTACAATCTGGTGTAGGACTTAACCTGTGGCCTTCAATACCATATAAGATGCTTTCAAGTATTTTAATAAAAGTAGTAAGAGTATAACAAATACAGCTGTAGATAATTCTTACCTCCTGTGTAACAAGCTCAACTGAGTGCATATCATTTTATATTTTTAAATTTTATTTTACTTTTTAATAGGCAAAGCTTAAAATTAATATCTGCTGTCAGCAAATAACAGAATTGTTATGGCTGGAAAAGATCTGTAAGATCATAAAGACCAATTACCTTCTCCCACTTAATCACCTCCTTCACCCCCCAGCACCCACACCAACTGGACACCGCTCCATACCAAGCCCCTTTGTGTAGGAATTGAGCCAGGTCTGGGAGATGTGGGGAATGAATCGGTCAGGAAGCCACCCATGGGTGTCACCACAGGGCACTGAACCTTTTCATGTCCATACTGACTTTCTGTAATTTCTCACTGGCATTAAGACCAGCATCCTGACCCTAACAAACGCTGCACAAACATCAGCTTTCAAGAGCATCCACAAAACATTTTGTCTTAAACAGTGGTGATGGTGACATGTGCCAATGGTTTCTCATGCTTTCTTCCATGCCAGGCAAGACATGGGGCAGGGCCACCCAAGTCCCCTGCTGTAGACCTACAGAGGTAAAGCTCATGGCTCAGTCTGGGCTCACATCAGAGGCTGCTACCCAGCCAGGTGACTGGGCTGTAAAACAGGATCAGATCATTCAGGCTGGTGAGACAGGCAACCAAAGGCTATGCTGTTCACATCAACTCCTCGACAGTCAAAAGGAACCGCAGCTCCTGGATTATCCAAGGCATATACATTATCACCAGGACACTCTCTGACATAATAGGTTTTGCACCTTATGGTAAAAACCAACATTGGTCTAACAGCCTATGTAAAAGAGTAGCTGAGAAGATGTCCATCCCTGCATTGCACTCAGTGTGAAAAACCTGTAACACATTCAGTTGACAAACAATTCTGCCAAGTGGCTCTCCTATAAGTTGCTCGCATCAACAAAATTAATGTGACATTTACAACTATTTTGAGGATAAAATGAAGTTGCTTAAATTATTCTGCAGAAGCAACGTGAGACAGAATTATTCAGTTGACAAAATCTAATTAGGTGTAAATTATTTCAGGTTATATGAATTATAAAACCTTTTGCAGAGAACTCAAACTCGAGGCTGGATGTGATACGGTGAATTAATATGCCAGGCATCTGTTTTCCAGAGCTAGGTTTCAACTTGGGACAAAGTCACACAGGTAATTATTTTTTTCTTTCCACCAGCTCACCAGTGCTCAGTCAGGTAGGCAGAGGAATGCATGTTATATACAATATACATTTTACCAAAGTTGAAATACTTTTTTTCTCACAGAAAACAGGAAGAATTTATGAACCGGTCAGTAGATGCAAAAAGCAGCTCTTCGTCTGACCTGAGACAGAGCTGAAGCACCTGATGCCTGGTGATAGCAAGGAGAGAAGCATTTGGGCAGCAAGCTCTCCTTGAAGCCTGGCGTTCAGCTTCATCCTTCATCTGGAAAGTTTCTGAGCAGTGACACTGAGAAACATTTCAGCGTCTGTTTAATAATCCCCCTCACTTTCATCCATGTGCTTTTATGCTTTGCTCAGGTAAGATTAGCATGTTCAGAAACCTGCCTAATTACCGCAGTGCTCATTTCTCCAAGGTTTAATTTTTGCTGTTGGGATGCAAAGATGTCATCATTAACTTCCACACAGCCAAGCAGGGCATCTTAAAAGCACCAATAGGGTGGTTTCAAACGCCTGAAAAGTAGAAAACTGAGAAGCTTCCAGGATGGCGTGGTGCCTTGTGCTGCTGCTATGGAGGAGGCAGGCACAATGAGGAGCTGTGTAATTAGGTATTTTGGGGGGAAAAGACAAGTGCTTTATGAGCAGAGGATCAGCTTTGCCCGCTCACTGTCAGTCTGTTGCAGTTGGAGAGTTTGGGCATCGTGGGGGAAAAAACAGTTTCAGTTCCCACAGAAGGTTCAGAAATACACCCTGGGTTTTGATATGATTCTTATTTTCTATTTAAACGTACCCCAATTCATTATGGACTGGTAGATCTCACATGAACTCAAGGTACCTTTTTACACTTCTGGCCAACCCCTTGAACGTGTCACAAGGAGATGCAGATTATTTACAATCCCTTCACACCCCCTGAGGATTACATTACTGGGAGCAAAACACAACATTTGGTCAGGAAGTCTAGAGAGGAAAAACATGAAAACCCCACAGCACTAATTTTCTCTTTTTCTGGAAAAGTTCAGCTATGTTCTTAAGCTCCAGCTGGGGACTTGCTCAATGGATATGTACTGCAGCTTAGTTAAAAATTATATGCAATGCTATCAGCTGCTCTCTTGTTCAATATCTGCATAGAAGGCATTACTTACTTGCTTTTGAGCACATTTCCTTGAAAAGACTGATGAGAATCATGTGTTTTAAATGCCACCTTCTCCTGCTACTTCAAACAAGAGACATTATCATGGAATTGGAAAAACAAAAAACACAGTTAAAAAAAAAAATATAATGACAACTCACTGGAAGCTTCAACAAGCAAAGAACGTTTAATCTGATACTAATGTGTGACCAACAACCTTCCCCAACCTCCCCCTGAGTGCAGAACCCAGTTCCTCTTCGTGCTGACGTTGAGAACGGAAAGAGGGATGCGGCAGCAGCGGCGTGCCGGCCACGAGGCAGAACACGGGCAATGTGTGTGGACATCAAATGTTTATCAATTATTTGCAAGCACCAGCTCCCTTCCCACGAGCTTTTCACTCCACTGACAGATTTACTAACAAAGCTTGGGTCTCTGCTGCCTCACTACCTGCAGCTAACCGAGCCCAGGCGGTCAGGGAGACACGAGGCGTGGCACGGACCTCACGTCAGTGAGTCAAACTGGCTTCACCCAGTCCTCTGAGGTCCCAACGTTGCCAATTTTCTAACACAAGGCTTAACTACAAAGAGGTCAGAAATACCCAGAATGGCCACAGATACACCTCAATGTTTACGCAGTGCCTAGTACCCCGCGTGTGCAGCTAAGCTGCACATTCAAGGACAGCAAAGAAGAGAGAATATTTCCTTTGGAAGGGACCTACAATAGCCATCTAGTCCATCTGCTATAGGCTTTCTCCTCCTCCTTCCCCCAGTATTATATATATATTTATTTTTTTAAAAATAATCAAGTCCTACTCCTACACCAAGATGACAGGGAAGATAAAGTCAAAGCCAGATAAATCCACCATACCATGTTTCTATCTTTGTAACAAGAGCTGGTGGCAGTGACAGAGATCTGCAGATAAATACAAATCTGCTATGGCTCACTAACCTTCACTCTGTGCTGATTGATAACTGTATTTTTTAGGTGGCTGCAGGTATCAGGCTCAGCTCTGTGCTCTGTATCTCTCACTCCATCCCCTTTGGAAGAATATGTAGCAATATACGGCATCTATAGAACTGAGGGACCAGCTGGCTTCTCTGAGACCACTCGTGTTCATGCAAGGACTGGAGATGCGGATGGAAGAGGCAAACATCTCAAGCTGATTTCCCTGCCTTGGCAAAAGCAGCACGGCTGATGAGGACAAGAGGTCTAAAAAGTAAAGGAAATTAAACCCAAAACAAAGCACAGAGCAGGAAAGGGCATTTGTAACTACAAAATGATTCCCTCACTTTTGTCAACGTTCACTCCCAATTCTGTAAGAGTTAAAGGGCCGCCAAGTAATAGGCACTGTAGAGTTTTCCCCTGGGTTGCAGCCAAGGCCACTAACCCCGCTATTAGAGGCCTGACAAGCTTTGTCAATGCAATCTGCTGAATGCCGTGAGTGACAAGCGATCAATATTCTCCACTCTCATGGGTCACCACAGGTGACAGAGGTCTAAGTAATAAAACAGCCCTGGCTGCCTCCTCTAACTTAAATGCTTCCCCAGCCACAATATTTCTTTTTTGTCTAAGCGCCTCTAGCTAAATTTCCCATAGATCGAACCATCTGATGGGGTAGAGGTTCTGAGGAATTGCAATGTGTCTGAATTGATGCTCGCCAGCGAAAGCTCGCTAGACTGGGGAAGCAGGTTCAAATAAATGGAAAATGACTAGCTACAGAGTTGTAATCTGCCAGCACCAGGCCCTGGAGCAACCCGGCAATATGAGGGAGGCGTGCTGACAATGCACCAAGCCACCTGCCAGCCACAAGCGGCTTCCCGGATCCTGGCGGTCTGAAGATGTTCTCCTCAATGTTCCCCCCTATTTTTTTTATTTTTGGTGAACTATTATATGAATTACAGGGAGTAATTACATAAAACTGCATCATGGTGTGAATAGAAAACAAAAAGATGGGATGCTCTGCTGTAAATGGGAAGGAAGCGTTGATGGGAATGAAGTTTATGAGGGCTCTTGAAGCAGTCAGAACACTTACCAGGCTGTTCTTCAGAGAATGAAAAAAACCCCTCCTCCTTTCCAAACATAACACATTAGAAATGAGCGTGTAGATTTGAAGGGAATCAGGTGCTCCATTACAATTGCCCACCCTTACCCCTGCCATGGTGCAAGGCACCTTTGGGTGGAAGCCGGGTAAACCCAACTGTATTTATTGTTGTAAAGCTACACACACAGTCAACAGCCACAGGCAATCTAAAGATTCTTCTAAATCCACACCCTAGCTTACCGTTAAATAACTTGTTCATACAGCTGTATGCTAAATAAGAGCTTTGGCTTAAAAAAACCACAGCAATTTACAGTTCAGTACCCAAATTTAAGACAGACATTTAAAAAAAAAACCAAAACCAAACAACATGTTTCAGCCCTTACGAAAATCCCACCCCAATTCTTGCTGTCAATAACTGTTATGGACACAAGCCATTGACATCCATCTGGGATCTGAATGTTGTCCATTTTTTTCAGATGTTTAGAACCAGTTTTTATTGGGAGCAATGTCTTTAACCAAACAGCTTTGCAAACATTCCTGCGAGGCAGGCAAGCAACACACACCAATTTACTGGTGAATAAACTAAGACGCAAAGGAGAGCCAGAGGCACAACTGGATGCAAAACCCAATGGGTATGTAATTTCACACTTTAAACTTTGAACATCAAATATGTCCTGGAAGAGAGTCTCTTCCAGGGGATGACTGTCAGCTGTAAAATTCTGTTTAAACAGGTGGTAGGACGATGATGTGCTGTTTGGAAATAATTGGTGCACTGTTTACACACTGCTCTCAGTGATCTAAGCCAGGATAAAAATAGACTGTAATGCTCAAGATCTGTATTTTTGCACATCTTCATCCACTTCCATTACAAAAAGCAAACCAAACAACCAATTCTACTCAGAACGGGTATTTATTCTGCCAGTTATTTATAATAATTACAAAACTTTACTGAATTCAAAAAAAGGAACCCAATAGGCTTGTGCAAGAGTGGTTCCCCAGGTAAGTCTCCAAGAGCTGAAAAAAGGTATCAGCAGATTTTTTTTATATATGTATGGGGCATTTGACCTAGAATGGCTTGAAATAGAAAAAGCATGCCAGTATATATGATTATATCAGGATGCTTTAAAGGCTACCAAATAAATCATCTTCCGTCCAAAAGAGGCTGGGATCATTTCATGGCAAAGGCTAATACCTGGAGACAGACACTCTATGGCAACATCTTTTGGAATACACAAAAACAGATGAGGGAGAGCACATTTCATAAAGGAAAACTGCCCTAACTCTTCGGATGAAATTAGATGTCTAATAAAGAAAAGGTCAATATTCTAATGTAGGATTTGGTTCTCCAACACACTTGACTACTGGCCAACTAAACCAGCTGGATAAGCAATGGAGAACAGCATGTGGGAAGGATATATTTCAGACCAAAGTAATCTTTTTAGTCATTAAATACAGCTGATTTTCTAAGTGATTAGATGAGGGCTTGGCTGTTCCCGTACCAATGCCGAGGAAAGGCTGTAGGACTGGAGTTGTATTAAGTTGTGAACTAGTAGGCAAACACACAACTGGCCCGGAGATGGTCCACGGCGTTCATGGGGAGAGTGTGACCGAGCAGTTGCAGTGAAAGGGAAGTCACATTAAGAACAAAACAACAAATTCTATGCTTTTTGGCAAGAGCCAGTGCCCAAGCAAGTTCTGCCTGGGGAGCAGGTCAGCTGTAAGAGAGTTTTCCCAGCAGGTTATAAAAGGTAAAGCCACGTTTTACCTCACATCTGCCCTCCTGCTCCTTTAGTTATTAAAACACCCATTCTACATGGCACTTGGAGATTCCATAACTCCATGCTGCACATTCTCTCCATTGTTTGGGAATACACTTACTGTATTGGAGTGTAGATGCAGATACGATACTTCAAAATAGGGTGAGAGAGAAATAAAAAAAAAAAAGTGAAGCTTTATTTCTTCCCTCCAGAAGTTTATTGCTATCCTCTTCCTATCAGCCATCCAGCTTTTATCTCCTCTCTGGCCTCAGAGGCTTTTGACTTTCTCAAGATATGACTCCAGATTCAGTTAAAAATAGAGAATGAAAGCAGTATGGCTACAATGATCTGATAGCATCAAATACAGCTCTTAACAACCTAATTTATTACTGATGATGTAGTCACTAATGTACTCTGAACATGCACTATACACTCTTCTTTAATGAAAAACTAACCGGGGAAGCTCATCCAACTTCCTTCAGAAAGTTGTGCCCCAAGAGACTAACATGTCATCTACCCTTAGATTTATCCAAGGCTGGAGAAGATATTTTAAAACATATCTTCTTGTTATTCTTTTAAAAGACGGTTCCCTCGATGCTGAGCCTTGAAAGTTTAGCAGATCTTATTAATGCGAACGAACTAAACTAAAGCAATTGGTATAATGGTTGTTACACTGTGGGTACAACTTGCTTGCCATGTTCTGTTCTCATCCCCTTTCATCTCCAATGTTTATATGAGCATGAAAAGTTACTGTTATTTTTCTTCCCATCAGCAGGAAGAGAAAAAAATCTGGCAAAATTAGACTGGGGAAAGCACAGGGAGAGAAACTATGGAAATAAAAGTCATGGGGACCAATTCATATGGAACTCTGGGAAGATAAGAGAAACAGCAGAGATGGAAAGACGACTCATAACCTATCTAAATTCCCAGCAAGGATGATCTATAATCGGCAAAACACCAACTAACACTGGAAAGAAACTTTTTCAAAGCCATCACACTTCTCTCCTTGTGACCCCAGAGATCTGCTGATGCCTCTGGCTATGGAAGCTCCCAACACACACCAGTTCTGCAGGATGGGTGCGCAGCTATAGCAACTTGAATGATTTGGTCCTACAGAAATCCTATAGAAAGCTCAGGAACTGATGAGCTACTGCCCCTCCAAAGCCACAAGAAACAAGTGCTTGGAAAGCAGGAGGCTTCTGGGGCATGAGACGGAGGACACATTAAAAAATAATTCAAAACACCCCAGCAAAAACCCAAAAGGCAAAGAGAAATATAAACTAACTGTCCCCATAACGACGGTAGATTTTCACCCGGTGTGCAATGAGAAGGCAGTTCAGGCTTTTGGAAAAAGACCAAACCACAAGGAAAAGCAAGTGAATAGGTGAAATTAATAGATACGTGGAGCTGCAGAAGTGCTTAGTGGGAAGTGCCGTTGTCATCTCTCGGGTCTATAAATCGTCTCTCTCCAGTCCTAGGTGCCTGCTAGCAATACCTGCAGCTGAATCACAGCTCAAAGCTTTCTGTGAAGGCAAGAGCAATACAGATTATCTGGATATGATGTTCACTTCTGCATGCTAATTAAGGTGCTAAAAGGCCAGCAGAAATATTTAAGATGAAGGAAGTCGACACCTCTTCTTCGCTCCTGTCTGGTAAAGCTGCTCTCTCATACTTCCCGTGCTTTATCAATGCCCAGGAAGGTCAACTGCAGCGTAGGGTTTGTCAGCATTTCCACTCCAGTCTCCTTCTCAAGGATTTAAATACTCCAATCTAAAAACGCAACTCAAAGAGAGTTTTAACCTGCAGGATCCTCAGCTAGGAGCTACTCTTTTCCTTCTGCGGACACATAGCAAATCCTTCTTACTAATTTAGTCTAGCAGTTCATTCCTTTAAGGATGTCATTTATGGGGGGGGGGCGGGGGGAGAAGACAAAGATCAAGTTATTTTGAGTGTAGGAGCTTGGACACAATAACTGTACAGCCAGACTCTCCCTCTGTCTCAAGGCTAATTTTCCTTTGTTGAAACACTTTGATGCGACTGCGATTGTGGGAGCTTCAGGCTGGAGGGCAGCTTGCAGGAGACATCACTCCTGCTATAATTCTCCCTGTGCACACAAGAAGGACCATTAAACGTGCTGTGTTAGTCTTCACTTTAAATGTCTTTCAAGTCCGTGTTTACCTAAGATAGCATTATTTGAACATATATATTTGTGATCCAATTCACCTGAAGCACTGCTCAATCCTATAGGAATAAAACAAGGACGTCCCATATGGTGGTAAGGTAGAAAATCTCCTCCCGTGCAAACCACCTATGACCTCTGTGATAATAAATTCCTCTGCAAATGACTGGGCAAAGTCCTGGAGACTGTGTGCAGTGAAGATAAACAGCCCTCTTTGTCCTCCGGGCCAGAAGTGGCCATTGTATAGAGCTTGCCCAAAGGATTAGCGCTGCCATTATTATTTGTGTTATATGAGCTATTTCAGGAGCTAATTGACCCCAGCACAAAAGCCGGGTGAGAAAGGCTTTTGTATCTAATAGAATGAGCAATACAGAAAAGGGTAAGGTTCTTTGAGCAATTGGGCCACAGTATACAGACACTGACTCAGTTTTAGCTGACAGCATCAAGCAGGGCAATCTAATCTCCCCAGTTAGCACTAAATCAGCCTAGTATAAATGAGCCCATGACAGAACAGGGAGAAATGGGACTTGCTAAAAGGATAACTGAGGATAACTGCCTTGTGAAGCATAAATATTGAAGATGTTCAGAATCTTTCATTCCTCGCGCTACACACGCCTAGCAAGGGCTGTACAGGCAGAGCTGTTTGATACTTGAATCTCTGTTCGCTTTTTGAGGGTACAGTAGTAAATGTCAGAATGTACATAAGGTATTCTAAAATTACACATATATATTCCCTCTCTCCCTCCCTCTCTCAAGTACTTAATGGTGGGGGAAGGTATCGACACTGAGCTCTCACAGGACGCTCTTAACCATTAAAAGGTTTAATAAAGCAACAATAAAGAATGCAAAGCCATTTTCTCCAGGATGATGGACATTTGAGGAGGAGGACATACTAAAGAGATAGTGTAAGATCATCCAAAAGTCAACTACTGCTCTCCAGGTTCAGTTTGGAAGAATGATACGTTTAATGGGAAAAAGTGAAGCTGAACTTTGAACTGAACCTATTTTTAACTTGGCATTTAGTCACCACTCAGCAAAACCATTTCTATCTCAAAAGTCAGAGCAAAACAGACATAAATGATAATAGTGTAAAAATTAACTCACCCTGACCTTTCTGAAGCTACTGAAGAAGCTGCTGCAGCGTAATTCATTACAAATTCTGCACTAAATATGGCGCACAAAAGAACTCAGACTTGTAAATATGCAAACAGAAGAGAAAATAATCACATTCATCATTTATTTATCAAATCTACATGGACTGCGCATTGCACTATCTGAGGCTATCACAAGCATAAAGGAAATAAACAGCACAAAATCCCGGTAAGGAAAAGCAGCAGAATTTATAGGTGCTTCACAAATGGGGTAATGAGGCAGAGAAAACAGAAGGTCTCTGTGGACAGACTGAGCCTAAATCAGAGACAAAGTCAAGTTTGTTTCCCCCGAGCCAATACGCTTTCAGTGTAAGGTTATTATTCCCTTCATGTGCTTCGTCAGAGCTTTAGTGCCCCTGTCAAGGAGGAGCTCCCTGCTCAAGAGTGTCCTCGCCTTTCCATGAAGGCTTTTCAGACCTTTCTGCAAGTCTTACAGTATCGCCCCGCGAATCGGCGTGAGGCTACGCGTGGACATGCAAGCAGAGGACGTGGCAGCCCCAGTAGCTCCCATGACACACTGCATGTCCCTGTGATCTTCAGTATACTTCCCACCGTCAGCCCAAGGTGCCTTTCCAGGGGAGCTGCAGCTATTTTCACTGGGAGACACCTTCAACTGAACGGTATGCACCTATAGCTCAGTAAATGGATGTTTTGATGATAGCCAACACTAACATCCGCATCAGCAGCACGTACATCACAGGTCACGCTTTTGAGCCTGACCTTTTGAATCCACAAAACTGGGAAGTGCTTTGAACACCATCCCACCACCTGTCCTACACCGTAGAGCTTGACACAAAGCCCACAGCACCCATCACACCAACACACCCCGAATGTCATTGCTCTAGTGAAGCTAGTTTGTTCTCGTAATTATTTTTAATCATCTTGTATGGAAAGGTTGGTACTGAGTGAAAGTGACCCCAAAGCAGATGCCGGGGGTGCCGCGCACGCCTGCCGTACCACGCACGAGCTGAACGCCCTCTGCTCCCCAGGACAAAGGGTACTGGCAGATGGAAGGGGTTAAAGTCAGTTATTGTTCCGGGGTCTCTTTGAACAATGCAAACCTACTTAGCGGAGGTAATTTTTTAAGCACACTTATTTCCATGAAGCAAATCCAGTGTGTAATTCCAGGATTAGTCTGGAAGCTTTCTGCTTGCAGCAAAGTTAGTTTCCACTTCAAAGTTCAGTTGGACCAACTGAAGTTAATCAAAACACGTAATTCTACAGCTTCACATATGGGTACCCTTATTATAAACAGACAAATCAACAGAACAAAACACGTACAGTCGTAACGCTGAGAGAGGATTCTTTATCTTTTCCCTTTATTCAAACAGATGAGAAAAAGGAAGAGGAAAGGCAGAGTTAGTACTAAAAGGTGCATCCCTCTCTAACTTCAACGCTGACACTGCAATCCCGCAGGAGAGATTTTGCAGGCTCACAACACCCAGGCCACGTGGTAGGTAAAGCTCTACCTAGATCTATAAAGATCTATATTTAATGTCACTATAGGCATTAGATGATAAAGCCAGAATCAGGCAAGACTCGGACTGACTTGTGTATGTACCTCGAACTTTCTAAAAGGATAAGGGAAATAACAATAACTTGATTTACCTGAGACTGGATGTGATTCAAGAAATACCATGGTTGGTTAAAAGAACAATGTCTTGGATTCACCATTCAAGTTAGCACATTCACAAAAATTAAGGCTCTGCTTCTATAATCAAAACCCTCAACTTTTAGAAGAGCAACAGACATGAGCACATGTCTTCTGTTACATTAAACTTGTCCCATTTCTAGCAGAAAGCACTAGGATACCACATCTAGATTAAAAACAAAAGCCAAAACAACAAACAATGTGCTGATCTGTTTTTCTACACACCCAAACCAACTCAACCAGTAGTTACAACCCTGTTTTAAACAAATAACACCCTAGACCATTTCTTCCTCCCAAGAATAGTGTTATCATAAATTTTAAGCAACTAATAGAAGTTCATAATGGCAGAAATACTCGGCAATTTTAGCTCTCCAAACACCCCAGTGAAGTCTTTGTCTATAAAATAAACTACAACCCCTTTCCTGACCAGTACCTCGTTGACGGGTTGGAGTGATGCAAGGTGGTAGAAATGTGTAAACTGGGGAGTTTCTCAACGCCTGTCATTGCAGAGTGAGGCAGGTCGCAGAGCAAACCCCTTCAACGTGCCTCTTCCCAACACCCTTATGAGGTAGGGAGTCTGCTGGAGAGCACAGAGTGACATTTTCCTCCCGGTCACTCCTTCGGAGGCACTCCAGGATGCTGAGGATAGGAGCACATCTGTGGGAGGTCCAGAAAAGGCAGAAATCACAGAATCACAGAGTCCCTGGAGTCTCTAGAGATCACCTAGTCCAAACCCTCCAGCAAACCAGGTTTGCCTGGAGTACATGACACAGGATTGCACCCAGGTGGGCAGTGAGGATCTCCAGAGGAGACTTCCCAGCCTCCCTGGGCATTGTCACTAGGATAGAAGTTTCTTGTGCCTATGCTTCTAAATTGCTCACGTACTTCTAAACATCCCATCCTGAACATTAATAAAGGAATCAGTTAAGACAGTGAAATGATTTAAAAAAAACAGTAATAATGGAAGAAAATAAGCATCTGCTCTCGAGTCATTTACTGATGTTCCATATAGTCCTTCTGTGGTGGAATTCACAGTCGAGAACAAAACAGCTTTGAACTCAAAACTTCCCAGAAAATTTACTGGCCTCAAACTCCCCAAAGGAGCAGATCTGTCAGTGAAAGAAGCCAACTGCTACTGCTCCCTCTGCACTATCCAAGGAGCTCAGCCGAGCTCTGCTGCAGAGATTAATGTTCCTTTGCTTGAAAGGTCTCCCTGGAAGCTGCAAAGGACCTTGCTCATTTTAGGCTGCAAACATTGTATGAATTTTGGGAAAGGCCTTTTTAGTCATTGACGTGGTCTGCAGGCTACCCCACGGTAAAGCACTCTACACTGAATTTTTCTCTGCATTAGAGTGATGGGTTTTTGAGAAGCTCAAGACCTTAATGGCAGGTTACACGAGGTTACTTAAGGATTTTCCAACCTTCTTCCAGCTGTCTTAAGTCTACGGGATAAAGCCCCCTTGGCCCAAAGCAAGCCCGGTTTATACTGACTTTTAATGACGGTCTGTACAACGCACAGCTTCGCTGCCTTCCTGACTGCTCACTGCATGCCTCGAAAATCAAAGGTATAAGTGCACACTACACAGAATGGCTTACATTAGTGCCATTAATTCCTACTTTCAGCATAATCCTTCATCTGGGAGTTATTCCAAAACATAGGAGTTAATGACACTAATATAAACCATCCCAATGTAGCATGTGTTTCTTTAGCTTTTATTCCCATGACTAAATGTCTTTTTAATGCACTTTTATTTACCATGATGGAAATAGTTTTTCCTGCTTTGCTCTATGAGAAGTCTGGGTCTGCCACATTAACCCTTTTATGGGCAAAGCTCTATGGATGTATTTCCCATTACGACTCCAAAATTAAAACCTTATGCTGACATTCCAGCAGTGAACTACAGCCCTTTCAAGTGCTGAAAGACCTAATAGAAACCCTGTGAAGGAGGGACTTTAATTGCCCAAGTAGGCTAAGGAATCTCCCAGTGACACAGTGCACAGTGCTCAGCCAGGCTGGGAAATAAAAGTCTGGGACTTAACTGCTTTGGGAGTCAAAGAGCAAAACAGAGCTGCAGAGAGGCTTTGTCCTTCTGGTGCAGAACAGTTTCGGTTATATTCCCTGATGACACTTTTAACCAACTGACAAGGAGTAGGGAATGAAGTGCTTTTGGATTTTCTCAGAGGTGTGAAATACAGGCAGAGGGGGGAAGTGGATTAGAGAGATGGAGGAAAATACTGCTGTTCCCCAAAGAAGGCACGGAGAAATTCCTGATGAAAAAAATGCTCTTTCATTGGAGGAAGTGTTCAAGGAGGGAAAAAGCCCATAAAAAGAGCAATGAAAAGAAAGCAAAATATATGTTGTTTTGTCTGTTTTCCTTTCCCCAGCTCCCTGATCCTCCCAAGCAGAGCCAATCCTGTATTAGGCTGTTCAAGCACGCTGTAACTTTAATCTGCTCTCCTCTCCCTCCCAGTCTGTAATGCCCTTACAGCCTGGCGTTTACAAGAATTAAGTACCTGCACCCACAGTAAAGGAGATTAACTGCCCACAGGCAACCCTTGATTCTGTGCTCTAGCCAAAACCCACCCCTCCCTCCTGACCTACCCAGAGGAGAAGGCAACTGGAGCTCCTCTACCTTAGAGAAGGGACTGCCAACACGTGCAGTTCATGGCCTCCTGAGTTCACTGATGCCAACAGGCAGTGGGTCTTCAGCACACGTGTGCACCTGCACATCTTAGTGAATTAAACCGCTGATGGAACCATGTTCTGACTTTTCTCTTGCATCCAGAAGATAAAACAAGACCTTAAGAAGGGCAGCTTTGGGCACACGTACCAGGATGTGAATTTTCAGCCATTTCAGAGGCCCACACAACACCAGAGCTACATATTGGATGAAGGGCTACCTATGCTTCTGCATTTTTGAGAGCGACTAAATGAGCAGGTACAAACAGCAACACGCACCGAGTATTTTAGTTCTCAACATTTCCCTTTGCTTTTTTCAAAATCCCCCCTCCATTAACTTTTCTTTTTCAATCCTGTTGTACTCTCACAATCTTACGTCCTCCACCACTGCTACTAAGAACGGAGCCGGTAAGGGAGACAGGTATGAGAGGGAGGATAGGAAAAAAAGATGAAAAGTAAAACAAAAGCAATTTGATCACCACAGTAAGAAAACAAGTTTGAACATTCTGTAACGTTCAGTTCTCCCTCCCAATCTACCTAATGCTGCTCAACAAGCAATCTCCTTTGTAAAGCCTTTTAAGGGAAATCCACAGAGTCACCGTTCAACTACGCTCGGTGTTTTTCTAAACGGATCCATGAAGGAAATACCTTTATGCAGTGACATTGCACTTCATTAACCCAGCAATGCAGCGGACAGCATTTCTACCAAGCTATACAGTAGATAAATACATGGCATATGAGCAGCATAAACATGGGACAGTTGCCAAAATAAAATTCTGTTTCGTAAATCTGAAACTGTATCTGAGATTTTTCAAAGAGCCATAAATAATACAGGAGACCAGCTGCCCCCAGAAGTCAACAGACTTGGGCCTAATAGATGGATTTCAATAAATTTAGGCTAAATCCTTCCCGCAGAAGATGTCTATTGATACCTTCTGCTAAGACTTCAAAAAGCACAGAAGTGTTTTGAGGCTCCCCATTTCTATTATTGGAGAGATCTATTTCAAAAATCTCTCTATTAAGTAAATTCCTGCATCTGATTAGCTTCTCACAGTAAAGATCATTTACCCATTGGGTTTAGATTTGGAGCATAAGAGGTTGAGCTTGAGATTTTTGTGGGGAACTGGGAGATTAAGAAGAAGTAAGTTTTTAATTTAAACAGAAAATGCTTTGAATATTAACTGGTTGATCTGAAGGTTCAATGATGAGTGCCATAGGCAAAGAGCTTGTTCTTTGGCACGGACGCCCCTTAGGGGAGGGGGAACTCAGAGGGAGGGCAAGAATGCAAACCTCTAAACATCACAGATCTGTCATCACAACCACCAGAAAATCAGTTATCATCAGTACGATTTTAATTTTGGCAGCGAGATAATAAAGCCACAGTGAATTCTGACAGAAAATGAGAAAGAATAAGATGTGAAAGTAAATCTAGTCCTTCTAGTAAACTATGCTTGGCTACAGAAGTTAATGATAAAAACATGTATTTCTACTTAAGTGGTTTTCTCTTACCCATTATAAGTCATAATGGAACCTACTCAAAAGAAACCGACTTTAAGAACATCACGTTATGAACATTCAGATGCATTTCACTTCCGTGAGGCCCCCTGATTCATACTGGGCTCTGGAGCTCCAAGGTCTATTCTTTATTCACGGTAAGACTGGCAGAGGTGAAAGGCAGCAATTCTTCAGCTACGGTGCCCGGCCTTCATTGGCAACTCTTTGTATGAGGCAGAAGCACGAGTGAAAAGAGCCATAAAAAAACCTCCAAACAACAAACAAACCAACCACCAGCTTTGAATTATTCTAGCACAAGATATCATCTCTCCTTACAACTTTTGCACTTCATTATATCCTTGGACCAAACAGAGCTACCTGAGCAATGTGTTCGGGCACTGTGCTGATGTGTCTTTACCACGATGGGCAAAGTGACAAAACCAGCCGACTACCCAAGCGGCCAGCACATAGGAAAAGTGAAGACAGAAGACAGCCTGCAAGTATCCAGGCTATGCTGGACCTTCTGTTTTTGAAGACCATGGAATTAGGATTAAGGATTTAAACCCACCACAAAGTGGTGGTTTATTTAACCTTGGGCAGTGCAGCAATGCTTGGGACACTGGGGTTCCAGGTGGACAGGCAATTCCCTTTTTTTTTGTGCGCACAAAATTTCTGACTCCTTGTGTGTGACCAGCAGTCAAGCTCTTCTAGCTTTCTTGCTGTTGCAATTTGAGAATTGCAGTGCTTCCTTTCCAAGAACTATTTGGGAGCTATACAGATAGTGACATTCTTAGGAAGCATGATGAAACATGGAAGTAAAGGTCTCATTAACTTCTACCGGGGACACGCGCTCAGCAGCCTCTGTGGGACACTGACAACCTCTACCTTAAAAATCCCCAAAGAACCTTGTGAGGCTGTATGGTTAATTACACTTTTGGGGCTCTTGGGGCCACAGTTCTGGACCATTCATAAAGACAAACTGTCAGAAGAATAAATGAAAAGGCTCAATCCAAACTCATGCAAGCACTCTTGCCTTTTTTCAGGGAGCAACAGATGAGAATCAGGTCTGTATAAGCCTGCTAATAAATGGGAGTTGTTTGCAGGAGGAAACAAGCAGACTACTAATACCACATGATAGAGATAAGAAATTTTCTTCTGGTTTTACTCACAGCAGAGCATTTTCTCTGGAGGGCACATTTTCAGCAACGACTTCCAGCTTTTACACTGCTGTTTATGTGAGTACCTAAGTGTTACACCAGGTAAGTATGGATCCCTAACACAACCAGAAAATGGAGATTTGAGCTACTACTTCAAATAATAAATCCAGTCCTTGATCAAGCAGTACAGACTCACCCTTGAAGAACCAGAAATCTTGGATCTATTATCTTCTCAGGTACAACTCAACCCAGGGAACTGTTACCTGCGTAGCTGTGTGTCTTTAAATACCTCTCATTACCTGTCCCCTCTCTCCGTATCTCCTTCGAAGTCACACTTGACTTGGAAGTGGAGTACAGTAGATTTATATGACACAGTATGTAAACTGATCCCTCTTTTGGTTTTGTTTTGTTTCTGTTGCTTCTTTGTGGTAGCACTCACAATATGATGTCTCATTTCCAGACATTCAAGGAAGCAGAGCCTCTGGTTCTAAGGAACTCATAATCAAAAGACAGACAGGTGGCTAGGTGAAAAAAGAACAAAAAAAAAAAGTTAGGAAAGAGAAACAATGGTGGTAGAAAGGAAACTGGTCATCGTCTTCTCCTTTTGTCACTAACACCACTTTACAGGCAAGATGAAAGCAGCCAATGAAAAGCCCTTCTATTCATTTTCATGGGTACCAAGATCACAAGAAACCTGTTGGGTTTTGTTTGGGTTTGTGTGTGTGTGTGTGGTTTTGTTTCTTTTTTCTTTTTTAATAGAAAAAGACATACCAGTAACCTTAAAAAAAAAAAATAAGGAGGAGAGGGGATTGCTTTAGGCTTCTCAAGGATTTCCTGCAGGAAGCAGGTTGGAAAGTGACAGGAGATGACAACATGTGCTTTTTAAAATATTATGTCTTATGGATATTGATATTTTCCACACCACACACGTATTCTAAAAATAGGTGACTAAAAAAAACAAACCTTAAAAAAAAAAAGAGAACCAGAAATTCCTGCAGTCTTTTCTCTAGCAAACAGTAAGTGTGCAGTCTGTCTTCCTTAAGTGCAGTATACTCCACTATCAATTTGTGCACTGGACCATTTTTCCTGAAAGCAATATCCCCAAACATAATACAGTGTTTATTTAGCTCTACAATCGCATTACGAGTGTTTCAGAGTTTAAAACGAAATGAAGACAAATCAAGAGACCTTGGTGAACCAGAAAAAAAAAAAAAGGGTACTACATCAGATTCAGGAAGGCTGCGTGGACAGCAGGAAGCACAAGGGACCAGGTTTTGTATCCCAAGAGGCAAGACCAGAGAGGACAAAAGAAAAGGCCGACCCAAGATGTGCAGGCGTTGACTGAGGCATCTCTTACTACGAAAACACATGGACTTCTTGTTCTCCATATGGCAACTCTGCTTTTGTAAGAACTCTACCTGTTTGCAGATGAGAGATCCTGCTGTTTACATCTGATGCAGGAGAGAAGTGGAGCTGCATCTTTTGTCTGAGGAACACAGCATGTGGTTTGATGCAGAGTGGGGGAACGGCTACCTAACTCACATCGGCGTTCACTTGATCAAAGCTGCACTCAAAGAGATAGCTCCATTTTACACGTGGGGAAAACTAATACTCATAAAGCAAATTAGAATCCTCTAGATTTTTTTTTTTTTGATTCTCTAGATCTTGTTTTATGGATAAATTCTACAGCCATTCAGTGCTTGATTTTGATTATCAAGCTACAAATCTCATTGCTTGAGTTTTCACCACTGGTTAACAGAATTTACACTTTCTTTGAAAAGTAAGTTTAAACACACTGAACAATTCTTTTAAACAAAATGAGAACAGCCTAGATGATTGCTTTCTTATACCACCAAAACCAAGCTCCACCCAACAACCCTGCAACAGAAATAATGCTAATAATAATCCAGAGATTCTGTGCATCGTCTAAAGCTCAAAATAAACCAAAGGTGTCCTGAAACTGTTAAGTTATAGCAAGTTTATTGGTTTTGCATTGCATGTCTTACTTGACAATTTCATTTGTTACATACTTAAGCTAAATTCCACTTTTAATTCGTGTATGACCTAACCTTCCTTATTAGGTTTTAAGAATGGCTTCGTCTAATTAGGACTACTGTCTTAAGCTCACTCTACATACGCAAAAGAAGTCCTTTACAAAGTTTGCTTGTAGAGCTTTACAGGTTTAAATCCATTAATGCTGCAAGGATTATGTTCACCTGGAGGGCAGGTTTGCTTCTTCACAAAGGAAACCTGCATGTAATTACAGAATCCCTCCTTTCCCCTTGCCTGACATGGCTGCACCAGGCATCAGATACACAAACGTTAGTACACAACAGTAACTGATACAGCTACTGAAAAACAGCATTTGGCATAGGAAACTGAAACCCTACAATGCAATTAGACTTATTAATGATATTACCCACAAGGATGCCAACTGTAATGATGCTCTCTGTCACACGAGCACCCTTGTCCTCCTATGATACGCATCCTTTTCCAAACGCGAATGACAGCTCCACGACAACAGGGAAAGCCACTTTCTAGGCTTTAAGTCAGCATTTCTATTTATCAACAGCAACGTATGTACCTGCAGCAGAAGCCCTCTCCTTTGCTAACTCCCCTGTTTCAGCTGTTCCCTTCTCACTGTTGTACCACTGTTGGCTGAGTCCTACCAAACAGATCACGACACCCAAGAAACATCTTGCATCTCAGCTCAGAAAGTTGGCCGTCACTTTGGAACACTACCTACTTCTCTTTATCCTATCCACATGTACACCAAGAGGTGTCCTCTTGTTATCCCCCACCCCGATCTGTGGGGATGTTCCAAGATTTGACCCCTCTCATCAGATAAAGCCCGTTCGAACGCCAAGAGGAATCACCAGTACCGTTGCCTACCCTCGCTGCACCAGATCATACAACTCCCATGTCATCTCTCGACAGCGTTAGTTGGCCAGAGCGAAGCTCGTATCTCTGTTGGTCTGTTGAAAATGTATCAAGTGATGTAAATGACTGAGCTCACTTGGCACTGGGTACCAGCTCTCCAGAGCAGCACCAGCGCCTGCACGCTCATCCCCGGCCAGCTGGCACGCTCCTCTGCGCGCGCCTTCCCCAAAACACACGAGTGCTAGCAGCAGAACAAAGGCAGTCTCCGGAAAAAGAGGCACACAAATGAGCTCCACGGTGCGCGCACATGCGGTGCGTGCCTTCGGCGAGGCGGCTTCCAGCCAAGCTGCCCGCTGGGCAGGGAGCACCGGGAGCGGAGCAGCCGCGGGCGGAGCAGCGGGCAGCCCGACCGCAATGGCAGCAGCCACCGTGCCAGCAACTGCTGTCCACGCTGACACCGTGCAAGTGAGCACTAGCAAGCCTTGCTTGAAGCGTATCTAATCCAAATGGCAGCCCGAAAGTCTGGAAGCCTATCCGGGCATTTCTGTAGACGGACGTTAGGCACGAGGGAAGGATGGTGGTGGAAGGACGGCGCAGGAGAAAACATGCCAGATTTTCCAAGTGTGGAAGTGGCTTTAAAACTCGTGCTGGCCAGGAAAAAACAAACTGTCACCTTTCTAATAAGGTCTGCTCAAAGCACATCCTTCTGTAAAACAAGCTGGCCAGACATTTATCCTGGCCGGGGCAGAGATGACTTTATTTTTGATGGAAGTTGGCAGGAAGGGAGCCAAGGAGGCTGAGCTGCTACGTGTTTGTAATGAAAGAAGAGAAATCAAGTGTCCATCTTACGCTGTCTTCTGTAGTTTAACTGGGGGGAAGCTGCATCGTTCATTTGTAAGTCAGGACACAGCTGTACTTTCCCACACTACAGCTCAGGGCCCATAGAACATCTTTAGCTGAAAATTGTTTCCCAGAGCCTGGAAGATCTCAGAACTTTGGAGCAATTAAAATTCACTCCATTTCCTTCACCTGTTCGGTTGTATTGTCCGAAAAATATCTACGCGTGGTTTATCCAGGGCAGCTTACATGTCTTAAACATGGAAAGGAGCTGTACAGAAAAATCCTTCTACGGAAATCTGTGGGGTTTAAAATACTGGACTACACTAAACTCTGGAAGAGAACAGTGATTTCTGTAAACTCTTACACTTCGAAAGTAATTAAGACTGAGTAAATGAAAAATGCTCCAAGAGCTCAGTACTTCCAGCAGCCAGGCCTTCTTTTTGGCACCATTTCTCCCTTTTTTCAGCCCTTCTGTGGATTACCGCACTTGGAGGATCTGAGGGCCCGCAACGGGTTACGGATGAGATGAGGGATGGTATCAAACTGGTGCGGAGCAGGTAACCCCTCCGTGAGAGAAGTCCACAATGGAGATGCTGTAACACCATGACATCGGCGGCCACGCTGCTGGACCCACCTCCCTCCTCACCGGGTGCCTATCAATCTGCTCCCCCTTCCCCCCGCCCCGTGGTTTTGTGGATTGACTGATTATATTTATCACACTTGTAGTTCACAGGGCAATGGTTTAAATTTCATTCAATACACTCCATCTGGGAGCGCTTTTAAAACACACCCACAAGCACATTTCTCCCTCTCACCCCGCACCCCCGCAGCGATCAGCCATCTGTACTCTGGAAACAAATCCTAAAAAATTATTCTAAATTAAAAACTCATTTTAAAAGAAAAGTAGTATTAAACTGTTTTATAAACATAATAAACCACAGTAAGCCGTGGTTGCAATAAATATCCAACTCTTGCCTACAGCTATTAGAATCCACAAGCGTATTTTTAAGTTTGCTAGCAAACAGTATATTTATTCTGACCATGATTTGTCTTCTGTGGTTTAATGCTCTCTCATGTTTCTTTCATATGTTTACAGAGGTGGGGGGAGAGAAAAGAGAGAGAGAAAGCAGGCTGTTGTGAAACATGCTACAGATTCCTGTAAGCCATAATGGTTCTCTGAAGGACTGCCACTTCTTTGCAACAGGGTCTGGCTCGGCCTCAGGACAACAGTATCAAATAGACATGTACTGTTCTCCTCCCCTGCTTCACTTATGAATGATTAAATTTGGTCAAATTAGTCACGGAACAAAAATTAAAAGGGGGAACAAAAGAGTTGCAGTGCATAGTGCAGGCTGTGGAGAGGCACCATGATGGGAATTTGCTGCCTACCTGCAAAAAATAGATGGTATTCATGGGAGGTTGTTGAGGGGAAAGGATAGAGAAAGGTAAGAGAGGAGAAATGAGAAGCAGTTCAGAGGCAGTGACTGAAAACGGAAGAAGCCACAGTAAGAAAATTCACATTAAATAATATGGTCATCTGCAGGGAAGAGGTGGTTTAGCCAAGTGGCACTGAGATGACACACACATGCTACTCCATAACTCCAAAGAAATCAGGATACTAATTAATTTCTTAGGTATGCAATTTTAATACCCCAAAGAATTTATAATACAGTAGACATTTTGGTTCAGCAGCAAATTTGGGTGATTGTTGAGAGGGAAAAAATAACGTTGATCCCAGGCTGTGACATTAACCCAGCAGAAAGAGGCATCTTAGAGGTATCTCAATGGGAGGGATGCTGGCAGGGACTTGGCCCAGTGGTGTGTGGGCAGTGGTCAGCACCAGAGCTACACCAGCACACTGCCTTACTGGGAGCCTCAGCAGCAGGACTGATTTGAAGTGGTTAAAAGGATGTGAAACTATCTTACCCAGGTGTTCAGGGGGCACAGGCAGAAGAGAAGACGGCTGCATTCTCCTCACAACCACTAATTTGGTCATTTCCTCTGTAGATTTATGTCAAAAAATTCTGCATATGGCCACATAAGGATTTCAGAAACGTGCAGTTGATTTTTATCAGACGCTTTAGGCTACAGTTTTATAAGCAGATGAAACATGCTTCAGCTTGAGCCCCTAAGAAGTCCTGTTGACCTCAGAAGTTACACCCAGATGTACTGCTTCCACAAAACCTCATATGGAGAACCTGTGCTATACTGCCTGCTCACCTTCTGCTTCATCAAATCATTGAATTTTACTTAATTATTACTAGATATCTTACCTAGATGTGACCTGACAAAAGCAAAGTTGGCCCACTCAAGCGTATCCAAAAAGGAGGACACCTTCCACGCAAGAACAAAATCAGGGTTTATCTGATTAAATACTTCAAAAGTTTCTTCAAGTGCATTAAATAGAAAAATCAATGCAGTAAGGTTAACTAAAAAGCTATTCCTTCCCATTTTCAAGTCAATTTCTCATGATGTGTAACTAGAAGTTTTTACTGACTGGACTTAATAATGCTACCAAGTGTTACCCAAAAAAAGAGGAAAAGGAAAACGAAGGAGGGCAAAGATGTCATAAGAAAAGCCCACACAAAAGAATTTACAAGCATGAACAACAAACATCCTCTTTGGGAATTACTCTAGGCAACATGGCAAAGAACTATAGCACAGAAATTAAGGTTACATAAACAGTCTAATAAAGTCCTGGGACTGATTTATGGAGCAGAGATCTTGTACTGTACTTCCACTGAATAGCAGTTTCTTCTCAGAGAAGCACCCATCTTGTAATTAGTGAAAACCAACTGAGCATCCCATCTAAGAGGGCACAATAATAAAAGCCAAACATACAAATAAGTAATGAAAAGAACCAATGAAATCGGGTCAAACTCTTCTTCCTACAGGCAGACACACAAAGGGCTGGAAAACTTTGATCTTCCCTGAAAAAGAACCCCTGCAAATGCATGCAAACACAGATTTACAGAATTTTTAAAGCAAATCTTGGTTTCCTGCAAGTAGTGACCTCTGGAACTAAACACAGGGCAGAATTACACACACCAGCACCTGATGTGCCACAGAGCAGCTTGTCATGCAGGATGGAGCACAACTTTTCCCAATGGCAGGGTTGATACCTGCTTCCCATACGACATTTTGTTCAGGCTTAGGACAAAACTGGCTTTGGTACAAAGGTCAGAAGACAACATCTCAATGTCTAAAGCCAACAGGAGAACGATTTCTGTCCCTCCACCTAACAGCCAGGCAGCCCAGCCTTCCAAGGTCTACGTGCCATCCTTACACGTTGCTCCGCTCAGCAGCCACTTCAGCCAAAGTGCCTTATTGACACACGTTACCGTTCCCCTCCCCCTGCCTGGCCCGATCACCAAGACGGCTACAAAAGCCAGTCCTTTGTGCAATCTGTCCCACAAGCATGGTCAACAGCAGCTCAGAGAGAGGGGAGTGGGAGGATACGCAACAGCAACACGCACAGAGAGTCCCTGCTGGTTTGAATGATGAGATTCATGTCATCCCATGTGCTCTTGGCTTTTCTGCAGTGAATCTGTTTTAAATATAAGCCTTATTCATACAGTAAAGTAAAACGAACGCCTCAGCCTTTTGCAATGGCTCATTTAGCTTGCAGTTGCTATTTTTCTCCCCTCCACGACATAGAGAGGCTACGAAACTGGTGGTGATGTTTGTCGTCATCATAGCTTTTTAATTACCTCTGTTAACTGACTGAAACACTGCGATGAGGCTCCAATACACACAGAAGGACAGGACTGACAAAATAAAAGTGGGTCGAGAGCATGGAAGGGTTCTCCTTCTCCACTGCGGATTCAAGAAACCAGAAATGTACTGGAAGAACCGAGTTCCCAAGAGGGATTCCTGGAGGGCTCGGTAGTACTGTTACAGGAGCAGAAGGAAAAACCCAGTTGAATTTGCACCAAAGCGTGACCACCCTGTCACCTGGGCTCACCAAGGCCTTGCAGGGCCCCTCTGCCACCACC
This sequence comes from Actenoides hombroni, assembly GCA_024336885.1. Taxonomy (NCBI): domain Eukaryota; kingdom Metazoa; phylum Chordata; class Aves; order Coraciiformes; family Alcedinidae; genus Actenoides; species Actenoides hombroni. The sequence goes on from WUAM01000107.1 coordinate 10,550,616, forward strand.
ACCTCCCTCCCGGAGTCCATGGCCTTTTACAAGCTTTCATGAAGCCTCATGGAGAATAGGGCTGGGAAATCAGTGAGGCTCCTTTAAAGCAGATTCTCCCAGAGAAACTTCCAGAAAGAGAAGGCTTGAAACAGAACTAAAGAGTGCCATCTGCTGCAAAGAGCCGGAGAAACTCAAACCCTGCGAGAGAGACGCCAGGCCAGCGGCGAGCGCTGGATGTGGCACCGAGCTCCGGGCAGGCGTAAAGCTCGCGGGGCTGCCGGCTGAGGAAGGGCCGACGTTTAACGTGCAGGTTCCCTGCTCCTCTTGTGCCACTGCCAGTGCCTGCACCCACCGTCCCTGCCCGGCCGCGGGGTTGGGGAGCCGGCCGCGGCCCCGTGCCGGAGTCTGAGGTGCCGAGCTGCAGAGCCACAGCCAGGGCCCCGTGGCCTTGCCGGTACCTGGAGCTGCCCCCGGTCTCGCCGGAGCAAAGCGGGGATGGAGAGAAGGGTACAGCTTTGCCTCCTGACAGGAATGCGCTTATACCATCTTTTACTCCAGCATACAACGCGACACTTCAGAGGATGCTTCAGAGACTCGCTTAAGAGGGATGAAAAGAGCAAGGTTTAAACTTCAGAGGGTTTCCTCAGCACGCAGGGAAAAACGTCTCGAGTAAAGCACAGCTCAGGGCTAATTCAGCGATTTGGGACAGGGAAGGGATGTGCTTGCTCAGGGAAGAGGGGCAGCTCTGACAGTCAAGGACAAATTCCAGGCGCTGTCCTGACCCCCATCTCCAGGCAGCCAAGTCCCAGCGCAGCAGCGCGTCACCGTGTCCCACCTGTAGCCCTGGGCAGTGCCACCAGCTCTGCAGGTTTCCCTCCTCCCCTGGGCACGATGCTACTGCTGGATGCGAAAGCACCCACTGAAACCCCACACCAACCCGCCGCTTGCCCTGGCAGGGCTGTTCCCGGTTTCCCACTTCTCCCAGGTGCCTTTTGCCCCTTGTTTTCCCTGCTAGAGCAGGACTGGAGCTCCAGCAGTGCAGCGTTGCGCGCCCAGCCTGGTTCGCAGCCTGCAGATGGTGCTACCGACCAGCTTTTCCCCGGCTGCGCAACCGCTTCCCTTCAAGCCAAGGGGGGAAAAAAGCCACGTACAGTCTGAAAAACACATACCAAAAGGAGCTGGTGACTTGTATGTTAGGTGTGTTCAGTGCGGCTGTACACCGCACCACGACACTGCGGGTTATCCGACTGCTGGGGACGTGGCCCGAGCGACTGAACGAGTTTTGCAGAAGCGATCTCAGGACGGGATGAACAGCAACTGCCTTGGTGGAGCTACAGGCCAAAGGATCCCGGTGCTGGAAGGCATTTGCCTCCCCCAGGCAGAAAGCCAGCCCCACAGAAAGGCCAAGGGTAAGGCCGAGAATCTCCCGAGCGTGGCTGTTGCTGCAGTGGGCTGGTGCACGGTGGGGACTGCAGGGGCTGCTGACCACTGCGGCACCTCCATCCTCCCTCGTCCACCTCGGGAAGCTCCATCAATACAAGCCCTCCCAAGATAAAACACAGCTTTTCATACTGTCTATCCCTGTGAGAAGCAGGATTGAATCCTTATTACACCAGTTCTTAAGCATTTTTGTAACTTTGTAAGATAGAACAACGTTGCATCTGTTTCTTCACCATCACTACAACTTTTTTTTTTAATGAATCTGACTCATAACGCAAAATGTATCGGAGGTAAGAGAGGTGCCAAAGAAAAAATATATATCACAAAGAACAACAACATACTTCTCTTGGGTTACAAAGTTCAAAACTGTCACCAGATCACATCCTCTGATGTTCACGAAGACAAAAAGCTTTATTCCACTCTAAGGGAGTTCTTCAAACTTCCAGTGCTAATGCATTATATTGACGTCAAAACCCTCCACCATTTGATTTAAAGCAACTTTCCCTGAAGTGTATGACCAAAACCTAAGTTCCACAAGCACAGCCAAAATACCTACACAGCAACAGCCACCACAGCAGACTCTCCAGAAGCAAAGAAAATCCCTGTATTCAGAAATCCCCTTAAAACCAATGATGGCTGAAGAAGCTGAGCTGCCTCAATAACCAGGGATGCTTTTACAGCTTTATCCCGCGAGGTGCCAAGTATTCCTGCTCCAGTCCAGCACGATCCTTCAGGACAAGCTTAGCTTTAAACACAGAGAGAGTTCTGTTGAAGTTAATGGTGCTGCCCAGGCGTTCCAGATGAAGTACTTGCTGGACCTGGACCAGTAAGTAAGTACTTACCAAGTTCAAGCTCTTAAATTTTAAAGCCTGAGTGGACGTTTAACTGTTTACATTGAGACTGTTAAACTTCTGGCTTCTGATTATTACTGCAAGAGAAATACTACATCACACAAAATCCTGTATAGGTACTGGATTAGGAAACCAGAAGATAGGGTGCACTGGAAGCAAAGACCTGTTTACAGTAAAGAAAAATTTAATAAAATTACTTTTTAAAAAAAAAATTCCTGTGGAAATTTGCTAACTAAATCCAAGTTGTCTTTCTGCCCAGGTCAATGTTTCAGAGAACAAGAAGGGGACCAAGAGCTTCGGCAAACTCCTGCTCTAACAGAGCTGTAGGGCTGAGCCCAGTCTCAAGGCTAAAGGACAACTGAGGGATCTCACTTTTGGGAAATCTACAGGCTCAAGCAAACACAAGCTAAGGACACCACAGCGCTTATTTTGCCAAAAGGATAGTTTTTTACTTTCCTCCTCCTCTATCTCCTCCTTAGACCCTTCTCCTCCTCCTTCCTCTGCACCAAGATTTGCTTTTTTGCTTTTCTCTCTTTTTTACTTGTTGTAAAAGCTTTCAGGAAGCAGCAGTCTTGTAAAAGAAGTTTATGTGATACTTTGTTTAACAAGGCTAAAAATCTAAGCGGAACTTTTATGAAATGCTGAAGAAGGAAGAACGTTAAATTGTTGTAAAGCACCTAGAATGAATGAGATACTGGTGGTAATTAAACTGGCACTGGTTTTCTCCCCCTTCTTTTAAACATTTTTTTTCTTAATTTCTCTTAACCTCTAATGTTTTTCCCATGTACTGAAAAAGCAGGAAAAAATGCTATTAAACAGCATTTATTTCAGTATCACAGTGACCTGTATTAATGCTCACTTATACAGTGAAAAAGACTGTATAAGATTTGATGCAGCAAAAACTCTTAAGTACATTCTTAACTGTTAACAGCAAATACATCCTAACTGTAACCAGAAAAGATGACGAGCTTACCTAATATGAATAACCAAAACATTTTGGAGCTGGGATTGACATTCTTAGCACCCTTCCAGGTTGAATAGATAGAATAATAAAAAAGTCCCAGAAAACAATTTTATTTTGATAGGGACTACAGATTTTTCAAAAATTATTTTTTCATAAATTGGGCATCAGATTTGTGGCAGGATACAGGACAGGACTCCGAGCTATTGATTTCAGCTATTGACACATAGAAGATCACAATCCATTTCACATACATTATTATTCATTTAACAATGTCTGCTGTGCTAAAGACATAAATCTGTTCACCACTGAAAGCGACAAATAGCAACAAGGTTTGACACTTGGCAATTTCTTTTCCTCTCAAACCTTGCTCTTTAAAGCCATGCCAGAAGCACATCAAGGGGATGGCAGATAACAAAAGTTTTTTGTCTGCAGCAGGGCATTTCATAAATCACAGTCACCTCTCTAAGCCAAGCTTACTGATTTCCCAAGTATTAACATGCTTTTTGTAATGCCAGTTACTTGCAAGGGTCAAACCTGCACATCAGCTTTCTCAAGTGCACTTTGCACCTCAAAACACACCAGTTACCACATGTACAAAAGAGACTGGTTTGTTGAGAAATGACTCCTGAGCCAGTCACACTAACTCCAAGAACAGCTTTGTGTTGCCCTATTGGAAAACAAGCAAGATATCAGCCCCCTCCTCATCCTCCATGGGTTCAAGCACTAGTAGAGGAAAGGATCAAAAGGAGCATTGCTGGAGATGAAAGACCAGTAACAATAGGCCCACTGAAGCAGGATGGTACGTTTTGAGCACTACTGAAGATGGCATTGGGAAGTCTGGGAATGAAGCTCAGTCCTGTCAGCCTTGTGAGTCATTGGGAACTGAGTGGAGGTCTGGATGGACAATATGGAGCTGGGCTTGACTTTAAGATGACAGATGGATTTCATTATTCAAAGAACCCACTCAACGAATAGGCATGGGTACAGGACAGAAAAGGAAAGAATGAAAGGTGAAAGTAAAAAATAGGCAGTGGAAATTGCAGTGAGAGAGATGAGTCAGTGAGAAGATGGCTTCCCAAGAGAAGCGTGGGAGATAGACGCAGCATTTGTTCAAAGTGCCTTTTGACAAAACCTTTCTGGCCACAGAGTGCATGTAAGTCTGTGTTTGTCAGAATGCACTCGTGATGCCATCATCCCCCACCTCTAGTGTCCTTGAGAGCAACAAACACGCAGATGGCAATGAGAAGGACCCTGAAGCTCCAGAGCACTGAAGTTCACATTACCAGGCAGAAAGCTCTCTCTCTGCAAGTTCTGTGTTTTGCAAGGACATTATCCTTGCAGATGCTGCCCAGTCGTTCCAGAGATGAGAAGTGTTTCTTCTGCACAGCAGACAGTAAAAACAGCTCCTGAGCCAAACATTGTCTTCCGTGGGGAAGAGGTTTGTACCCAGGGATGGTTTTGCTGCAGAAGCCAACAGGGCTGCAGCCCTCATTAGCAAGGACCAAGGTAACATACATGTGCCGCATGACGCTATCATTGCCTCCTAGATCAATAGTCATCTTCTATCTGCCTCTCCCTGCTGTCATGCAAATCACACAGAGCAGCTTTGCAAGATTAGAGAGAGAGCATCTGAAGCTCAGCAGGAAATCCTCTGTTAAAGGGGAGAGAAGAGAGCAGGAGCAATCTCCACTGACAGACAAAGACCCCCAGACTGGAGCTATCTCCTAGGCTGATGAGGATACCTTTCAGAAACAAACCTAATGAGAGGTGATAAAGCAGCAGTGAGAAGGTGTGCTAAAATAGGCAGGTCTGCTGAGGACAATGAGCCCACTGGCTCCTCCTTAGTTCTGCAGAGCAAGATGTTGGAGGGGATAAAGGCCAGGGGCTGTGCCATCCCCAATCCTTTTCCTAAGGGATTGACATAGAGCTTCTCATGGTCTCCTTTCTGATGGGAGTAGATGTCGGAAATATCAGGGATGTGATAGGGGTTGAGGGAGGAAGAGATGCAGTGAGATTTGAAGGCACTTCACTTTGGGCAGGGGGCTGGAGGAGACAAGAGGTGGGAACTGGGAAGGTGAGTCCTGCACTTGGCACATGAGACTTATTAGAGGAGTCTGACAGAGGAGATAAATGGTGGTGGCATGGCGCAGCAGGAAGCTGAGACAAAGTGTCCCAGGCAACGTCACCTGAGCAAGAGGTTGAGGTCTCTCCAGTTCCTGAAGTGGAGACCTGTGCCCAGTAGGTTGGGCAAAACTCTGCCAAGGCCCCACAGAAAGGAGTAGGGTCTGTCTGGTTGGGGTGGCCTACTAGAAGGGCTGAACCCTTCACCTTCAAAGGCTGCCTTCCTTCACACTTCACCACTGAACAGAGGCAGCAAGCTTTCCAGCAGGCTTACAACAAATTCTGAATCCTGGCAGGTGAAAAACAGTCAACCTCCCTGCTCATGAATATTTATGGCCTGTCCCAATGCCACAGCGGTTCAAGACACCAGGACACCTCAAACAGCACATATGTGACATCTCAACCAGCACATAAGGAAGCAGTGAGAAGGGAATGGAGGATGCCGGAGGTGAGTGAAGACACTACATGTGTATCATTTGGTCCAGCAAAACTGGCTTGCCTGAGGCATGGGCTGGGGGGTGGGTGGTGGAACATGTTAGAGACACCAGATCCAGCAGGAAGCACAGGGAGCAGTGGGGATTTCATCCTCAGAATGCAACACACGTTTCCAGAGTCTTCAGCGGCCTCCTCGGCACTCGGTGGTTCAGCAGATATCAGATCTCTTAATGGGTACTGGTCCCTTGAGGCAGGCAAACAACGAGCCATCTCAGGTCATTTTGCCAGACAGGCCAGGATGCTTTCAGACCATTCTCGACCAGGAAGTAATTAAGTGGCTTCCTATTTGTATTCTCCCAAGCTCCACTTGTCTGCAAGTGCACGAGCCAGGCAGTGCTTGCAGCTCCATGGTCAGCCCTGTATTAAGGCTCAAGGTCCAGTTCAGTTCAGTGAAGCATTCCCTAGCCTTGACTGGAGGCAGTTTGATGTACTGGCCAGTAGGCACCAAATACACAAAGCCAGAGAGGTGCTTGAAGCATGTCTGAAATCCACTGATATTGTGCCAAAAGTGTCAGGGAGAGAGCCTGAAATCCTCCCTCAGCCTGGAAGCTTTCAGGCAACTGCCTTCTCTCCTGGAGGAGATGCATGCCCAGTGTTTCCCAGCCCTCCCAGTACCTTGGTGCTGGGAGCTTGCACTGGCTTTCTGAGGTAACGCGCTCCCTGTAGTGTAGAGGAGGGAGAGGGCAGATCCCTGGGGGTCTGGTACAGCAAAGAGGAGAGGAACTATCTGCAGAGGGAAAGGTGAGGGTCTCCTGAAGAGTGAGTAGAAGAGGGACAAGGCAGGACTGGAGATGGAGAAGGCTTCCTGGACTGGTCTGACCCAGGCCAAAAGGTGACATCATTCCTGAGCAGCCCATGTACAGGACACGTGCCCTGTGCCCCTGCCTACCTCAGGCAGCTTGACTCGTCCCTCCTGGAAGGAGCAGGAGCTGGGGTCATGAGTGCAGACGTGGCGGTACTTGCACCAGTGACACCGGTAAGGACTCTCCACACATGACAGACACCTGGAAATAGAGAGAAAGAGTAGTCACTTGGCCAGCCAGGTACTGTCAGCCAGCAGGACAGACCCTGAGGCTGATAATGTTTCTCAGAGGTAAATACAGCCTGGCAAATACTGCTTTTGCTGTCACCTAGTAGAAGACCACAGGCTTCAAACTGACCCGACATCATCAGATGGCAGGATGGTACTTCATTTGCCATGGCCTGAGCTAGGTGTCACTGTGATCACAAGTGTCTCGTATTATTTAGATGATTTACATTATATTCATACCATTGTAACTGAGAGAGTGGTTGGACATTGGAACAGGCTGCTCAGGGAGTGGGTGGAATCACCATCCCTGGATGGGTTCAAACAACATATACATGTGGCACTTCAGGACATGGTTTAGTGGTCCTGATAGTATTTAGTAGATGGTTGGACTTGACGATCTTGAAGGTCCTTTCCAACCTTGATGATTCTCTGATTCTTTGATTCTAGAGTAATAGTAAATATTTATTGTATTTTGGTTGCCCTGTTACAGCTTTTAATCAGACTATCAATAAATTCTCAGCTTATTACGTAAGAGGCATTCCTCTTTATGCCCATAACAAAATCCTGAGGGTAACAAAACCCAGAAGATCAGGGGATGGGTGAAAAATGCTACAGCCTTGCTGCCTCCAAGCTGAACTGCACCAATATGCTGGGAGCTGCAAGGGCATCTGGAGAAGGTGGCCAAAGAATCATAGAATCACAGAATCATAGAATCAATCATAGAATGACTTGGGTTGGGAGGGACCTCTAAAGGTCATCTAGTCCAACCCCCCTGCAGTGAGCAGGGACATCTGCAACTACAGCAGGTTGCTCAGAGCCTCAGGGGAGGCTGATGGGAGAAGCAATGTCCATGGAGGGCAGTCCCTGTGCACCAGCAGTCCCATCTGACTAATCCTCCCGTTCTCACATGTGATACAGAGGCCGAACACAAACTGGGATGCATGAAAGTCAGAAAGCCAAGGACAAAGCAAGGAATTTTCTTCTCCTGTGTTCCACAGGCTTAGTAGTGTGAGTTCCGCCCAGTGTGATGGGGCTCCTGCAAATATATTTACTTTAATCTTCTTTTCTTCAATGAAACAAAGTTTTCTAACCTGGACATGCTGGGGCTTAAGACAGTACCTTAAAACATTTTTCTGTAACTGGGGG
>WUAM01000107.1:10558744-10580073 GCA_024336885.1 Actenoides hombroni
CCTAACTTAAAAAAAAAGAAAAAAAAAAAAAAAAGAAAAAAAAAGGAAGAAAAAAAAAAGGAAGAAAAAAAAAAGAGCGAGCAAGAAAGAGAATTAAAGGTATGTGAGAAAATGTTTCTCAGGCTCTTTATGGCTGATTGAGCTAATTTACTGTGGAATGGGCAGCAGACTATCTTTAGATAAATGCTAATGAGGACGTTAATGCTTTCTTCAGTCTGGCTGCTACTATTATGCTGAAAGGGAAGGTCAACAGCTAATAAACCCAGTTAACAAGCCATTCTGAACTTCACTTTAGCTTAACACTCTTCAAAGTTGCAGTCATTAAATCCATAGGCTATTAGGAGCTGCCCTCCTGTTTTCACTATGAGTGAAGGCAAACTTTCAATGTAGTCATTAATTGAATTAACAGACTCTAATCCAGTTTGATGTAGTGTAAATTGAAACGCACATAAGAGCGAAGATGTGTCTAGAAGAGTTTCCCCTTTTCAAGCAGTTTTGCGTCAGACCACTTTTGTTATCATTTCTACGTGCCTCCCATGAAGGGTGCTCTCATGTATCTAACCCTTAACATTAGCTACTCTTTGATATGAATGGAGTTTGCTATCAGAAGACAGAGGCTGGCAAGACAAAAACATGTCGTACAGCTTATTCAAGTCCTTCGCTCTAGTGAGACAAACTGGTAAGCAAGGATCTCAAAATATATTGCCACCATTACATTGTGTTACACACTTGGAAGCAGAAAATAATGCACGTGTTTTGCAGACAGGGTACCTCGGGTAGGGAGACATTTAGAGAAGGAGGTTAGGTGGTAGACAAGCAAGAACAGAGAAGCCTGAGCATCATTTGCCAGCTACTACAACAGCTCTCCCTTAAGTAGTGTGAATTTGAGAGTATGGTGTGCACACCAGCCTTTGTCCACCAGAAAAGAGCTGATGGAAAGCCATACAATCATCAAATATTTCTGTATAAAATCTGGATTTTAAAGGGCAAGAAGTGCATCACTTTGTAAAGTGATGCATTTCAACCTTTGGAAGTGCGATGGGCAACAGTGGAAGGGAGTCCTGTCTGCTCAGCCAACCACCCCAGCTCAATCTGTGAACACGGCGTATAACAAACACAGGGCACAAAGATACTGAGCTTTCAGTCCTGGAGTGCTGGCTGCAGGGAAGGAGAGAACATCTTCAATCCAAGCAGGGCAATTGCCTGGTGTTGAAGCAGGACAGCACTTCCCCGAGACTGCCACTAGACTCACCCCGCTGACTGAACACCAGGAAATCAATGCATTTTCCCAGTTCAGGCAAGGCAGAGGAAGCTGTAGAACGATTCCACGCAGGACACCTTGGGTTTCCAGCATGGACTGGCCATATGAACTCAAACCACCCAAAACCTAGTACACTGTGCTCATTTTAACATCTACCAATTTACTCACGAGGGTGACTAAAGCACCACTGTGGCAAACTTAACAGGGAACCCCATCCTAGAGGACAAGAACTTCTCCAGCCTCTTACAGAAGGGACTGTATTACAGAGACTTGAAAATATCTAGGTTACTCATTAATCCAAATAAAACACAAAAGCAGGGAAGGTAAGACAGTTATTGACATGTAAAGTACTGGCAAGAGTGGGACAGAGCTGTTGGCAGCCTCCAGACACCAGTCATAATATTTCTTTAATAGTGACCTACATAACCGGCCTTCTCGCACGCTACCAGTGAGGAAATCCAAGCTCCCATTATCGCAGATATGAAGACATAAAACCACATTCAAGATGCAGTAGGACATCTGGAGAGGAAAATGCACGCGTATCCAAATCATTGTGCTCTTTCAGAAACGGAAAAATACAATGGAGCTTTAGAAATAGCTAAATATAGTAATTTTAGTTCAACTGTAATTAAGGAAGAAAAAAGCATGACTTCCCCCCATCCTTTTAAGAGTCATTGTTCAATGTCACAGCGATATTCAATTATTCCATATAAAGAGTATTTACTTTCTTTTCTGCATTATTATTATATTATCCACTATTTGTATTACTACAGAATGAGTAGTAATACAGGCCCCCAGCTGAGACTGACAGCCCCCCTCTGCTTGCCACTGTGAAGACATATGGCACAAAAGCATCCCCGAACAGCTTTCTATTAGCACAGATAAGGAAGTCTGAAAGAAAGGGAAGGTTGGCATTTTTATTTCAGGGGTGGGTAAATGAAGGCAAACTGAGAAAAAAAAAAAAGACCCGAGACTTTTATAAATGATTTCACGCAGATTGGTTCCATCTTATCTCCAGGCAGGTCTTTGTGGTTTTCATGGACACATTTACAATGCTTAAGGAGGAATTTTAAGCACCTATCAGACAGTGCTTAGCAATATTGAATTTTTACTGTGGGTCCCAGTCAGGGGCCCAGCCTAGAGACAGCACAAGGAAACCCTGCTCAGCACCAACCATTTTACTCTACTCCTATGGGGAGTCTGTGAATGCAAAGATAACACTGACAGCTGGAGAGGGAGAGAAGGTCCCCCCTGGTTCAGGGCCAGGCAGCATGTGCTGCAAATCCCCCTCTTTTCAATAAAACAATGAAATATCAAAACCCAGTGAGGAAAACCCCCAGTCTTTGCAGCTACAGTGGTACATACCAACTGGACCACAAGCTTGTATTTGCTGACTACAGCAATGTTTCAACTGTCACTGCTGAGAAAAGTCCAACACCTACCTTGAAAACGGGAATATTCACATCAGGGGATCTTCTCAGTGCTGATCAGTATCTAAAGGGTAGCGGTCAAGAGGATGGGGTCAGACTCTTTTCAGTGGTGCTCGTGATAGGACAAGGGGCAACAGGCACAAACTGGAACCCAGGAGGTTCCATTTGGACAGGAGGAAAAACCTATCTCCTATGAGGGTGTCAGAGCCTGGCCCAGGCTGCCCAGAGAGGTTGTGGAGTCTCTTTCTCTGGAGAGATTCCAAACCTGCCTGAACAATGTGATCCTGGGCCCCCTGCTCTGGGTGACCCTGCTGGAGCAGGAGGTTGGATAAGATGATCTCTAGAGGTCCCTTTCAACCCCCACCACCCCAGGTTTCTGTCACATAATCTAATTCCTCCTTTTCACAGATAGTTTTCTCCAGAAAGACTGCAACGAGGAAAAGCACCTTAAAAGGCTGGAGTGACAATGGTGGGAAGAACATACAAGAAGGAAGCGTGTTTGTTTAAAAATCCCATGAAAACAAAATAAATCTCCACAGCCTTTTCCCAGTTCCAACGCGCATGTACACAGAGCCAAATGGGAACCGAAATGTCCATCTTACTGAACACCTACACCTGCTGATAAGCAAAAGCCCTCCAAAGTCAACATTGCCATCTGATGTCCAGAAGGCTTTCCAGCTCTTCACAGCAAAACCCTCCCAGCCTGTCTGGTGCTTCTGTAAAGAGGTAAGGGGCCAGGACCATGCTGAACCCACGCTGGCACGTGGCACAGGACACCGACTTCAAGCAGCATCACTGCCAAAGCAACATTTTACTTGCAAAATTCAGCTACCAGTTATATCTGGAAATGATACCACAAATTGAGTGTCTGTTTGGCTTGGGGCTTACTTATGCACTGCCTTCACCATCTCCAGTTCACGGGGAGTCTGTGGAGCTTCTAAGAAGCAGGAAGAACACAAGGAGCAGATGCTTTCAAATCCACCTGCCAATGTATTTCTGGATAATTTCAGGTCATAAGGAAAAAGAAGTCCAGGTACTGTCCATATCTGATAAAGCACAACACAGGCCTTTGTTAAGGTCAACACTTTTTTGGGTTTTTTTTTTAAACACAGAGTAGATTTGATTAAAACATACTTTCCAAAGCATTTGGTGTATGAAACCTGGTTCTGTCTTTTAGATGCTCAGTTTTCGAACGGGATTGTCAGCGTAGGAATGTCTGTAATTGCCAGTCACTAAATAACACCCCGATACCCAAATCACCATTCTCAATCACCACTGTTGCTGTACATCATCATGTACAACACGCATCTGCTAAACACATACGTGACCATTTCCAAGGAAGGAGGAGGAAACGCAGAGTGACGACGGAGCTAATTTTGCTGATATCTGTGAATCTCCCTGTGGGATAAAGCTGTGACTCCCCGGGATGCACAACAACAGATATCCAACCCTTAACTATCAGTGAGGGAATTTTAATTCCCCCACAGAGTTGTCAGGTGTCAGTCCTAGAAAAATACTATCAATATTAATAGACGACGAAAGGATGCGAGAAGCCCTGCTGGGCGTACGCCGCTGAGAAGTACAAAAGCTCACACTGGGTAAACAGGGATAATTAATGGATCTTTTTGAATTTTGTGCATTGTAGCAATTTCCTCCCAAGATCTTAAAACACATTCCAAATGTAGTCCAACCTCCAGGGAAAAAAAAAAAAAAAAAAGAAAGAAAAAAAAAGTATTACTGCAGCATTGTTCTAACTACAGAGAAATGAAAAGAAAACTGGAAATGAAGAGAAACACGGAACAATACTCCAACAGTGGGATCTCCTGTTTTGCAGAGGAGGGTGTAATAAAATTCAGTGGCTGCAAGCAGAAGTTATAAAAAAAATAATTCAGGCTATAAATAGGATGCTAATTTTTAACTATGAGGGTAATTAACCACTAGAACAACTTCCCAAGGACTGCAGTGGATTCTCAATTACTGGCAATTTTAGAGTGAAGACCAGATTTATTTATTTTAAAGATACACTCCAACAGGAATTAATTACATCAACTCCTGCTGCCCAAGTTGTACAGAAGCTCAGTCAAAATGATCCAAATGCTCTCTTTTGGCATTTCGGGCTCTGATCAGACCAGGGATCAAGAAGAAACAGGGGAACTAACAGGGATATACAATTATAATTGCATCACTACGGGCAATGAGACAGCATCACTGCTCTCAGAAGGGTCAACAGCCCAACTCAGCATTGACACAATGAAAACAGTACTTGGGCAAAAATTTCATAATACCAATTCAGAACACAGTCCATCCAAATTCAGCCTTACAGTAACAGAGATGAGGTGAGGCAGCACCAATTGAAAATGTATTTTATAAAAGGTATAGACATAAAAAAAACTTCTAGCACTTAAGACACATATGAGGTTCTTCATCCATTTGAGGGGGTTGTTTTCTAACAAATTTTGTGTTTTGCTTGGTTTCCTATTCCTACTCATAGCTCTTGGTCTTTTCCCACCTCTCGGAATGTTTTTAACCTGTAGACTCAATTCAACCTAGATAAAGTAGAATTACCAAAGAACTTACACCTTCTGGGAAAAGGAATAACTGGGTAAAAGTTGGAGTTTAGCAAATGTCCATACAATTGTTGTGAGCCCATGCTCACAAAAATCCAGGGAAGAGAGGAAGGGAGACAGAAATTAAACAGGTCTGGATTGACACTACCAATGAGGGAGATGGAGGGAAAACAGAAGCAACAAATATCACCCTTTTACTCTCCCATCCCTGGTGGTTGCAGCAGCCACCCTGCTTTCTGCGCCGACAGCGAGTGGGTACAATACCTCTCTTGGCTTGTTTTTATTGAATAATAACAGTAACTACTTCATTAATGGTGTTCAAACAGCAGCAGGACAGAAAGGAGCATCCCCCAGCTCGACGTACCTACTAGCCCAACCTCAGACTACAAAATCAGCTGAAACCCAAAGCATCTGAAACTTTTTTTGATTCCAAACAATTCTCCCCAGCTCATCTGGTGCTTCTGTAACGGCCCAGAGATTGATGCCTTTACAGCACCTCCCCGCCAAGGCAGGCGACAGCTGAAAAGCTCTAGAACAACATGCCAAGGCATTCTGTTTGCAGTTTCATTGTAATTTGATGTAATAAGTGTTGATCTCAATTCACTAAACATTTGTGTCAATTTGCCACCCGGTTTGGTTTAGTTTTAAGGCATTTCTGTTGAATAAAAAACGACATTACACCATAAATTAATTGGTTGTTTTACAAGCTTAAGGTACATTATTATCCTTCCAGCTATCTTCTGAACTGCATCTTCACATTGCTTCAGTGATGTGCGAGGAACAATTTTCATCATTAAAATGAAACTTTGAAGAGCTCTAACAGGAAAGCCCACTGGTGCTGGTAGGTGGTGGAGCATTCCTAAGTGCATTATGAACTGTATTTATAGGAGCTGTCTAGCCATTTAATGGGTTCTTGAATGATTTGCTTAGGTGTTTACTTTTACTAAAAGCAGTTTATAACCTCTGCTCTCGTCCCCGAAGTTCCTCTTAAATCATTCTGTAAATATATCACAGGGCACTGAGAGAGAAGGACTTGAGTTTTCCACCTTGGGCTTTCTTTTCTGCTCACCCTTAGGGATCTGCAGTCTCTCTGTTGTCACAGAAATAGGGCATGGCTGACCTCAATATAGAGCAGCATAATACCCAGACGGAATCAGCTCAGCGCCGTAATCCCCAATGGAGACACTTTCACTATGTTCATTATTTCCTGGGAATTGGAAACCCTTCCTGGCACCTGATGCCATCGTGGCAATGAGAACCCCCCCAGGCTGCCCAGGACGGGGGGTGCTCAGCTTCCCCTGAAGTCAACAAAAACAGACTTTGCAACAGGCGCTCTGGAGATGCCTATGTATCTCTTACAATGTAGACGTGCAGCTGGGTATCTTTCTGTTGCAGAAGTTTGGATTGTAGAGAAAATCATTAAGCAAAGTCAAATGCTGGCTCTTTGCTCCCACCAGTGTTCAACGGACACTTTGCCAGCAACATGTTCTGGATGTGGCACATACACTTGTACCACCAAGAAGAGTTCGAGGCTGCTCGTCTTCCCACCTCCCTCTCCCCCATACCTTAAGAGTGAGAACCTGGCAACAGTTCTGCTGCCTCTGTAATCTGTCACCTCGAGGCCCTTTCATATATCACTGTTTGACGGCTTCCTATGTAAAACAGGTCATTAAGTTAATCAGAAATTGACTACTACTACAAACACCTTTTGAATAAGGTCAAATTAAGATAAAAGTCCTTGCTCTTTTCGTCTCTCAGCAACAAAGACTATAACCAGGCTGCTAAACCTGCCATTAATGTCAGTGGGCAGATTAAATGTCATTAAAGGCAATTTGTCACTTACATACACACTTATCTCAATCTAATAATTAGCAAAAGGTCAGGCAGATAAACCTGTATATTTCAACCCATAATAAATTTCCAGCTGCAGGAAACGACAAAACACAAGTTGAACCATACATACATGTATTTGTGTTCGCAACACATACGATTAATTAAACCCAGCAAAACAGAATCATCTATTTCAAAGACCTAACTGGTATCGAGCCTCACTCTGACACTTTACTTAAGCTGTGAGGAAGCCAAGTGCATAATCAGGGATCAAAGTAATACCCCCAGAGGAGCGAGCACAGCAGGCCTCGCTTTATGGCGTGAAAACCCCCGTGAATCGGGTCAGCAGGCACCAGCCAAATTCCCTACCCAGGATCACAAGTGACACTCGCTGGCACTTTGGTGGGCAGTCTCAGCCAAGACGTGAAGCGCAGATGAATAAACCACGGGGACTGAATTAGCTGCTGACCTTGCTAGGTGACTCCTTAACCACAAGTGCCCGGCACGCTGACCTGTGTCAGGAGGTGGACGGTTACAATGCCCAAGTGAGAAAGCAGCTGGGGATAAAGCAAAACCTGTAATTCTTTGGCCTGCCATCTCCACATCTTTCATAAAGTTCACGTATGCTTCAGAAGACACCTAGCTGCAGCTCTGCATGGACCAGGATGCCCGATGGTTGGACACCTTTCTCCCCTGAGTTCATCAGGAAGATTTTGCAAGCCAAAATTTCCTGATAAAATCCACGCTCTGCGTGAACTGTAGAAAATGGAATTGCCACGGCTTGCTTTCAGAAAACATGGAAAATCTCCTTTAAATGTGATGCTATGGCAATGTGGTTGGCGGGTCTGCTTTAATAAGAAAGAGAAGAGCAAGGCTGAGCGCATGCAGTGAATCCTGCACCGTCCGTCCCTCTGAAGGAAACATCAAACCCGCTCCCAGGGGAACACTCGCCTCTGTGCTCCTGCACAGACCTGGCTGCAAACGGGACATTTCTGTTCAAGGGGACCAATTCCAGTGTGTGTCATGTTGGAGGTGGGATCATGGGGTATTCTTTTCTGAAACGTAAGCTTCAAATCTCTCAACAGCCAAAAAAACCCAACAAACTCACTTCAAACCACCCCAAAATTCCTAACGTTACATGCCTATTTCTCCAGACCAAGATGAACCAGTAGCCGAGT
Organism: Actenoides hombroni; assembly: GCA_024336885.1. NCBI lineage: Eukaryota > Metazoa > Chordata > Aves > Coraciiformes > Alcedinidae > Actenoides > Actenoides hombroni. The sequence continues at coordinate 10,567,011 of WUAM01000107.1, forward strand.
CCTCGTTGCCTTTTGGGTCCTTTTCATCTTTTTCCACCCAGATGTACAAATTCCTAAATTCCCACCCCGTTGCCAGACCACGCTTCTCTTCAATATTTCAGACTTTCCCTACTCTAATGACCATTAACAGCACATTTTCAGTTCCCTCCTGTGAGGATACAGCTGTGATATGGATATTAATAACTAAATAACATATGGAGATTTAGAGCAGTAAAGAACGAGGGGGTTTTTAAGCCTTTTCAAATGATTCCAGTCATGTTTTGTTCGGAGTTTTTTTGCATACTGGCAGCACTTAACCCATCATCACTGTCTAAACAGCTACTTCACGTGGCAGTGCAGTGGCAAACTGTCAACATTCAGCCTTTACCTCTGCTTCTATCACAGCGGGGGGCAGTTAGTTAACTCGGGGATGTTGTGTCGCTTTAATCGTTTATAGCAAAGAAAGATGGTTTCTAGGAGTCAGACAATTTGCCCAGCTTCTTGTCACAAACGTACTTCATGATTAACAGAAAGTATACGTGTGAAACAAATTTATATTACAGCAAGCCAGGATTTTTATGCCTCAGCTGGAGAAATTTTACGATACTTTATTTAAAACAAAACAAACCAACAAAAAAATCACAACAAGCATCAGCTTTAAAAGCGATGACAAATTCTTCTCAGCACAGGTTTTTAAAGGCTTTTTTTGTTGTTGTGAAAAAGTTTACTTAGGGAAGGGACAAAGCCTTAAAGGACTCAACCTAATGTTTTTGAAGAGAGCTGTTGCTGTCATTATCTGAAGGTCATCAATCATAACTAAGGCCTTGGTGGGTTGAAAACTTATACATTATTCATGTGGTGTATCATATATTCCCCAAAGTTAAACAATAGAAAAATATAAAGGATGGTAGGGGAAAGGAAACAATGTCATCTTCAGATTCCAAGACAGGAACCTCAGAAGATAGGAAGAGCATAGGAGATCTGTGAGAGGGCTGAGAACCTACCTCGGTCTGCCTGCTGACTAATGAGCACAGGGATCAGATCCAACAACAAACTACATCCACAGCTGGACTCTCATCTAAATTCTCCTTCATGTCAGCTACACAGACAGAATATTTTTATAGAGCATTACAGCAAAATATCCCCAAATACTTCTAAAGTAGAAGAAAATTGCAATTTAAAAAGAATCGACGACAAATGCAGCTGTTTGAACACCGTCTAGTCTGGTCAACTTCAAGCTTTGTCCATGTTGTGTGAAGTCAACCCATCTGTCACACCCTCTCTCTGCTTGATAGAGAGGCTTCTTTCAGCACCCCATCTTCTAGATAGATGTGAGCTGCAGGAGATCTTGGTTCTTCAGAGGAACCCAGTGACTGTGGGCTTCTCAGGTTGTTGGTACAGCTTATCTGAGGACAGACCTCAGCACCAACACCACAAATCAATGCAAACATCTGAAGGAGAATGTACTCCAAGTCCTAAGCAGCTCTTGAAAATTTAGTTGGAAGCTTGTTTAAAATGTCTGTTCCTGCTTTTTTTTTTCCTTTATGCAAGTGCATTAGCCTTTACCACAGGTACCAAACTCATCTGCAGGAGACTGATTTGAGGAAGCATGAATAATATTTTTCTGGTGGCTGGTTTTCAAGATTATATATGGGCTGTATATTCTACCACTGTGATCTCAGTGTCCTGGAATACTTGTCTTGATGAGGAATACTTGTCTTGAGGGGATACCGGTAAGCACATACCAGTACCCCCACTGTGCCCAAACGTGTGTCTTCCAGAGATTCTCATGTTTTCTGCCAATATAAAGAAAAACCGCAACATGCACTGCCCAGAGCCTTCTATGTTGACACAGCAAAACTGGGGAAAAGAATAACTCTTCAACCTGAGGTCCTAAACAGGCACCACAAAGCTGACGAGAATTTTTTCCATTGCTGTGAGCGGAGGCTGATGGAGTGTTTTTTCGTGACCCTTCATGCTGAGCTGTTCTATCCCAGCACAGGTATGAAGAGGCACCGTACCCAGGGTGACCTCTGGCATTACAGTTTGCTCACCACAGGTTAATATCCGTAAGGTATAATTTTTTTTTCCCCTCCTCTAAAGCAGGGGAAGAAAGTGAAGGTCAGACTGAAGCAGTTTTGACTCCCTGATAGGCTTGCACTCCCCTGCCTGAGAGTCCCAGCGTTTTTGGAAGGACAAAAGTCTGCGTGAACAGCGTGCTACCCTGCAGCTGTGGTCAGGACTGCTATGTTTAAAGGTTACAGTGATTAAGCACTGTGATTAATTTAGTCTCAGCAGAATCAATTCCACTCAACTACAAACCTAATTTACATACTGGAGAGGACTCTGCTCTTCCCTGGTCGGCGTGGGTTTGAATTTAGATTCCTTTTTCTCCCAGATGTGTGTTTTGAGGGATCACGCTGCAATTAACAAATGTTTTGACAAAGCTAATGGGACAGTTGTAGCTGTGTGCCGAGGCTTCCCTGGCTTGCTGTCATCTGCACTTTCATAAACAGTACCCAGTTCCCAAACCTCTTGAACATGAAAACGTGCATTAAAGGATCGCGCGCACAGAAACACACCCAGCACAGCTACCCCACTGCAAACGTACTATGGTAAGGAAACCAACTCCCGTGATCTGAGTTGCTTTCAAAAAGTGACATTTTTCCCCTGGGAACACGATCCCTCTGAAGAGATTTAATCCTGAACAACAAAAAAGGTGTGTCAGACTCAAAAGAGTCATGGAGATTACACTGGGGGGTATAAGCAGCAAATGCAGGGCCAGGATAGGTAACTGGGTCTACTCAAGCAGGATTACAACAGACAGAGAAAGAAGAGAGACGCAGTCAACTACCATGAAAAACAAACCAGGGGACTCTACATATCAGTATGTATTGACTAGCAGGCAAATTCTATTAAAATCGTAGCATCATCTCGGTTGGAAGAGATCTTTCAGATCATCAAGTCCAACTGTTAACCCAGCACTGCCAGGCCACCACTAACCCATGGCCCTCAGCACCACAGCTCCATGGCTTGGAAACCCCTCCAGGGATCATGGGGACTCCACCACTGCCCTGGACAACCCCTGTGGGGAACAAATTTCTCCTTATGTCCAACCTAAATCTCTCCTTGTGTAACCTGAGGCAGTTTCCTCATCCTATCGCTTGTTCCTTGGGAGAAGAGACCAACCCTTACCTCGCTCGAACCTCCTGTCAGGGAGTTGTCGAGATCATGTTCCATTCTGAAAGGTCCCAACCTGTTGGGGATGACTGCAAGACAGCTTCCAATGCCACCTGGGGAAACCTTTAGGTTGAAAGAACTACAGCTCTCTGGATTTGCAGGGACCAGAGGGTTTTTTTTCCTTGATAGCAACCCCATTCAGGAGATGATACAGAGAAATGCCCAACAACTATTTTTCAGTTATTCTATGACTGGAAGTCATTGGAACACGTAGACCTGCTAATTTCTAGTTTTCTTTTGGAATAACTATTTCCAAAATTTCTGAAGAACTGAATTTATTCAGAGAAGCACAGGAATGGCAGCCAAAGGCAACCACAAGAGCTTTTTCTCCGAATGGACCAAGGAGAGAAAACAATTGCTTCCTAAACCTAAAATGGATTTTCTCCATGAGGATTTATAAAGCATTAGGATACCTGCAGCCCACGTAACCTGAACCCTCAGAAAACACACATGCTGAGCCATCTTTACTGTTACCTCCTTCACCTCACACTACAAATATCTTAAATTATAAATACATCACAGCAATCCGATCTGCAACGCCCCCGGCGCATCCCGATCCCTATCGCGTACTCCTCCCTTTCAGCCCAAGCGCTCCGGCGCCGCGTTTCGTCAATACCAGCCTCGTACAGCTTCAAATATTTAGCTTAACTTGATCTTCCAAACCACGCAAGAGAAAAGCCAGAGTCTCCTAACACCATCTGCCGAACAAACAATTGATCTCGGAAGAGGACGGCGGCAGCGTCGTCCTCCTGCCCCCCGGCCGCGTGCTCGTGTACCGGGAGCCGTGACAGATGCCAGGAGTGACAGCTTTGTCTTGCCGAAGCCGCGGCGGCGATGACAGCTTCTCTGATTCTTTCGTCAACCGATGTGACTGAGTGACCTTTTCCAGTCTTAGCAGCTGCCTCCCTTCTTTAGTCAATCATGGCAGAAAATAAGTCCCTTTGGGTAAATCTTGCCCTTTTTCGTAATTTGCGCTGACTGCAATTGTCATTAGGCTTGTTCGCTAACTACGGTCGCGAGTGGGGACGCGCTGTTCGGGAAGAGGCAAAAATGAGAGGGCATGGCACGTGGCCTGGGCACAGGCCTGGGCAACTTGTGTTCTCCCCTTGGAAAGACTTTGAAATGCTCAAGAACTCCTTGTCAAGATTAACGTTTAGGTCCATGGGGGTTCACCCGTGAGAGAGACCCTGGCTCAGCCCTTGGGGAACGTACCCACTTACCTCGGGGGTTTGGGTGTGGAAGAAATTTTAGCAACAAGACAAATCGATGCCATGCGGCTCCACAGATGCGGTTTGTTCTTCGTGGCGGGAATGGAGAAATGCCCTTAATTAACAACAGTGACAAAGGGGTTTTTAAGTAGCTTTGCCATGAGCCTGCTTTGCATCCCTGCTCCTTTCCCCTGCTCGCTGCAGAGGAGGTGAGACTGCGACTGCCCTCGCTGCACCCTGGCGATTAGAGATGGCAAATAACGCAGAGAAGCCCTCGAGTTCCGTGCAATGAGCAGTCTGTTTGAAATTGAAATAAGTCTGCTTTGGCTCAGCGTTTGTCTGCTTGGTGTTTGCTTTCCGCACACATTTGCGCAATTGAGTTTTATGAGCACAAATGTTCAGGAGAAGTGAGTTTCAAAGTTGCTCGCAGTATTAACAGAATCATTACTTAAATCCTCACAGAATTACTTATGCTGAGAAATCCTATCTACACAGCTAATCGCAATGCAGATTTATTTTTGGCACAAAGACTGCCTGTCTTTAGCTATTACACTGCCTTCCGTTATTACAGTGTGTGAGCCCCTTCCACCTACAATAAACTGTAACAACAAGCTTCCTCAGGCACCCCCTCTCATACAGTGCTTGGACAAAGCCTGCACAATCAGAGATACGTCTCTCAGAGCTCCTATGCGACAACACACCTAACACAAGTGGAATTTTAGTATTTGTGATAAACCCACAGATTCAATATATATAAACCATATATAAACCAGAAAAGTCAAGCACCAAACAGGAAATCACAACCTCTTTGCCAACATCTAAGCTAACAGGAAACAAAATGAAAAAAAAAAACAGAAAGAGGCTCAAATTCTTCAATATATTCTTCCTGTAAACCATTTATTCCACTCTAGCAGAGAAAACAACTCCAGGTAATGTAGGAACAGGGCAGGTAATAGCAGGTCTGCAGGAATGAGGCAGAAGACCATAACAGTGATGACAGAGCAATGTACAGTACCCAGGCTCTCCCCTGGCCCCAGCGGAGTCAGTCATTGCTCTGAATACCACCGTTTCAGCTGCCCCACGGAATTCAATCAACTTTCTGCTGAAAGGCGGTTTCTCAAAAGCCTGATTTGTATTCATCTCTCCGAGCCAATAAATACATATAATAACAAATACTAAATACATAACAAATCATCTATAAATAATAGAAACATTCACGCCTTTCACATCATACTGGCAAATGGTACCTAAGGACTGGTGGCAGCTGCGGACGTCCGTGCCTAGGCTGGGTTTGGGGTCGTTTTACGCTAGTTCAATAGGCATTTCTGCCTCAGCTACAGAGCTCTAAGAACCATCAGGTTGCTTCAGAGGATAACAGATTGAAGCTTCAGTGGCCCAAATTACAGGAAAAGATGAGAGATAAACCATACCGGCGCTCAGGCGGAAATCCAGCTGAATATTTCGCAGCGCAGTAAATGCCGACGGGTGCTCTGCCGCCGCCTGAAACCTTCGCTGTACCTTGCCATTATTGAGGGATTACGGGACCTTCTGTACAACTGCTGAGCCTGCCAACTCCTACGAATGCTAACCAAAATCCCACACAAGCTGCTACAATCTTCAGGGGGTTTTACAAGACAAATTTCAATAATCCCTTTAAGTGCTTCTTTAGAATCGCGCGTGAATTTGCCGAAGCCAGAGTAGCTTATTCTTCTTAAATTCATAACGCAACTAACTAGTGCTCTGTGCCTTACGAGAATCTCCGAGTGCTCGCTTGAATGAATGTTGCAGAGTTCTAATATTCCCAAACCACTCAGCTTAAGAAGCCACGCTGGAAATCTTGGGATCAAAGACAGCGTGAGTGGTACTGTATTTCCTGACTTGGATCGAAACAGAAAAAACAAGGATATTGATGAACAAGGACAACGCTCAAACTCAGTGTTCCCACCTTGTCACGGAAACCAATAGCACTGATTAACTTTGTAGACCAGAAAAATCTAGAAATACCAGACAAACAGTTCTCTGTAACATATTTTTTTTTCCTCTAACAAAAGTAACAAATGCAATAGTAGGAGCCAAAGGAAAATGCCATTTCATCAGGCACCACGAGGAATACTGAAGAGATGAAAGAGAGCAGAGACCTAGAAAACTAAGGTGCAACAAAAAGGGAGACAAGAGGGGGAAAAAAATAAAGAAATACAGCTAATGCAAAACGAGTTGAAAAGTTTTAAGCTGAGAGGGAGAAGGTTAAAGGAAAGTAGCTGGAAGAAAATAGCTAGAAAAGAGAGACAGGAAAGACAGACCAATGAAAGTATTAAATGGATATTAAAGAAAAGAGAATAGAAGTAGCAGAAGATGGAGAGATCAGCAGTTCGCTCTCCATGACCATGCCAAAGGCCATGATGTCCAGTGGCTTATCTGCCTTGGTTTCCACTTTGCAAAGCAGAAAGCGTGCCCGATACACCTCTGAAGAACAAACAGCGCTTAAACACAGCGACTGATAAGCCCCTGCCTCCTGGAAAGATATTTTCTAAGAATGAAGCATCCAAACTTATTAGTCATCCCTGAAAATCTCCCATCCAGGTCCATCTGCAGGTATTTAGTCATACTGCACCTTCTCCGGTGCGGAGACCAGTGGAATACATATTCCCTTACACTCAAACCTTACAGCACTTAACTCCCAAGTGCCCTCCCCTTTTTCCAGCTGCATCCCCATCTCCCTGCCCCGCTGCTGCCAACACACGGGCACACCCCCCAGGTATTATACAGCATACAGCAAATAGGGGCTGAACCTTTGAAGTCGAGTGCAGAATAATTTATAGCACAGATCCATACTTCTTTGAGAGTGAATTTTGATTTAGGGTAACAGTAGAGGCCTCAATCTAGACACTGAATCCCCAGCAGGATGATAGGCACTGACACCCGCCCCTCCCCACGCAGATAAAGCCTGTTTGCCCAAGGTGAAATGTTTTTTCCATTTGCCCTCTGGATACAGCTTGCCACACTCACTATTTCCATCCTGTCTATCCTTACAGAAACAGCTGGGACTGGAATCTGCATCCCCTATCACATTTCTAACACAAGGGGGAAAATAGCAAAAAGGTGAATTAGATCACCAAAAAAAAAAAAAAATAGAAAAAAAGAAAAGCAAACCAAACGAAAAAAAAGCCACAAACAAAAAAAACCCAAGCAAACAAAAAACCAAACAAGCAAAAAACAAACAAACAAAAAAACCAAACCAAAAATACAACAACAAAAAACCCAAACCAAACAACAACAACAACAAAATATCTAAATAACTGCAAAACCCCAAACATAAGGAGGGAACCCCGTGGGTCTCTTAAGAAGCCAACCACTGTTGTGGTCCAGAGGTGGGAAGCAAAGGGGCTGTTTCCGAGTGCTCCAGCTTTGAGCTTGCTAATGCATGGTGAACTTGACCCCGCGGGGCTCACAAAGCTCTAATTTTCCTGCTGACAGCTGGAGATTACAGCAGTGGTAGCTGAGCTGAGAAAATGTGCTCTAGAAGGTCTCCAAGACAGAGACAAAGAGAAAATAAACAGTGAGCCCCATGGTGTCACTTTACAGGCACTTTTCTGACAGCAGCCACACTTTTATACATGGCACTTAGAATAAACAATTCAGAGAAAATGGTTTTTTGGCTGTGGGAAGAGGATGCTCTTTTCAGATACAGTACAGCACAGACAAACACAATGCAAAGGGGCCAACAGCACAAAACAGGACAGCTCATTACTACCTGTTTTCTTCCAATTACAATTATTACTCTTGAGGCATCGAGACCAATGAATGTGCAGCACGGTGCCAATAAAAAAAAAAAACCACAACCAAAACAAAAATATTCCCCATCTAACAGCATTTTCCAAGAGAAGTATCAAAAGCACCCTGGAATAAACAGCACTCCTGGATAAAATGGGTTCAACCCAATAAAGCACAGGCCTCACTGTCACAAGGACATTGCCATGGTCCCATTGTGTTGATTATATGCATCGATACCTGCAAAACGAGGCTTCTATGATTTTATCTCCAATTTTATATCTATATTTTAATGCACTATTCCCTCGTCAGCAAAGTTTCTGTGGTGCTCCACGATAAAGGAACTAATTTTGATCTCTGACTTACACTACTGAAAATGGACTCGACCACTCTTCCACCAGCCCCTGGTGTGGACACCCCTTCTCTCAACCCCCCGTCAGAGCACACACACTCATATTTCAGCAGCACGGTCATTCAGGATTAATTAACCTTACTTATTATCCCCACCTTTGACAACGCTACGCTAACATTTTAACTCTGCAAGATGGCACTGGAGAGCCAAGTTTGCTGTACAAAAGAAATCACACTAAGTGCTCCTCTTCAATTTGCTTCTCATTGATTCATGCAGGCTCTTTGGCCATTCTGCTGGAGGAAGGAAGGAGGTGTAATGGTATCTGCTCATTTTCAGCCTCGAGACCTCCAGATACGTTCAGCAAGCCTATAAAGCTTTTAATCTTTAGCATTACAGTACCATCACAAGTGCAATTTTCTAACACTGAAAAGCAGGTGGAAATCAAAGGGAATAAAGTAATTACGTGTTTTAAGTACAGCCATTTTATGAGAGATAGAAATCACTCCCATTCCTTTCCACATATAAGTGTAATTGCATGGGAATTATTTATAACGGGCCCACTTTTAATTCCAGGAATACAAAGCAATACTTCTGTACTACAATACCACATTAGAAGGGGGATAGGAAAAAACCCAAACCAACGCCTCAAATAACTGCAAAATTACATCAAATTCACACAAACAGAGGAATCCCACCAAATCACAGCCCTGATATGCTGGAATCCCTTCGAGAAGGGAACAGAAGGCTTCGGGAAACATTTGTAACTCCAGCTCCACGGCGTAATTTCAAAGCATGTCAGAACACACGAGGAGGATTAAGCTCCTTCTACTGCCGCCTCCTCCTCCCTCTTCTAGGGATGACACTACTAACAGGATAAAGTGAGTGACAGGGTTATATGATCATTACATAAAGGTAGTACACATGCAAAAATCTTCAGAACACGGAAAAAAAATTATCAAAGAGGTTGCACCATCTGTCTGTGGAGAAAAAAACAACAGCTGGTGCAAGAAGCCGCAAGATGCCAGCCTTACAAGTGACAAGATGGGAAATGACAGGAAACAGCTTTTCACTCTTCTAACAGCAAAAGAAACGTACAGCCCGTGTTCTCGTGTTTGAAAACCTCCAGATGCTGCCCTCTTCTCACATTTCCATATCTTTGTTCATGCAACATCTGAAAGCTTTTCTATTTTTACAGAGGGAGGGGAAAAAGAGCACAAAGCCATGAAATGTATATATATATACTTATTTTTTTTTTCCTTGCGAGAGGATGTTGAACGAATTTTAATCATGATTGTAAGAAAAGAGGAAAAAAAAAAATCAGGAGTGTTTGATGTGAGAAACCTTTGAAACTGTCTCCATCTCAGAAGCAATTGCAATGTGTCTGGCTTTTATAAAGGTTGTAGATGATAAATATTAGCTTATTCTGAGACTGATTGGGCCTTTGGATTGATTCAAAGCAATGCGAAGGTTCACCACTAATGTTCTGTAAAGGCAGCGGGCCTCCCTCGAACGAGGTAACGCAGCCCCTGTGCCAGGGCTTCCAAACAGCTCAGGCTTTAGGGGCTGGTTAAGCACTAGACGTGACCCCTGGGCTGACTGTCCTGACCTCCCCTGTTTCTAGAAAGGGTATTGCCGAGGCTGCAAAACCAGGTGGCATATTCAAAAAGAAGAGGCCACTGAAAACTGTTCTACAAAACAGGGCAAGCACAGCTTCACAAGAGGTCTCCTGGCTGTACAGAAGGCTTGACACTGAGTGAACGATACTGGAAGCTGTCAAATATGACCCTACACAACCCTACAAACTGGAGGTTATTAACAACTGGTATGTACTTCACAATAGAAAATGTTCTGAGAATTCAATGCCCCATGAAGAAACAATCTCGTTACGGGATGGAACTCAAAGGCAGAGACACAAAGCAGAGGGTCCTGTGCACACCAAAGCAGGATGGAGTGAACAGTGCACATTGCCAGCACAAGGTTCAGGGAAAGCTCAGCTTGAAGATGACACTGATCTGTGGATCAGGAGAAGGATCTGGACAGACTAAGACTAATGATTTCTACCTCCCCCAGACAGATTAGTCCTTAGTTCATCCAAGTGTTTTGCAACTGTGAGATAAACTAGGATTATTTACTCCAGGCAGAAGTGAGCAAAAGGAAAGGTATCTACCCACAGCAAAGCAATATTCTGGTGCCAGGAATCACACCTTTATCCTACAACTACACTGGAAGGCTGCTCAATGGCTAACACTGGGATTTGCCTTTCACTCCTCCCCATAAATAAAATACTGCCTTCCTGATTTTTCTTTTTTTTTTCTCCTCTATTCTGATAGAAATCAGAGATCTCTGCTGAGATTTTTGATTACTGCATGCCAAAAAGGCTGTATTAGAGTCTAGACTAAGATAGCAATCTGAGATCGAGACAACACCCCCAGTCACTGGTGGGAAATCAAGGTGGAGCAGGTTCAAGAGCATTGCTCAAGATCAGGCAGGATGGGTGTGGAAGAGGCAGAGAAACAGCCCTATTTTCCTTATCTGAGCCTTGAGTTTTTTCCAGCTAACCCTTCAAACAGTAGCAGTTGGTCTTTTGAGACAGAAGTGAGGTTTCTGAAAGCCACCCTTCCTGCACTAGCACCAGCCTACGCAGAGCAAGTGGAATCATAAAAAAAACCCCACTTTAAGCATCATCAAGCAAGCCAGCTTAGAGAGAATTTACTAGGTGCTGTTTATTTCTACCTTTGATTCTCTACATGGTCTCTACAGATCAGAGTACTTAGAAAACATAATTATTTTAATTAGGAGTAATTCAATTAGAATATCTCATTGCCAATAACAACTTCACTAATAAGATATGAACACACTTGACTTTTTTTTTTTTTTTTCTCTCTCTAATCTTACCTTTGGGGACTCTCTGAATACTTTCCCAGATATGGAACTATTTCTTTGATGTTGCATGACTAATTCTTGTCTCCTGTAGGGTCTGATTCAGTGTATACTTCAGTCCACTCCAGTCTTTCCTTTGCTTCCAGAGGGCACTGGATTGTGCTTTTCTATGCTGCTGTATCCCAGAAGGAATGAAGTTAACTCCAGTGCAGAACAGCAAAATGAGTACCCTGCCTATGAGAATGGTGATGCCAAGTAGGTCTGGGAGAGTAACTAAATCAGTTCGGGGGTAATCAAAACAGTGACCCCAGTGGAGATAAGGTGCTGATGAGTCTCTGCTAATGCCTTCAGCACAGGAACGTACTTGGGGCCTCCGCAGCCAGTCTCTCAGAAGTGACAGGAATAACAACAGTATTTTCTTCTACCAGCACTAGCTGGGTGACTTTTCCAACACGCGTTCTGTAGCGTGCGGTCCGCGTGCACGGAATTTGCCAACAAGGATACGGATCACTGGAAGCAACTGGTGTGCTACTGGAGCCACGGGGCAGCACTCGGGGATCCCCAAGCTTTAATCAAAGCTGGTTTTTCAAGAAGGGAAACAGGTACTCCTGAGTGGTGTAACTGGTCTGCACCTCTCACCAGAGCAGTCCGGCAGCCTGGCAAACGTCATTCCAGTACAGAGGTGACCTCCCAGTGACTGATCAATCTACAGGCTAGCCCAGGTTGAGCTCCCTGTTCCCACAGCTGGGCTGGCATAGGGGAAAGGTACGGCTGGGACACCCTTCCCAATGTCCATCTTGGGCTGGTTCACAACCTCCTGGGGCACCCACCAGTTCACAGGGACTGGGAATCATCAGCTAAGAGGCCATTTAAAGTCTGTGCTCACATGTTTGTATGCTCTTAACATGGATGGAAACCACATGGGTGTAGAATATCTTCCTCTTTCTAGCCATTTTCTCTCTGATCCAACCAGTAGAACTCCCATGAAACCGCCTTGGTGAGCAGAGATCAGTTGAGATATGGACAATCAGCTACTTCCTCCAGTTCATTCTCTCACCCTCTTAACCAGCTGAATATTTTAATGCTGATCTGCCTCAGCCTTAACTGTGATACTATCCTAGCTCAGTACAGCTTATTTTAGTTTGTATCTAACAATAAAGGGTCCCATTATCCAAGGGTGGTACTTGAAAGCATATCTGCAAGAACAGATCTCATTATTTTAATTAAAAGCTTCCACATATTATTTTCTAAGCTAACAAATATGGCCAATGTTGTAATTACGGAACCGCCAAATATAGACTCAAGATCTTGTTAATAATGATATCCTTTTTAAAATCTCATAATCTTAAAAAAATGTTGTAATTAAGTCACCAAGCGACTATATTTGTCTCCATGAAATAAAGCCAAATCTACAGATAATTGCAAATAACTCATTTCCCAGTGGATTTTTTTTTTTTCTTTTTTTTTGTATGCCAATTAGGCTCACAAATCTCAAGCTGTCACCTTCATCTCCAGACATGCAGCCGGCTGAGAGCACAGCTGTAAACAAAACAGCCCAAGTACCTCTCGTTCCCTGACTAAGAAAGAAAATGAAGTTACCAACACATGTTTGCAGATGTCACCCCCAGGGAACAGA
>WUAM01000107.1:10580173-10591100 GCA_024336885.1 Actenoides hombroni
AACACAGTTTTGCAGATGTCCCCCCAAGGGAACAGAAAAGAAGTGGGGGGGGGGGGAATAAAAATAATCCTTGGGTGTATGACAATTAACATACTTGGTCTAGCTTTTGAGTAGAGTCTTCTGGGAAAGCTCCCCCGAGACTTGTGTGCTTGTGATTCTGTGGTTAACAGCTGCCTGGTGACTCAAATCCACGTGCACACCCACGGCCACGTCCCACCATTGGTGGGTTTGGCCCCCTCTAGAAAGCCCTCGTTACTGACTGAGTTAGGGATGTGCCCCTGTTGTGTCTGTCACACACTCCTCTAACTACACCTGAAGGGCTCACAAGCCTGAAATGGTGACTTGGCAAAACCGAGGAGCTGGCACAGGAGCGAGAGCTGAAAGTGCTGTTGTCTTCATCTGTGACAGCCAGGCATTCTGGAAGGCCTCGGGTGCCAAACTGCTGTTTGAACACCCATCCTCAGGCACCTGCACAAGCACCTCACGCAATCCCTCATTATTTCTTCTCCATTTCAACAGTGTCCACCAGAACATGGTTGCTGGGAGCTGCTTAAACCTCCTGCAGGAGTGTTTAGGAGCAGTCAAAACAATCACTGCAACGGAGTGATTTCTTCAGAACGTGTAAATAAGCCAAAGCCATGGTCTCAATCTGACCAATAAACCAGCTTTAAAACCTCAAAAAATTCCCAAGTGTTTTGAAGCACGTACTTGGATGCAAGGGAGACCCTTTGCCACTGCTGCTACAGAACCTCCTGCACTCAGCTGATGCAACCTGCCACAACAGCCCATCGACAGCAGAAGTAACTGTACAGAAGCACAAATGCAGAGTACAGGGGAGATTATACACTCACAGGAAAAGGAAACAACTCTATAACAAGTCTATATTTAAAAAAAAAAAAACAAACCACAACATATATTTTACAAAGCTTTAAATGAAGCTGGACCACCAAGATATGAGACGGTGGCCCAAACTGAACGTACCTACCTACAACCTGTGCTTCCTGGCCAGGTGTCCCAGAGCCTTGAGCCAACCAAAGTGCATGTATGGAAAACCTGAGCTGACGCCCATGGGCACACTGGACTCTCTTTGTGGTTCCCTGGAGTGAAGATTGGATGATTCCTCCCAAAATTCCCATGCCTGACAAGTAACCAAAGCATTTCACACGAACACTATCGCTGTTCCCACCCTAAAGTTATCCAGGATTCCCCTCACCACATGCGACTGAAGTTTTTTCCCATTCCTTTCGAAATCCCTGACTTCACTTCTGCAGGTGGACCTCTGCCATCTACTTTCTGTTTTCCCATCTCAAACACCTGACGTGTCCATCCTTTTAAGTATTCAACCCATCCTTTGCACACCACGCTGGATGAGGACGTGGCCATAAACCATGGCACTACATATGCAGAGCTGTAACTGGAGCCTTGGATTCGCTTTGGAAGGAGGAGATGCTGATTCTTGGGGGGAATCTGCACTCAAACAACTAAGATTGCTCAGAAAGACAAAAGAAATGCTGCGGAAAGAAAAATCCCTGAGATGGTGCATCTGTACCCACACCCAAGTTTTCAGAAGCGCTGATTACTCCCAGCAGCCATAAAGTGACTGTTCTGTCACACTTCTGAAACTCAGGTCACTAAGTACATTTGTAAAGATCCACGTAGCTACCTTCAAACCGCAGCCTGAGCAGCACATCCTTCCCTTTTCCAGAAGCATTTCAGAAAAAAAACAAACCACCCAATCAGAAAGCGTTTGGAACAAAGCACATTGATAGTCAGGTTGATATTTCATTTTTTTCCTGCCTGAATTTAACAAAAGCCTGGATCTACCTCTCAAATTAAACAGTGTGCACTAAAGCATTAAGTCTGCATTCAACAAGTTTAATTACTGTGTAAATGAAAGAAATTATTATTCATTCATGACATTTATTTCAGTTCCAGTGCTAGCTGCTTTTATAAGACTGGGATTGGGGGGGGGAAGGAGGAGGATGGGTGTATAATTACTACTATATTTCTTTGCCAAACATTAGTGAACTTAAACAAAAAGTGCTTGTTTTCGCTAAAGAGGAAAAAGCATATGAGCTATCAACGATGGATCTTAAGGACGCCCACAGCCTTGACACGGTGCCAGGCTCTGATAGGTACACCAATATTTGGGAGGCTGATAACAGATAGCTTATTGAAGGCCCAAGACCAGCTTGGGACTCTCGTGGGTCAAAAGCCACCCAAACTATGGGAACAATCCAAGGCAGCAACCCCTGGGGAATAAGGGGAGCCACTGTGTGACATGGAAGATAAACTGGCAGCTGATGCTATCGGGGACTTCCCGACAATGCATCTTTTCTAATGGATTTTCACAGGCCTTAAACTTCAAACAAAGGGAAGGGAGAATAAAAACCCTTAAGCTGATTCCAATCAGCCTGGAAAGTCTGAAGGAGAAGGCGGGGGAGAGGCTGCAGCAGGAGGGCACATGCATGATACAAGTAAATATGATACACTCCGCAGCCTGTTTCGTATTGAACGTTGTGCTGATCCCAGCAGAATAGTTATTACCTGCTCTGATACAGCTACAATGCTTCAGTTTTCTGAAGACTGCTGTAAACAAATCCTAGGGACTAATCAAAATAGACCTTGAAAAAATATGCTCTTTCTTGAACAAGTCATTTCTGTTCTTTTCTACTGCCAGTATTTAATTACTGCACTACAGGAGAGATTACACTCCAGCAGAAGTGGCCTCAGTTTACTTTAAGAAAGAAAAAAAAAAAAAGACAGAGAAATCAACACTGGGCCACACAAGTTGCATGTAAGAAATTACAGTTGATGCATTTAGATAAGTGGAAGGAACAGGAATGATCCTGAAGGTCAGAGTCAGCACGGGAATGAACGGCAGTGGTGTTTCACATCCACATTTAGGCATACCGCTCATCCCGTGGAGCCAGCCAGAAAATGTGTCCTTTTTAAGGGATGCTCTCCAGGATGGCTGTGGCTGACTACCACAGCTCAGGCATTCCAGCACTCCTCTGAAAGCGTAGGAACTGCATAGGCTCAGCTATGGGAATAAACACGACCCATTTTTTTCATTGCAGAGTAAGATGTATCAAAGCCCGTTCTGATCTCGTTCCCAAGTCATAATGAGTCGCTCTAAAGTTCGTTCCCAATTCCTTGGTGTTCCAAATCAAGCCAAGTGGAACAAGCCCTAATCCAACCAGAATTCGATGAACTGCACCCGCTAAGAAGGCTATTAGAGATTGTTCTCAGGGTTTAAACCAGGAGATTTAAGGTGGAGAAGAGATTATCCCACATCTGCCTCCCAAGACCTCCCTCTGCTGGCACCAGAACCACCACCATCAGATGGACCAGATGCCAGAATTGCTGGATTTGAGACACTGACCTATTATCTCACATTCTACACGCTGCTTACATCAGAGCTAATTGTTGCCCACAGACCGCATCCGTAGCACCTCAAATCCTTGATTCTGTTGAAATTTAAGCCTCAGAAATGTCAGATGCTGCTGTTTTGGTTCAAGCTCACTGTCACTTCCATCGGTCTCGGAGCAGCCCAGGCTGCAGCTGATGAACCTGCTAAAGCTTGATCCTCCCTCCTGATTAGACCAGAGGGTTTTCAGACACAAAGCACTATGTCGTGCCAAAACCTGATTACTGCTATACCCTAAGGACCACAACGATAACAGGGAAGGTAATTACACCCAGACAGAGGTTACACAGCACAGCCATGCCACAGCCAAGTACTTGGGTTCAAATCTGCACAACAATATCTGCATTTAGTTTTTCACTGTTGCTTAAAATAATGGCTGAATTTACATCAGCAATAGGAGACTGAACAGCCCCACCCTCTTTGGACTTTTGATCATCAAGACAAGGGACAAACATGGGCAGCATTCCTTGCAACACCCATCTGTGTGCTTCACCCAGCCGGTCGCTGTGCTCGGTGGAAATGTCAGCTGTGAAAAGAGGCGAGGGGGTTTGGGGTTCTGAAGGAGGTGAGGAGACACTACAGAAATCCAAGTCCATTGACCCAACAATTGAGGTACAATTGCAAAAGGAGAAGCAGATGGGGGAAAGAGAACCAGCCCATGGTAGATATGCCATCAAAGGGTCATTTCAAAGAAACCATTTCTGTTCACCCTCCTCTTGGTATGTAAGTTGAAGGACCCAAACCATCTCCTTAGACATATTCAATATGAGTAAGGAAAACACTTCTTTGCCACGCCACACACACATGCATTGCACGGCTTTGCCCATACCACCAAATTCCTTATCTCAGCTCCTGCACTTGGCCAGTCCTCAGTTTTCAACTGCCCTCCAAAAAAGGAACAACCACAGAGATGGGGTAACGGATCCATTCGTGCCCATCTGCCACATGAAGCAGTAACATAAATGTCATTTTATTCCCAGTTTGGGAAAAAAACCAAGAAAAAATAGTTGCGTTGATAGTAACAGAGGGATCAAGTTTCTGAATTTCTTGCCTCGTAGCCTTGAGTTTCTGTGCTTACTGGTGCAGGATCTTCTCTGACCAGAGAGGACAACCATCCTCTCCTGCAGAAGGGGGTTCGTGCTCAGCGAACACTTGTGGGGAAGAGCAAACTTCACTGCTGACACAGGCGCTCACAGGCAATGGCCAACCGCTCTGGAAAGCGCACTCGGGCTGTCAGGAGGCATTTCCACAGCCAGCTGAGATGTATGAACAACTCATATAAGGCAACACCAAAAATAAAGCTAATTACTCTAGGCTTATGAGAAGAGAGATCTTTTTCTACAGGCAACTTTGCAAGGTCACCTTTCTTGCTTTACTCTCTTCTTTTTTTTTTTCCTTTTTCCTTTTTTTTTCCCTTTAATTATTTTTTTAATCAAATGACATTGAACTGATTTCAAAGCTTTTCTATTTCCACCTCAGGGCAGGAAGGAGTTAAGACCTCAAAAAATACAGACAGATGAACAGAAAGCCAGGCTGGTAGGGCAATATTTTAAAAAAGGAAAGGAAAAAAATTGAAGTATTTTCTTACAGTCAAAACACAACCACAACCCCAGTGTTTAAGGTCACTTCCCCTCTTCATAGCGCTGGGAGCAATCCTGTCAATCAGCTCTACGTGCTGGTAGTCTCAGCTCACTCTGAGTACAGAAAGTGGCACAGCAGAAGAGTAACATTTACCCGCTGGGAAAGGGGGATGGAGGACGCAGCTCTCAATTGATTCCAAAGGTCCTTTGGGAAGGATGGAGCCTCTGGTTTATTAGCGCTGACATTCAGCTCTCGGAGTATCAGGCTGATACCTATTTAATTTAATGCCATTTTCCAGGATGGAGATCTCGCCAGGGAAGCCCAGCCAGCATCAACCCCAGCTGCAGAGCTCTCACCCTCCTGCAGTTAAACCCGCTGCCGGGGCACCTCCTCTCCAGCACACGGCTCTGCCGGGCTCCGTGTGGGAATGTTTTCTGCTCCTCCAAGAAAAAAAAAGAGTCTTGCACTCCAGGCTATTTGTTCCTGCGTTTGCCAACGTGTTGATCTAGTGGAGGGGAACAAAAAGAACCCCAACACCATTGTTGTTCTTTTCAGAGGAGAGGCTGCCTTGTACAGACACGTGGATGGTGTTTTCCCAGATGAGGCAGTGCCAAAATCCCCACCCCTCCGAAATGAAAGGCAAAGCTGACCCAGCTAAATGCAGGTCAGAACCTCACCCTCCTGTGATGTTTCTTTCGGCAAGTCCCTCAGGCTCCTGGACTGCTGTCCTTACATGTAAAAGGAGGTATTTACTTCATTTTAGAGATTGATTAATTGCATTACACACTCGGGTCTTTCAGAATAAGACACCATTATTCTTCCCTTAAAAATTCATCCGTAGATGATGGCATTGACCTGCTGCTATCCAGCTGCCACTACCTGTACTATGCAGATGAATGTTCATCATGCTGGGATTATCTGGCCATTGATGCACATCATCACAACATCAACAGACTGATAAAACAACAACGAGGTCTTGGGCAGGCTCAGGCCAGATCTGGGAGGTGAAAATGGCTTAGGTTGATGAACCAATCCTTAGGGATTGGTTACAGTGAAGCCAGTGGAACCATTACAGAATCACCCCATCCTAGATCTCAAGTCAGGCATCAAAAGATACCAATAGATGCTTGGTAGGACAGTCAATAGCGCATGAGGCATCTGGGAATTGCCTCTCACTGATCCCTTCATCCCATTCCATCCTCTTTGTCTTGTGAAGCTGCAAGAAGGATCTGTCTACAAGCAAACATACTGATGAAGTTGCCCCACTATTTTTATTTCATCCAAGCCCTAATCCAGTCTAAGAAGACCTACAGAATTACATAAAATTTACCCTGCCATAAACCAGAAGTATAGATCAGGAAAGGTCTCTGTGAATTTCACAGGCTGGTATCTTGTCTTCCAGACTTTCCAATGCTTATTAAACAGAGGGATACAAGCAGCTATCAGAGCATCTCCAGCCAGACACGCTGCCTTCCATCCAGCTGAACGTGCCAGTCAGGATTACAAAAGGAAATTAAAGGCCATTACCATTTTCTTATATACACCTTTAGTAAATTATTACAAAGTGGAAAAATATTAGACTATATATCAAAATCATAAAGATCCAGTCAATGCTGTACCTCTGTTTGGTAATGTTTAAACCTAGAATTATTACAGGATGATAAACATGCACACACAGTGGCATTTGCACACAAATCTTTTGGATGGTTTGTTTCTAGTCATGATAAAAACCAGTTTGCAACTGTGCAGGGCCTCTTTCCACACTGGTACTGACCATGGCCTCTGTTCCACACAGTCTTCATCCCTGGATAGAAATCCTTAGATGGGAAGCTTCTCTTCAGCTTCCCCTTTTCATATGGAATGGGAAAAAGAAAAAACACCACACTGGGAAGCTGGTGAGTACAAGAGCAGAGGGAGGGAATCAGCAGCAAGGGGTGGGCTGATGGCACTGCTCTGCAGCAAAGTGCTGCCCTTCCCACCAGATTTCACACCATCTCCAGGAGCACAACCCTAACAGCACATCCAAGGCACTGATAACAACCATACCCCAAACGTGAAAACAGCTCTCTCCTCCCACCACCCAAAGACCTTTATCACTGGGAACTGCAGCACCGTACCCAGTTACTGCCAATCCCCGACAAGAAGAGGGGACACTTCCTCGGAGCGTAAGGCACACGTAACACTTCCAACGTACCATATGGATGCCTCTCCAGATTTGGTAGCTTGACCCCGTTCCACTTCAGCATCCCACTCCTTTCCTTACTGCTGCGGAACAGTTGATTTCAGAAGGGACACCCACGGACACAGAAGTAGAGACCTTTTCTGAACACACCAGATGATGAACGTCAGTGACAGCAAAGGTAGGAAATCCAAACTGGATCATAACAAATTGAGGCAGAATGGAAAGCAGCACAAAATTGTTTCTGAGAGGCAGTTGACGTTCTCTGTCCAGGCAGTGCTGTTAATGTATTCCAACACAGTTTCAGCTTTAACTCTGCTGGATTGACAACAGAATTGAATTACCCTTCCAAATCTCTCTCTTTCAACTTGTCATAAGACTTTTTAATCCAACAAGAAGCACTTCCTTGGCAGAGCCGCAATTGTGATATTTTTCCAGCTTTTCTGATTTAGGGATTTTAATCTTTTTAGCCATGAATTGACTTCTCTCTACTAGCACTCACAGAGGAGAAAAACCAGCTATTGCTCACGACAGAAGCTGCCAAGTTCCTGGGACCAGATGGAACAGATCCCAGGTTTTTGAAGGAGATCTTCGGCAATCAGAGAGAATACACCACACGCAACTGAGGCCTCAAGAAGGCTGGACAGAGATTGATTCCAACACTGCAAAAATTACAGAACA
Organism: Actenoides hombroni; assembly: GCA_024336885.1. Lineage (NCBI taxonomy): Eukaryota > Metazoa > Chordata > Aves > Coraciiformes > Alcedinidae > Actenoides > Actenoides hombroni. Next base: position 10,588,045 of record WUAM01000107.1, read on the forward strand.
TCAAACAAAGGAACAGAAACACCATCTCTTCATCTCTAACATCTGTATCACATAGAACGCTGGAAGTTACAAATATTGCTCGAACGAAGTTAGAGTGTAATGCAACCCACGTTCAGCCCTCCTTGCTCCCTGGGGAGAGGGGTGCAAGGTCCTCTTCCGACGCAGAGGTCGGGTCTACCCCCCTGTGCCAGCTCAGGCTGGTTACAATTCATTTGCAAAAGTGCAAAGCAAAATGGAAACGTCGGCTACGGGGGAAAGCGAAAGGAGATGTCTGAAAGCATTGCAGAGACCTACAGATTAAGTATTTGCCTCAAAGCATCATTTCTACAAGGTGGGTTAGAGCTGCCATTCAAGTCATGCAACGATGCCAGCTGAAAAGGGTGGGGGAAAAAAGAGCAGCTAAGGGGCCTTTGGAATATTTCTATCATTATCAGTGAGTCACAGGTGGCATTGTACATAGGCAGGTCTTAATTCACCTCCTTTAAACTCCTCCATCTTCCTTCACGGTTTATATTTGGGTGTTCAAGAAAGGAACTATTTGGTTACTGAACTCGAGTTTATGATACAGCCAGTGAAATTCTACCCCATCTTTTAAGCGGATTAGGATCTACACACAGCCCTTTGAACCTGCTGTGTTACCGTGTTAGCTTTCACAGCTCCTTCCCAAAGGAATAAAATGACTCTATTTAATTAGACTCAAACTCTCCTCATCTGCCCCAGAAGTTTCTCGCCACACCATTCAATTGCAAACATAATTTAAGCTTAAAGGCTTGTGCTGATTTCTCACTGGGGTGCTAAAGAGCTCCCTCATGCAATAATCCACTCACCTGACACTTTTCTGGGGACACTGGAACAGAAATGCTGCTTGCCTTCTCTTGGTATTGTATCCTGTCCAACAGCTTCAAAGAAACACATTGTAATCCTCTCAAAAAGACTGCATAAATAATAATCCTGATAACATGTGTACATTCACACCTATTTTATGGGTGGAGAAAACGGGAGCACATAGAAGAGAAGAAATGAGATTCTTCTTCCCAGTCCCAGAACACTTCCAGCAGAAAATTAGGAATCCAGCTATTAATACCAGGCTGTAATCGCTACATGATACGCCTGTGGCTTAAGTAACAATCACAGACAAATCCAGAGCTGCTAAGCTCGGTGGGTGTTGAAAAACGCCAGGTTTATATAACAGACATCATACGGGACAAAGATGTTCCAGAATGAGCTGCCCCAGCCCCATCAGCACGGAGCACGGCTGCGTTGGGCCAGATCAAAGGCTCAGCTTGTGCAGCATCCTCTGTCTCGCGGTGGCCATAAATGGATGTCCAAAGGAAGGGCACAAAAATAGGCTAAGTATATATAATACTCCTGTCTCGCTCTATTTATATACATACATCTTTCTCCCTTGCTTCCACCTCCAGTCATTTCCAGCTCACCGAGCTCCTGATGTGGTTTCTGCCTGCTCAGTGGCCATCAGTTGATTTCTTTTCTATTCATTTGTCCGCTCTCCCAGAAGCAACGTAAACTTCTAGCATCCACAGTTTCCTTTGACAACCAGTTGCACTGGTCAGTACCTTCCCAAAGAACCATCTACTACTTATCTCCTTCACCCTGGCTCTTAAGACTTCCTTTAGACGTCCTCAAGTTCTTGTGTGGGAAGGCAACGAGCAATCCCCATCCTCCCAATGTCCCACTTGATTTCACAAGCCTCTGTCACATCTCCTGTACCTATTTATCCAGCTGAAGGGTTCTAGTTCATGTAGTTCTTCCCCACACAGAGGTAGTTTGATACTTCTGAACAGCCTCACAGCTCTTCTCTGAGCATTCACAGTGCCTGCAGGACTTGGGGGAGGACCAGAGCCGCACAATGTGTCCACGATGCGGGTAAATCAGGGATTTCTATTCCACCACAGCAATGTTCCCTGTTCCATTTCCTAATATTTTAGTTGTACTACTACTGAGCACTGTGCTGATATTTTGATGGAAATATCTATTATAACCAAAAGATCTCATTGTCGTGTAGGCATGGAGTCAGAACCTCCCTGACTTCACTCCTGCATGGAAATCAGGTCAGAGTCCATCATTTCATACTGGGCATTAGGGTTGTTTGAGGGGAGAGTCAACACAACACAGTCCTTGGAAGCAGAATAAGGTTCCCGTGCTCGGGCACAGCCTTGCCTCTACGGTGAACACAGACACATGTACTTGCACCCTGAATCCCTTCTCAGAACCCTGCTCCATTCGTGAATCTGCCTCACCCCCCATAAGAAAACATTATTTTAACACAGCCAGTGCTGTTTCATACAATCGGTATCTTCAAATTTGCTAAAAGCACACATAAATATTTGATAGAGCTGACAACGCTGCTCTCATATCCAATTGCAAACAAGATTATTTTTTTCTCCCGAAACAAATCCAATAACTTGATTATCTGATCTGGTCTCTTCTTATTCCGCTTTGCAATTTTCAAATATTTGCAGTTGTAAGTCTTTCAAAGCTTTAATTTGCTTAAAATGATTCACAAGCACCTTGTTAATCTTTTAGCAGTTTTATTACAAACTGTAAACAAAACCCAGTTCTTAAATAATTAAAGAGCAGAACTAGCCCTCAGGCAAAGGAAGTCGGGGGGGTGGAATAAAAAAAATTTAAAAAATCAGAGTAAACCCACAGATTATTTTTTTCCTTGCCACCTACAGAATTGGCTAATGTAGCTTTAAAAGAGAAAATAATTCTAGATGAACAGATTGCATGTGACATCCCCCCAGCCAGCCTCTCTCATCTACTGTGTCCTGAATATTAATCTATCAAGGAGGTTTACACGTTACTGGGCACAGCGTTAAACACACCGCGGGCTTGCAACTCGGGGGCTGCGTCCCCAGCAGCCGCTCAAAAGGATTCCTCTGCATTTTGTGTGTGCCCAGCCACGCTCGAGTCTCCTGCTTTGCCAGCCCCAGAACAGCCCCTGCCTGAGAGCAGAAGGTCTCAGCCCAGCTACCTGCCCAGGAGCAGCTCGCTGGTGCCGCGCCGCAGGCCCTCCGCTGGCACCGACTCACCCC
>WUAM01000107.1:10591200-10627822 GCA_024336885.1 Actenoides hombroni
GCCCAGGAGCAGGTAGCTGGTGCCCACTCTGAGGTCCTCTGCTGGCACCGACTCACCTCGGGTTAGACCTCGCCGGGCACAGCACCTCAGCAGGACTCCGAGAGCTCTGGCCCACAGGGCTCCCAGCTGAAGCACAGTCCTGTGCCTGCCAGCTCCTGGCACAGCTGTGAAAGCACACCCTGCTCGGCCAAAGCCCTCAGAAACCAGCAAGAATACCACTTCTTGAGATGCCTTCAACGCTGAGGGTGCTGCTACGATTACTGGCAGCTTCACCGCATCGCTGTGCAGAGCTTCAGCCGGGTCCAGCCCAGCAGCGTGTGGGCAGATGCCAAGTGGGAGCTGGAACCCTGCAACAAAGGTGGCTTCGGAAGCAGAAATTCCGAACAGAGATGCTGAAATTGAGGCAAAGGATTGTTGGTAGGGTCACCAACATCACGTCTCTCTGTCTGGCAGCATCTCCAAGTCTACCGCTCCCTAGCTACAGGAACACTGGGCCTCTAACGGGGAAAAATAAAATCCATTTTGTCCCCAGGTCCCGGAGGGTGCTTGGGGGGTGGAGAGACGTGCAGGTGAGAGCAGCACCTCGGTTTCTAATGAGGGCCCCCAAGCAGGAGTCCTCGCCTAGAAGACACAAACAGCGATGATACCACTGAGTCTGGTCAGCCATAAACGAGCCTGCTACATCCATGGTCCACACGGTTGCTGCAAAGCTCACCTCTAATTATTTGCATTGACAAGCGTTATTTAATGTAATTATTACAGCTATTACAACCCAGTCCATCATCTCCCAGCTCTTCAGTCCAGCCGTGCTAAAGAACAACGTTCACTCACACCAATCACTCTACAATCATTTCAGAAATTTCCGTACAATGTTTCCACCTTACTCATGTATTTAAGATTTTATTTCCTAATGTATGTAAAATTGGATTTCCTTCTCGTTACAAAAGACACCGCTGCTAACGAAGGTCTCCAAAGCACTGCCATCTGGAGAAAACCTAAAACGCTATGAAAGCAAGACTGTGCAAATTCTAATTACCTTTTGAAGGCTAAACTGCCATGCACACAAGAATGGCTTTCAATGGATTACACACCTCGAAGTGGGTAATGGATGCATCGCCAGCCTATTACATGCAGTTCATTGTGCAGAGTTTTTTGGTTGTATGTTTTGTGCAGTGGGCTGTAAAAGTTGCTTAACAGAAGAAAATACATTTGATTAAAAATTTACATCAGAAGAACGTAACAGGACTTTTTTTTCCCCCCCCTTTCTTGCTATTTTACCTGCCACTGACTATTCCCATCAGTATGCAATTCTCCTTAGTCTCACAAATACATGCCAAAAAACAGGACCAAAGATGAAAAATTTTCAGGTCTAGATTCCAAACCACATTAAGGACAAAGCTGTCCAGAAGCTGGCTCCAGCTGGAAAAAAAAACACCACATATTTCCACTTTTAGGTGGAAGGATCCTTAAGTGACCCCAAGATGCTTTTAATATTCACAGTCAGGAAAGGAAAACTTTCAGCAGCTAAAAGTCAACCAGGTGCCTGTGCCGAGAACCCTTTGCTGATCATCTCCATCAGTTTCAGAAGTAACATTTGACTTCACACCTGCGGAAATCCAGCTACGAAGCAGTTAGGAAAACCAATGGTAAAAGTAAATAAATAAAGTTAGCACAATTAGCTCCAGCAAACACTTCTGGAGAAAAATCAGGTGGGTTCCCACCTCTTGGGCACCTGCAAGGATGGTTTGAGTGCTGAGAGGACCAGCCTCCCTGGAACAGGGAGTTGCTCTAGGCACAGGCTGCTTAACACCCTGCCACTTGCTCTGATGCTTTCTGGGAGTAGCTCTGACCCAAAAAGTCCCTGACTGAAGCAGTTATCCCTGACTCTATCAAGCTGCGGGTTCGGATTTCTGGAACAGTTCATCGTACCAGGGAAAATTAATGTTTTGGTGAGCTGAGGTCACCAGACTCATTTATCACCTTGGCCATCCAACTCTTTTGACCACCTGGACTATGCAAACACTGTGCACACAAAATTTCCATATCCAGTCTAAAAAACCACGGACTTCTGAAAATGTGTTCCCTGTCCCAGCAAGGGGAGGAAATGGTCCTGAGATGAAAAAACCCTTCTGTGGGAAGAGAGGTTGTGCCACACAGGAGAGAAATAACCAAACCTTTGTCAAATCATTGTTATAAGAGACAAGACAATTAACAAGCAAAATCAGAGAAGAAAGAAAAGAAAAACCTCTCATGTCTGTAAAAATACATCCAACACATGAATCTCCAGCTGCAGAGCAGCCCTTCAGAGATGCAACTCTCAGCTCTTGTCTAGAAAGCTGCTTCCTGCATCGATCCCCCCAGAAGAGCAACACAACCTAACGAAGGTCCCGTTGGACGCGCTACGCCCCGCTCGGCACCGAGCGGCTGAATTACTGGGTGCAGACCTCGTCATACTCTTAAAAAGCAATTTGGAATCAGGGCTTTGATTTAGGTTGGCTTTATCCTTTACTTTCAAAGTACAACTGGTAATAATGTAGTCTGCGAGTTTAGCATTTGAAACAGTGGTTCCATTTACCTCTTTGTACTTACTGGAGGAAAATGACTGTAATTGAAATCTTTCTGCTGGAAATGAAGCCCTTCGAAAATTCAAAGTGCTTGCTTGTCCTTAAGGCTTTTTATTTTAGCTGTCAAAACTGTAAACTGCCTTTCAGAGTAGTGGGAGTCTTCCAACAGAGAAAGAAATGAATGTACCTTGTATCTAGGTATTGGGTGTTTTAATCTAATTTTCCAGCTAGGAATACAGCACTTCTCTCCCTTGGGCACTACTGGCAATGAAAATTAAGCTTTGCTTCAGTTCAGCAATATCTATCAATGAACCTCAAAACAAGGGATGGGGCTTTTCAAGGACAAAGAAAAACCTTTCAAGTCCTCCAACTTCATCCGCAAGCTCCTTCAGCTACAAGCAGCAACACGTGAAGCCAGACTGCCCACTCACCCTGCCTCTCTCCACACATCTCCCACACTTCCTAGAATTTCACAGATTTCCAAGAGCTTGCCTTTTTTTGCTTCACCCCCATCCCCCTCCCTCCCCACTCCCCAGATCAAACCAATTTCCTAGTGTCAGCACTATTATTCATATGAAGTCACTGAATTTTAATTACGGTGTAAATGCACTCAGACTGAATAAGGGTATTATGTAAAAATGGCTCATGTCCAAATGACCTTATATTAAAACTTTGAGAGGGTAAACATAAAAAATTTGGTTGTTGTTTTTTTCCAGTAGGCTCCCTTGAAGTTTATATAATAGAACGTTTGCAATTAACTTGATAATAGACTCAAGATGCAGTTGTACAGATTTCTACTTCAGTTAGTTTTACTATCTGATTATTTTAATCATAATTAAAAATACACTGCTATGAAATGGTTTTACAATTCTTGTCGAACGCAACATAAAAAACCTGTTTGGATGACTTGAACAAATTAAGATGCCAATGTACATCAGTTTATCCAACATCCCTCTCCTCTGTTTCCTGTTCTAACGTGTCTGTAGGATACAAGGTGAACATCCAAACCAGTTCAAGACCATTTCTCAGACTTTCTGTTGCAGCCACAAATGCATGGCCACAGAATTCTTTTCCTACCATTGTAACACCAGCCACTACAAAAGCAGGCAGACAACACAAGTTGACTGGCTAAGAGATATTTCAAGGTGCCCGGTGAATGCAACGAGTTTAGAAGCTCCCAGCAAACCTGTGGTGGTTTAACTTCCTTGAAGCTCAGGCAAGTTACATCAGCAAGCCTGGGGCTGGGCCTGTCTGCAGAGGCTGCACATAGTAGCCCAGATGGGATGAGCAGCAGAACAGTTTATAGCAGCAGTAAAGCGTAGTGATGCCAAGAGAATAAAACAGGATGGTAATCTGCATGTGCAGGAATATTTTACAACGTATAAACTGCCCGCAGAGCTACCTCTGACACGTATATAAATACATATGCTTTACCACGCAGGGGTCTTCAACCATCAAAATCTTCCAAAGCAAACCAAAGGCAAAAAAAATTAATTAAGTATTTGTGATAGCCAGAGGCAAGGTTGTCAACTTCAGCAAAGCCAGACAGCTCATAAAAATGTCAATGAACTTCTTTACAAGAGAACTAAGGAGGAGGGGTGCAATGTCAGCACTGTGGCACAAGCAGGTAAAGCAGTTTTAGTTCTGATTTAACCAAGATAGCGCACTGAAGTGAGGGCAGAGACCCAACCTTTCCCCAAGTTAAAATGACCTCCCTTAAACAGAGATTATATAACTCTTCCACATGAAGAGAGTAAACTTAAATTAATTTTCCGAGGCTGCTGCCACAAGAGACATCACTGTCCCTTCCACTCACACTCAACCAGGCATTTCCAGGTACATTCTTTAAAGCTGTGTACTTGGGGTGAACTGGGACACACACCCATCTGCCTGAAAAAGAAGCCAGCCCAAAAAAAGGAATAAAACCTGCTCAGTTCCAGCTGGATCAGCTCCTGGATGCATGTCACCATGTGGCTGCACAAGCACCACCACTGACAACGAGTAGCTGGGAGTGGGAACGCTCGTTCCTGCAGCAGCCCACTCTTATGTCAACTGAAAATGAGAAACTGCATCTCCAAGTGAGACAAACTGGTAGAAAAAGCTGGTTTAAGAATTCCAAAGGTACCTCAGCTTAGCGAATGTAAACCCGATTTCCGAATCGTGACAACATGGAAGACCTGCAAAACAATTTGACCTAATTTTTCAAACCAATGTAGTTGCACTAAGGCAGAAGCATTTGTTTCATGGAGCATGTACCCGCAGTGTCCAGCCAGAGAACTGCACCAGCTTAATAAATTCAGCGTCAATTCACAGCTAAGTCACGCTAGGACAACTTCCACACGCAGGAAAGACTTGAAGCTAATGCAAAATAAGCCGAGCACCAACCTCAGCAAGAATGTTGAGACAAAACCCCGTGTTTAGCAAAGGGGTACAGCCCTACCTCGGAGCCAAGACCGAAATTTCTCAAGTGCCTTCCACCAGGAAACCCCCACTTCCACACAGAAGTCTAATGGTCTCTTATCACTCATGATATTCAATAAAAGACCAGGCATGCACTTCAGATTTTGTCTTCCTGTCTGTGTGCATTACTGGTTTGGGTCCATTCCCCCCCCCAGCAAAAACTCCAGATGAACAGACTTGGCAACTTCCTTGGTGCATCAGAAGAAAATCTTATAAGGCACAAGCAACTCTAAGAGGAGTACAGATTAAATGGGTTGCCTGGACTTCATCCATGTTCAAATTTCCCAGGTTGTAGATCTCAAAAATATCTGTCTCTGACAAAACTGGTATGACAGGTTATGTAACACACACACAGAATCACCCAGTGACAGAAAAGCAGGAACATTATCTGCTCTGTTCAGGGACTCGAGGGCTTTCGGCTTGAACTGCAGGGGTATTGAAGGAAGGGGGAAAAAAAAAAAAAGAAGAAAAAAAAACTTGAATCACAGAATGTAAAGGTAAAAAAATATAAAAAAATCCATGGCATCTTAAATAATCAACCTCACCCACTGGCACATAACTACTGATCTCACTACATTTTTACTTCCAGGAAGACCTTCATACACTTAATATGCAGAGTCAATTTGTTTTGATATAGATATTTATGGGTCTGATATGACTTCCAAGAACATAGAATTATTGCAGAGAAACATCAAGGAGATAAAATATAACTGCCTAATAAGAGTGGATTTTGCAGTCAAATGTCCTTTGTAAGACTGCCCAAAACAAATGAAAACAGAATAGTTCAATCTGTGACTTTGTTAAATATGCTATTTGCAGCCTGGGATAAACGATAGGACAATCTTGTTAAATTAAATATATATGCTGCTTCTTAAATGAAATATATATGCTTCTACTGTGTGCAGTATAACTTGAGGCACAAAGACAAGAAATAAATCACCGTGGGACTATTTGCTAGAATAGCAGATTTCAGGCTAACAGCACACGCATGGGTTTCCCCCCTGTTTTAAGAAAATCACGTTGCCAAACTGCTCAAGGATGTTTAGCAAACAGATAGGGAGGCTTCTTAGTATTTTCACACACACACAAAAAAGTTGCCTTGCTCTGTTCCCCATATTGCTGGATTACTGAAAGCAGCAAAGCTACATCCAAACGCTCTGACCGGGTCTCCGCGTTACTGGCAAAAAGATCCATCTCCAAGCAGGGGCAGGGAACCCTCCGGGGAGATACTCCCTGACAATGCATCCCTGTCAAACAGATCCCCGCTGAAATCTTGGTCCTTCCTCTCCCCATCCTCATCCCTCTGCTGCCCTCAGGCAGCTGGATACCAAGGGACAGGCAAGATTAAGTGGACAATGAGTGTAAAAGAGAAATCCAAGAGAAAGCACCGTGTTCTGTGCGATAGGAAATACAGCAAGTTCCACAGCAAACCCTCTGGCAAACAGCCTCAGAATACACCTCACTACCTTTTGATCAATGCAACTTATTTCTTCCAGCAGTAAGTACGGACAATTAAGTACTTAGTTACTGAAGGAGAAGAATAGAACTGACTTCCTCACAGAAGCAGGTCACATCCCATAACCAGCTCTACAGAACAAAAAAAAATACTCCTCCCTTTCAAGCTCCGCACGAGAAAAACAAACACATCTCTACCACTGTTGTTTGTTTTCCTCCCGACACAGCACCGTAGGAATTCGACGGGAGCCTTCCTTTTCTCTTCCACCCGCACCAGGCTGAAGTTGGGGCTGTCATATTTCAAGGCTGGGCTTTCGGCACAGCGTTAGCTATCAAACCCCAGCAAAACAAATCCGCCAGCGAAACTTGGCCGCCGCGTTCGCTCGGCCAGAGCCGCCTGTCAAGAGAAGGGGGCTGCGGGGGGACCGCGCGGCATCGTCCCCTGGGAAAGGCTGCGGGAGGGAACCGGACGGGCTTACCTTCTCCGCATACTTGAACTTGACGTAGAACCAACTTGACTTGATCATCGTCTCACCTCCTGCCCTCGTTAAACAACAAGAAAGCCACTCAAATGTACGCTGCAAAGCAGCGTGCGGGCACTCCTTCCAGAGCCGGGGGGGTTTCCAGGAGAAGTAGGGTATTTAGGGGAAGTGATGGGTGGGAAAAGAGGGGAAAAAGAAAAGGGGAAAAAAAAAAAAAAAAAAGGATAGAAAGAAAACCAGGCTCTGCTTTCCTTCCACGGTTCCAGTTTGTCCCCTCCTGCCCTCCCAACGCCGAGCGCGATCTCGCTTCGCTGCAGCGGAGCTCGCCGAGTGCCTCAGCTCCGCGCTTGGCTGTCAGCTTGGCTGCCTGACAAGAGAATTCCTCAAATGGACTTCAGCTGCATTCATCACAAATGGCACATGTCAGTAAAGCCAGGAGGCTGGCTCCAGCGCTGGCAGCCTCCCAGGACCATGACCTCCCCCAGTGGGATGAATAATGAATTCCAGCACTTCCCTCCAGACACAGATTAACACCTGGCTAAACATCATTCTGACAATGAGCTTGTCCCTTCCAAGAACCCTTCCCCACCGCCTTAACCCCTCGCTCTCCCACCACGCAGGGTGGCGATGCTCTGGAGGCTGTCCCACAGTGCCCTCCCCCATCTAAAGATAGATTACAGAACTATATATAGTTTAGAAACAATAAAGCCTCTTAAGCATAAAGCAAATATCTCCTTTCTGATTCTGCAGCTGCAGTCATGCTACCATGGAAGCAGAGCAAGTCATCAGGAGTCAAGCTCTCTTCTGCTCCCCCCACCCCCCCCTTCTCAGCCCTCCCTCCACATATCCACCCACTTGTTAAGCTTTGATGCTGTCAGGCTAATGTTTTAAAAGAATATCTGTAAAGATCCTTTAAAAAAAGAAATAAATAAAACAACAACAACAAAACAACTACTACTCTTGACAAGAAACTAATGCATAAAGGGAAGGCACCTATCAGCTATTTTTTCTTCTGTCCATTCAGAAACACTGCCCAGTTCCCTGCCTCAGCTTTAATGAGACACATTGATTTGCTTGCAGCTTGCTGCAAATCTCCCAGCTCCAAGCATGCCAGAGAGCAATGAATATCAAGTTGCAAACTACAGGATGAATATAATCAGCCTACTGTATTTCTGCTGTAGGCAGGAAGCGCTGTACCGGAGCAGAGCTATCTGGCCCAGCATCCTATGTCCAAACACCAAGATGCACAAGTAAACAGTGTAAGGAATCTCAAGTCCAAAGATGCACTCTCAGTAACACATCTAAGGACACAGATGGACTTGGATTTGTCACACGGGTGGCTGAACCTCTGTGCTTCCATAAGATGCTGAAAGAGGTTCAGAATTTCACTATATGCAGCAGGAGCAAGTACCCTCATTTATTGTTTTTAAGCAGCTGTCTGATACTTAAGTGGGAGTTTTGAAGTACCTGATCCTGCAAAGAAGAGAATAATTTCCTTCTCATCATCTTCAGATCAGTTATAATTTTACAGATTTTTCTTGTCTCCCTTTTATCACACCTTCTGGGGACTGGGGACTGGAGACTCCCAGACTATTAAGTTTCTCCTTGTAGGGAAGCTGTGCAAGTCTCTGCAGATCCTCTTCATCATTCTCTGCACCTTTTCTAAGTCCAGGTATCTTTTTCATAGCCAGAGCAAGACGGAATAAACAGACGTACCACTGACTTATCACCTCCTACTACACAGACACACAGAGGTGTATAGTGGATGAAACGGATCCCAAAACCTAGTTTGTCAGCATGACTCACCTAAAAAGTACTATCACCACTGGTAAGGGTGTCAGTGCACCACAGGAGAGCTGTAACTCTGAGAGCCTGGCTACTCATCCACTTGCCAGCAGAGGTTTTTATAACTTTTAGACTTATACAAGGGATCCAAATACCAATGCTGACCAATAACAGACACTTATTTAACTGATTACATGGCTCTAGCCTTCCTATGTGGCTTTGCACCCAGGAAGATGCTCTGGTCTGTCCCCAGCTGCAGCAGCCGATGAGGCTGCACAGGCTGACTCTGGAGGTGGATCCCTGCCCTTCCCTGCTCAGCCAGGGCATGGGGGCCAGAGTCCTCTCTAACCCCCTCCCCTCAATGCAACACGGCCAAAATGGTTCAAATCACCGCCATCTACAGCTGTAGCTGTCAGAAATGGCTTTCCATTGATGCCATGGAAAAATATTCCCACATTCCATTTCATTTTGTGTGGGAAAATTAATCTATGCTAAAAGGGTGGCAAAATGGCCCAGCCTCTTTCATGCCTATGGAAACATGAAAAATCGTGTCTTGCAAAGACAAGAGTGGATGGGGAGGTCTCCTGCAGGAAACACCCATCCAAAGAAAATTAAGCCACTGATTTTTATTAGCGCCTTCTATTTTCTGCACCTAAAAAGCTGCTTTTTGAAGTAGCAAATGACTAAATAGGACAGATCCAGCTGCACGTTTGAATGAGATCAGGTCAGGGCAAGAGCCTCCCTTCCTTCCCAGCTGCCACTCTGCCAAGGGCTCTGCTGTCACCCGGTCCCTGCAGCAGGACACCCTGCCCGCCCGGGAGTTACTGCAGGCACCCAATGAGAACCAGAGAGGTGATGCTGAGAACACGCCTCATCCTCCAGCTGCCCGCGTCCACGCAGACACCGTGCTCTCTTGTACCCAATTATAAGAAGTTTGCTCGCTGCATTGACCCAGAGTCCCCGCGGGGACCTCGGGGCGACATCACAGAGCGCAGCCACCGAAGCAGCGAGCTTTGACACCGCGTACCAAGCACAAACAGCTGGGGCTAAAAGCAATTACCAGGCCCTGGATGTTTTCCACTGGTTCATTAGCATCTGGCAGGACCTAAAGTTCCAGGGTCACAAAACACAGAGCTATTATTTTATCTCAGGAAAATGCACAGCGATGTCCCTCGAGAGCTGTCTTTTTGTAATCAAAGGACAAGCGCAGCTCAGGGAACGGAGATGCAGCATTTCCAGCCACCACATCCCCCAGCCAGGCAGGGAAGAGCTGATCATACCACAGGATTGTCACCCTGCTGAGACCCCCAACATCAGCATCCACAGAGACCAGACCCCATTACTTCTTATAACACCAATAGCTGTTTAGTTTTGCTCATGTACAGAGAGAGCACAACAGTGTAAGTTTTCAACGCTGCTTTCATCTTTGCAGTTGAGCAAAATACACCATTTATTTCAAAAGCTACAGCGCTGGCGCTTTGTCTGAGGCATATTTGAGTCTCATGTTTCATAGAGTTATTGGCTATACAGTGCATCACACAACAGCTTCAATTTTGTTTGCCAATTCATCTTCGCTTGCTCGGGACATGCGGCCAAACAGGAATTCATCCCCGAATGTGCCGCAGCACTAAACTTCCACAACTCCATTAACCCCCATTTTCTGTTTCAAACACCCATAATAATAACGTGAAGTAACAGACTCTTCAGATTCTAGGTTTGTTGCGGCCAAAACCCAGACTTGATTTTACGTGACCCACAAAGGGAACGACATTTTGATAGAATATTTGCAATTCTCCCAGAATAAATCCCATTTTGATTTATTCAGCAGGTTTCGTCATAGTCTAATATACCATCTCAAACGTGAGACAGCGTACCAAGGAACTGAAATAACCTGCTTTTTAACAGACCGTTGGTTCTCAGCCTTTTAATAATGTATATTTAGATAGCTAATGTATATTTAGATATCGATCCGCGTTCATTTCAATTATTCCCCGGGACAAAGCTCACCCCCCACCAACACGAGCAAACTAAACAGCGAGCAGTACCCATTTGATTCTTTAAGTCACCTTCAGGCAGGGTGTCCCACCTCCTCCTCTTCTCTTGGACTCCAGGTTTGCTGTCAATTCGGACTAAACATTTTCTCGGCGCTCCGAGGGAGGGAGGGAGCAAAGCAGGGGCTCTTTCACCTCGTACGTGCCGCAGCCCAAGCGCCCCGAAGAACCCAGTCGCGAGGGCAGGCGGTGGATCTGAGCTCCGTCGGTCCCGGAGTAAGCTAAAGAGCACTGCCCCTTAGGTGCCAAGCTCAGCCAACCTCTGTGCGTGTAACTGTGTGTGCAGGGAGGCTCAAGTGGGGTGATGTATTTGCAGCAGGGACTCCATCCAAGATGAATTACATCCATTCCTATCTCCTTGGCACTCTGCGAGCAGAAAATCGGCTCACTCTCTATTACCATAATAGCTTTCACACTTCCCAACCAGCGGAGTGAAGTGGGGGAATGTGGAGAAAAATAAGACACAAACAACAAGCACAAATAAAGTTTAGATAAATAGCAAGATCCCATTTCCAGAAATTGTTTACAGCGATTTTATAATTAGCCTGTGGGGAAAAACGAAAAAGCAGGGAAAAAAAAAAAAGGCAGCAATGTGGAGTAAGTATAATAAAAAGGATTTTGAAATGTTTTTCACAGTTCAGAATGGCTCCTAATGTACCAGCCAAAGCAGTGATCCCTGGAAGATTAGCTGAAGCTGAGAGCAAAGCCTGTGGGATCTGCAAGCCAACTAAAAGTGAAAGTTTTTCCTCAAGTTCAGAGAACTGCAGAATAATATGGATTAATTTAAATGAAGTACAAGTGCTGAAGCTCCATCTGCCTGCCTTCCAGCACGCCCAGCACTTCCAGAGCTTTAAGCTAGCAAATACTAGATTCACTTCAAAGCACCCGTATTTCGAACGGCGCTGCCGATTTAGAAGTAACCCAGAATTACACCAGCTCTGTTTTCAAACTCCTTTACAAAAGGCTTCCCCAGGACAGGGGCAGTGAGGAAGAGGGTAGAAGGTTGGAAGGACCAAACCCAACCATATCGCTGGCTACACCTCAGAACCAACACGACCCGACAAGGCGTCCGCAGCCTCCCGAGGCCCCACGGTACCGGACATTCCTGATGCACAGCAAGGCCAAGAGGGAACTATCATCTTTCAGGCTATTAGAAAGCACCGTGGGATTTGCTGTCTTATTATTAACATGATAACAATCCCATTTTGTACCTTATAACCCCGCTCTCCCATCAACACCATCTGCTCTTTCATCTTGAGTGCTACCGAAAGATCTCATCGTAAACATGCTGCTGTCAAGTCGTACTTCTGTGCACGTCTGAAACAGAAACTCTCCAGGTCACTGGTTTGAACCCAATGCAGGCTGGCAGTACCCCAGAGGTCTTACGCTTTAATATCCACTCCAAGCAGGCCCAGAATGAGCTGCATCCTGTGTCTGGGGTGTCCGAGCTCCCAGGACCGGCACCCTTTCGGACAGACAATATGCAGGATGAAGCAGTCCAGGAGACCAGCTCCACCCCTCTGTCCCTGCCAGCAGGGTTGTGCTTTATAGAAAGATCTTTTTGCAGTGACTGAGAGGTGCAAGTAACATTTTCCTTGCCTGTTCTAAGATCTGTCAGGTCTTACAGCTGCTCCTCCCTGGGACCAGGATAAAACCTATTAAGTAAGGCTGCCTGATTCAAAGAGTACAGATTAACTTGAGGAAAGCAGTTGGAAGTACTCTATCTCCCCCAGCAAAGTGCCAATTTGTAACGAGTTACGCTGAGCGATAACCCAGCTCGGGCACACGCTCAGCTTTCTAGGTGAAATTATGGCTAGGAGGCACGACCACGGAAGCCTGAAAGATTCAAAGACACCTCGCAGCAGGCCAGAGAGGACACGAGACAGACATTCGCTAGCGGTTTGCAATCTGCAAGAGACAGACTGAGGCAGACGAAGGACAGCCCGCACGCCTGGCACGCAGGAGCCACGAGCTCAGGATGGCTCACAATATGTTCCTTCTGCCACGCTGAGTTCTATCAGGTTACAATAAGGAGAGCTACTGACGTTATATGATCTATATGTAACTGTGCCAGGAAGTCACGTGCGAGTATCTTCGGCGATGGGAGGCAAAGGTTGCTTAATGTGTCTTTTTAATCTCTCTGCAAAAGAAGGTGCAGGGCTAGAATCTGTCATTTAAAAAAGAAAAACCCAACAATAATTGCCGTCTGGACAAAATGGCTTATAATATTAACAGATCAAATGATGCTTTTGTAATCCTACACAATGCTTCTGCACTTTGCTCCCTGGCTTTCTGGTTCCTAGAGCTACAGTGGTATTTGGCCAGGCTTTTATTACCTGGAGAAAAGCTCACTTCTCAGAACGCACCAATACTCAGAAGTGTTTGAAATGACACAATTCTCAAAGGCAGGGAGCAGTGATTTCGGTGACACTCCATCATTTCATCCTGCTGGCATACATCTCTGCAATACATTATGTAGCTGAGGGTATACATCTCACTCATTCACACACGGAACAGGGATGAGGGAGCAATACATCCAGCAGGAAAAAAAAAGTAAAGCAATGCCTGAGAAAAATACCACCTTGCCATGCAATGTACTTAGACACATTTAAGCGCTAACACAAGTTCCCTTTGAACATAAAAAGGGATTAGATGGCAGGGCACTAATGCCCACAGTTAAATCAAGTCCTGCTCAGCAAAACGTTTTACTCTAAAAATCCATACAGACCAGCACAGATAAGCCTGCAGTGCCAATAGCTCCTGTACTCAGCAATGGATACAGGGTAATTTACACCTCAGCAAGAAGAGCTGCACCCTACTTAACACGTACCGAGGCACGAGGCTGTCTGGGGACAGTGATCAAGGACTAAGGAAGGAGTGACTGTAAAGCCTCGGCCTCCCGTACGCTGCCAGGTCCCCACAGCCATGCCCAGCAAGGTAGCACACCAGCAGCTCAGGGATCTCAACCCCAGAAGCCTCCAGGCAGTCCACTCACACTCTGCCATCACAAGCCCAGCGATCTATAAACCCCACGGGACCCCTGCCGTGGTTTTTGCACGGTTCACAATCCTTCTTGCACTAAACAGAACAAGAACCACAGCACCATCCAGGAAGGCAAAGAAACAACCAATATCCAACCAGACCTGGGGTTACCAGTCCCAGCTCCCCCCTTCATCCCACAGAAAACACCAACAGGTCCTTATTGCTTTGATGGCCAAGAGGTCTAGTGTCTTCACAACCAGCTTCGCTGGGCAGCTCCCAGGACACTGGATGCTACCCAAAGGTTTCCCAGACATGACGCTGCCTTGATCAGGTCTGAGGATGCTTTGTACTCACTGTGTAGAAAAAACACCTCCACTAAACCAGACTGGAGACCCCAGACTGCAGCCTCACGTGCTTGTGCACATGAACGTAACCCAAACCCAACCCGTCGATTCCAACTCGCGTTGCCATTTGATTTTCCAAGTAATTCTAATTCTTCTGAAGTTTCCCTTTAAAAATGAGATTTTTGTTCTTTAATATTCATTGACTTCAAGTTTGCTTCCCACACACAACACATTATTTACTCTACAGTGGCTCGGTGCATCAATTATGGTAATAGTTTGTGAATAACATTTGCATTATGGGAAAATGAGCCTGGTTATTTAGCACTAGCTGAACCATCCCTCCGGAAAATTGTCACAAACATACGTATCCTATGCCTCCACTTAAACAGATCTGTAATTACACTACTTTATTAAGAAGAGCCAGCTTTTTTTTTTTTTTTTTAATCTTTAGGTTTTTTCCTAAATCCTCTTTCTGAGAGCAGATCAACATCTATATAACCCTTTCCCTCAGTCAGACAGCCAAAGGTAAAGCTAATGGCTGCTGTTATCACATTCTCGTGGCAGGGCTTGCTTAATATTGAGATGTTGAGGATGTTGTGCATCTTCTGCATTAGTTTGGCTCAATGCAGAAAGCGTAGCTCAGGAATTGTGGCGGTTGATTAATGCTCCATTTCAGACCCTTCAGCTAAATTCCAAGCTCAGTTCAACTACTATAAATTCTGATAACGATCTGTATTACATCAGCACCTGGAGTTTATACTCCACGAGCAGGACTGCACGATGCTTGTGGAGCACGGAGGGCACCACGGTCCTCACTTAATCCAGAGTAACTGCACTGCTACTACAATTACTCTGGATCTTAGGGAGTTAAAAGTAGCAAACCAGGCACTATGCTTTCTCAGTGCTTCTGAATACCTGCCTAAAAGCTTCTCAACTTTAGGCAACTGAGAAGAGCTAAGAAACATCACAACAGAGGCTGTTGTGATATTGGCTATTTGTAAAAACACAAAAACAGGAAGAAAAGCAAACAAAGACACAACCCCCACCCTCAAAAAAAACCCCAACAAAACCAAACCAAAAAAAAAACCATCCAGAAAAATGAACTGCTTTGTGCATTGAGGAGCTCTAGTACCAGAACTCAGTGTTTCTTACGCTGACTGCAAAATTCTTGCAAATAAGCAGTTATGTTAGCATACAGCAGTTGTTGCTTGCTTTTACAGTGGCCACTATAAGCTCCGGTATCTTCAGAGAAGTCAAGTCAAGGCTTAAACCTTTCTTAGAGCGCTAAGAATTTCCAGAGATTTCCACAGAGCACCAAACTGCTGTCTTTATACATAAGAAATGCACAAAAGCTTTGCAGGAGGAGGGAGAGCGACACAAATAGAGCAACGCCAATGGGTACTTGGCTCCTGAGGTCCTTAACTGTAACAGGAACAAATGAAGCTGTGGATGCCATCAGACCTCCCCAGGCAATTCCACCATCAGAACTCAGCTTTCACAGGCAGAGTACACTATGAAGAGCCTTAAAACAAGTAAACTGAAACTGTAAAGAGTGGTGCAGACAGTGCAACGCAACACCACAGAGATGATGCACCATGTGCTACATTGAACTGCGGCCCGACAATGCCGTGGGCCAGCAGCTCCCCTCCAGCCTGCTGGGTAGAGTGGTGTCCAGGTCAGTAACAAGATAAGATAGTTGTCCTTATTTAACAGCTCTTTCACAGCCCATGACTTGGTGATCTCAGGCCAATTCCAATGTTTCCAGCCAAGCAATCATCCTAATGAGCCATCTCAAAATGCAGTCAAAGATTATTGACACTGAGCATCATCCTTGTTATTCAGCCAGGTGAAAATACAATAATAATGGGTAAGATATCCTTTGTATGCAATTCCGGACCACCTTTACACCAAGCACAGCACACCACAGTGACAAAGCTGAAACTGGTCTTACTTCGTCTGTGCCAGCACTGTGCGTTTGGAAGTTGCTCAAATGCTCGTGCTCCCAGCTATGGTGTGAACATCTCCATAGTAAAAGCTTCAGTAGTCCCATAACACGCAGCAAGAGCAAGCACTGCATGTTGTACCTCACACAGCCTGGGAAGTCAGCTCAGCCCAAAGCTGGGGCTCCTGAGCAAGGACACCCAGCCATTTCATCAGATCAACACCTCCTTGGTACCTCCTCTGTTTCTTTGGACCTGCTATAAAGTTTACATCGAGCTGGGAAGCACGCACAGCAAGTAACTCTTGCTAGCGGAAAGGACTGTCACTGTCCCAGCTGAAGTGCACCTTTTACACCACCAGTCAAGTTTTAGGCTCCACGCAGTCTTGCTGTACTTTGTACCCACCACAATAGCTGACGGTGGCCATGGCACATTGTGCTATGTCCAGCAAGCACTGGATATCATGTTGACCTTCTCAAGGTAGTGAGGTTACTGACTGGATGTGCAGAGCTGTCAGAGACAGGAAAGAGACAGTCTTACAACAACTGGATGTAACTTCCCGCTTCAACTCAACACAGCCAGACCACTAAACATGCCACATCAGAACATCACACTAAAAGAGTCTGTCTGCACTCAGCACTGTCTGTTTTGAAATGTCAGCTCCAATACATCATATACTTTTCAAAGATAGGTGAGGATGGACGTACGCACCAGAAATTAGTTGTTCTTGTGCTATACTTGGAATGTACCGTGTACTGAAGCTCTTGCTCTAACAAAGTACCACTGAAATACCCACAGCAAACTGCAAGAACTTGCCCCATCCAATCTCAGCCAAACCAAACCAAACCAAACCTTTTCCCTCTACTTCAGGCAACTAAACAGACCAGGGTCATGTTCACCGCAAGACTCAAAACTGACGCTTTTTGTCCTGTCTCAGCGGACAAGGTGTGCTCATTTTAACAGCGAGGAGAACGGGATGGCAGCTCTTGACAAGTCTGAATCAAAGCATCTGCAAAGAGAATGGCAAAGGTCAGGCCGATGCTGAGAGCTGGCACTGCAGTCATGTGTCAGGAGGTCCCATCCCTGCTGGAAAAAGCTTCAGCTCTTTGACACGCTCTCCCTTGCTACAGGTTTATCTTCCTGATCCTGAGAGAGGAAAGATAGAAATAGCCACGTAGAAAGGATGAGGAAGAGAAAGGGGGAAACTCTGCAGAATAGTCCCCTCCCTCATTTTAATTATTGATGCAGACAGCCTAAGCAATCTGTAAGCCATATACATAATGTATTTACTTGAAAATCCCATCAAATCCACATGGTATTACAGAACAAACTACAAGCTGATCTGGGAGCACTGTCTTAAGAACTGGGTAAGCTGTCTCCATGTACTCAAAAATCTGTTTGACAAACGGAAAGATTAGATTAATGTGAATAATCCTAACGTGCTCAGCAGCGCTCCTTCTACCCTGGCAATGCCATTCAGGTGTCTGGGGTCTTGGTTTGCATCCACAGCAGATACTTCCTGCAGCACAGACTTGCTTGTTTAGAATGACAAAAGGCAAGACTGCCTTGCATTCTTCAAGACCCCCGGGGTTGATTATAAACACCAGCAGTGATGTTTAGGGATCAGCCAGAAAGCAGCAGATGTTTTAGATAGCAAAAGATCATGTTAAAAAAAAAAAAAGATCACTTCTTGCAAGAGCTTCTTTTAGGTTTGGGGCTAAGGAGGGCGGATGGGGGAAAACGGGGCAAAGTATCAGACTTCAGTGACAGACGCTCTGTCATGCTAAGCTCTACCTGTCATTGACTGCAACCACGTGGACAAGGAACACATTCATTAAAAATAATGTTCCTTGTAGAGCTTAACAGGCAGCACAGCTCACAACAGGGTCAAAATGCAGAATCTGGAGCTCATGGAGCCATTTGTCGTGTTCCAAGCTTGGGGTTTCATCTCGCTCCGCAAGAGACCGACAGCCGAGGCTTTTCACGTCTACACCGCGCAGCACGAAATGAGCTCGTGCGGTACAACGGCAGGGAGGGGAGAGGGTGGGGACCCCACTGTCACCCCACAGCAACCTGGACGTGACCCAGTGAGCCCCGAGGCACAGGCTGAAGCCAGCGAGCGTGGCTGGAGCAGAGGCCCCACCTCTGCAACGCCCCGATGCCTGGCAGTCCTCTGCAGCAGGGCAGAGCCTGTTTGCAATTTTCTTCTCAACCACCAGTACGAAAACACAAACCTTCAGACAAACGGATCCTTCGCTTCCTCCTGCCTGCTTTTAGTGGTTTCTTTAATCTTTTAAGCTTCTGGGTCTAATCCAGCAGCTGCCATCAAAAGTACTTATACAAGTGCAGGGGAGGGAGGAGGGAAAGAATGGGATATAGCAAACACATTTCCCAAGCCTCTTTGTTCTTAGGTGCACGTGCCCGCGAGTGCGTTTGGCAGATAGCCGTTCACAGACCAAACACATCTATGTACATACTACCTGGGGTGTCCTGCGCTGCCTTATCGGGAAAATTATGCTTTAGAGATAGGCTACCACATAAGGAAGACGACACGTGAGGTGGTGTACCGCAGCACATGCACGGTCAATAAAACGGTGTATCTCCAGGGTAAGTAGCTCATGCATGAATACTATATAAGCAGATGGTTCCCAAGGTGATAATTCTTGCTTCTTTCTGAAATCTGAAAATATTTAGTGTTTTCCTTCAAGGAGGGCTCCTGGAGTCAGCAAGCATACAAGAATGTTTGTTCTCATTTCAACAACAGAAAGCATGTCCCAGCTCTCCTGACAGAGAAGTTTAAAATGTGGACTAAGATCGTAGTAAAAGTTCAAAATCCAGAGACAAAAAAAAAAATCCAAATAGCTAAGATTTCTTTAAAACAAAACAAACCACAAAACGACTCTTGTAATTTTGCGCATCAGTATCTTGCAGCTTCTGTAGGATGCCAAGAGCCATCTATGTGCAAACCCAAATGTTTAAAGGGGCTGGATGGTCCAAGAGGCACCAGATGGACAAATTCTCCATCCTGCCTAAGGCACTGCTTTTGCTCTCAGTATTCCCAGCACAGACCACACACAACAGCCCTGTTGACACTGTGAAGTAAATCTGCTGGTACATCCTTCTCTTCAAGCACAATCTCATCTCCAGGCATACGGATATCTACATTAGGTTTCTAAAAATAGCATGTTCTTCTTACTAAACACATGACCTAAAGGAATTAGGTGAGAGCTGACTAAAAGAATCCCTTTAAAGGCAAAATTTGCTGTGCACCAAATGCAACCAATACTCACAAGCAGCAAAGCCTTTCTGTATTAATTGAAGAAGACAAAAGAAAGCGTCTAGATAAAGTCAGTTTGCCTGGAAACACATTTTCTCCACGTACTGACTCTATTACTCCAATTCCCACTTATTTCTAAGATAATGGAGTTTCTCCAGTGGATTTCTGTTTCAGGGAAAGATCTGCTAAAAGCACCCTTTCAGGTGCAGGTCCCACAGGAGCTCTGCAATCCCCATTGCAGTGGAGGATTTTGCCATTCGAAACCAGAGGTACAATTCAGGCTTTAACATGCAGTTTAAAAGAAACTCACCTAAGAGTTTTCTTGAAGGAAAAGCTTGTAGAGTTTCCAAAGTGCCTAGTCTTTTTAAATTACATGACAGCTGTCCAAATACAAACCAGAGCAGTATTAACTTCCTGCGTCTGCAGGCGTTTTGAATAATTCTTCAGTGTCTCATAGCTTATCCCTCCTAGCAACAGGATGAAGTTCACCAGAACCAGATCGGTAATGCTCGAGAAAGTTAATACACAAATGAATCTGGGGAGGGAAATAAATTGTTTTTGCATAACCTGGTTAATCCCTAAACCACAGGGTACTGAATAATATATTAATTATGAGATCAAGATCAGACTCTATGCCAACGTAGACTACACCGCTGCAACAGAGGGTGCAGCCCGACAGCGAGCTGCCAGGAGGTCCCTGTTGTAGAACAGAGAATTAGATAATAATTCCATAGACATGCATTTGAGAAAGCCAACACCAAACATCACCGACGCTGCTCAAAAGGGGACTTTGTGCCATTTGCTGCCGAGCTAACAGAGAAAGTATGGACAGGCACAAACTCAGCTGTTTGGCTGGAGTCAGTGAGTCGCTGCCCGTCCCCCTGTGCTGCTACGAAACGCCCTTTTGGCACCCAACTGTAGCTCACAAGGCTCCATTTCACCCCGGGGGTCCCCTCCAGATGTCATCAGTGGTGTGGGGCCCCTCAGGGACACGGCTGAACGCGCTGCCATCACCCAGGGATGCTTGTGGCACCCCGCAGAGGGTCCTGAGCCTGCTTTCCCCGGCAGCTGTCGCAGCGCAACTGAGCTCTGTGTTGGAAGTCAGAGCTCTGCCGAGGACAACCGAGCGTTTGTAGGTTCAAGTAATCTCCTATTGATCCCGATACCACACTCCATGTTGCCAGGTAACAGGGGCTGGAGGAAGGACTATGTGTTTCAACATCACTACTGGCATTAGAGTCTTCTTCAGCCACCCTCCCTTGCAAAGAAGGCAGGCAAACAGCCCCTCACAAATGGCTCTTGTTTCCCCCCCTGAATGTTTTTATTCATTGGCTTCAACACTGTTGCAAAGCACATGGAAGAGACGACCCAAAGCGATGGGCTAACATCCCTGCATAAACTGCTGCTAATAAAAGCAGCATTCAACAGCATTACCACTCGCCAGTCACATTTTCCAAGGAGAAAGACAAGGAAGAGCAATTGCAGTCTGTGTAAGCTCGGGCTGCACGACACGCAACTTCATACAAATGCATAAAGTCATTGGGTTTTCATAATCAGGCTCTTTGTTAAGGGCAACATATTTTGGGCACGTCTACCTACTTGATCCGCAGCACATACTGTATTAAACCAAGCCAAGAAGTAAAATGTATTCTACCAGTTTTATCTGTGGTGAAGTCCAGTATGAAAATGACTGACTTACAGCTCCCTTTAAATTAAGAAAGAAGCAACGACTCCTCTGTCACATTATCCAGCAGAGCTACAGCTGAATAGAAAAAAAGCAAAGTCAATTACTGGACACTAACCTTAAAGCTAAGTTAAGGAAAACAAAAGCCTTTTCTGATACTTTTTCCTCCTTTTGTCTCTCATTTTTATACAATCATGCACTGAAGGATTTTAGCCAGATAGGAAAGATGATCTAGGTCAATGCTTTTCCACCTTTTTTCCACTGAAGGACCAAGATGCTTTGTAGGAGGAAAAACAAAATAAAATCCCAATCCGTATTATAATCCACTTTTCATTCCCATCTGGGAAGAAAAGGCTGCTTCAGGAGCACCTATTGTTTCTTTAAACAGAATCATATTGTTTAACAAAACAGCAACCTCAGTGTTATAATTTGGGATATTCTAATTAGGCACCAGCAAAAAGCAAAAGCACAGAGCTGCAGTGCTTCAGGAATGTGTCCGAGTGCACAGGGAGGGCCGTGTTTACATCTCCTTTAACCAGTTGTTTTGTGGAGCCCCTTTGTTGTCATAGAGACCTTAAGGTTGAGCGAAGCTACTTCAGTGAAAACAGTCCAGGATTTAAGAAATGTGTTTGTCATGGTCAAGCCTAAATTTCCCCAGCTTTAAAGACTCTGCTTGTATTCAGTTGACTCACTGCTTTGCCTGTTAACATTTGCACCATGCTCAGAAATGCTCAGATAGCAACTCTCTGGCAAAGCCAAGCAGTGTGTCAGGCAGTGGGAGATTCCTGTTAACCCAGCACTGGTTACTCCCCCTGACAGCCCAGGATGCAGCTATAGGCTGAAAAAACAATTTAATGGATCTTCAGCCACAGTTTTCACATTGTCTAAGTGGTCTCTACAAATCATTGGTGAATCACCATTTTGTTTTCCCTTTACAGCAACAAGGGAATAAGCACCTTTAAGAGCTAGTGTTGCTCAGAGCCTGATTTCTGGTGCTTGCACTCCCTGCTGTCACACATGGGGAGCAGAGGAAGGCACAAGATTGCTCTTCCCAGTATAAGCAGCTGGATCTCCTAAAGAAGATATACGGTCGAGAAAAGCAAGCGAAGGCCAGATTCACCAGTTCTGTTATCCCAGCATACCCTACAGTAAGAATATGTGGGTGATCTCTCAGAGTCCTGCATCAGAAAAGTAAGTTAACACACACGTCCCCTCCAGCAGCTTGAGCCATGGCTCCCGACGGACCAGAACAAGGCATAGGGATTTACTTGCCACAGCTCTGCATCGTGCAAAATCTCTTCTCATTCAAGTTTTCTTGCGAGTGCTTTTCCT
The DNA here is from genome assembly GCA_024336885.1 of Actenoides hombroni. Taxonomy (NCBI): domain Eukaryota; kingdom Metazoa; phylum Chordata; class Aves; order Coraciiformes; family Alcedinidae; genus Actenoides; species Actenoides hombroni. The sequence continues at coordinate 10,613,557 of WUAM01000107.1, forward strand.
CTGGGAAAAGTATAACATATTTCCTAGAAGATTTGGATGGCTGCCTCGAAATCTTTGTGGATTTGGGCTCCAGCAATCAGGGAACAGAAGCAGAGTCATGAGGTTGCAAGGATGCCTGCTGCTGAGGAAGGCTAAGAGAGAGAACACGTGCAAATAGTCAAGATCCAGAATTCAGAAAGCATCGTTATATCTCACTGTGTACTTATGGAAACACAAGGCTATAGGTTGAGAAGTACATAAGGGGATGAAAAAAAGTTGCAATTAAAAAAGAACAAACCAGTCAATTGTGCTGTTTCTAGCCACTGTGAACACACACAGAGGGGAGCAAAGCAAGACACCTAAAAACCCAAGCACCTCCACACAGTGCAGCTTGGCTTGCAAAAGAACTTACTGCAGCCAAAAGGGTATCTATCGCATGTGTTTTTGGCAGGGGGTTGGACTCTATGATCTCTAGAGGTCCCTTCCAACCCCTAACATTCTGTGATTCTATTTTGGCAATACTAGGGAAAGAAAATAAAAGCACATGCTGTGGCTTTTCCCTGGGTGATCTGCCAACGTGAGTGTGAGATTCTGTCTCCCCTCTTTGCACATCCTCCGGTTGTCTCAGCTCACTAAGGACACCGAGAAGCAAGGGAATGAGGCAGCATTCACCATTTGGAGTGGGCAGCCCGTCGCTGGTATCCTCTGCAGATACACCACAGATAAACACGGCACTGTTGAGGAGTAACTCCAGCCCATAACATACTGAGCAGACCCAAACTCAGATCAACGTGCTGCACATCTGGCAAGAGAGTCTGTATTTATTCCCCAAATACGAACACACGCGAGATACTTAAATCTTCTGTGCTTCCAAAGGATGGTTGCTGCCTTCTCGGAGCAAAGAAGTCAAGATGCAGTTAACAGCCGTCGTGTTTGCCCAGCAGCCTGCAAGCAACCAGGGGCTCTGGGAACAAAGAAGGTTAACAACAGCTGCTGCTTTGCAGCACTGAAGGATGCCATCCATAATGACATTACACTAACTCTTTTACTTAATAAGCACCGAATTCAAAAATAACCTGTAGATTTCCTTTGATTTGTGGAAGCTCTGGAGGCTGAGATAGAGGAGGGGTGGGAATTAAGGGAGAAACAGGAGTATGTTTGTTGGGCTGTGGCTGCAGAGCAGTTGGCAGATGGACTGAAGAGAATGAAGCCCTGGAGAATGAAGGGAAACCAATGTAACAAAACAGCAAACCCATCCAAGATGGGGAGAGGAAAAATACTTCACATAATTCATCTTCTTTTAAAAAAAAGTCCAAACTAACAATAAAAAAAAGCCCTGCACATCCAGAATACGAGGCATTTTCAGAAGACTCTCACAGCAAGGCAATCTGCTCCAGACTCAGGCACTTGAGCTAGCAAACATGAAAAGCTTTTCACACATATGCTGTGCCCTGGCCCAAACTATTTTTCACTCCCATTGGACCACCTCCCTCTTGTCCTCAGTGAGGATCAAATAATACCGGAGAAAAGAGAAACTAAAGGTAATTACTCACACATGAAACCCAGCAACAGTAAAACCAGCAAGTGCAGAAAGCCAACTCCCCTGCTCCTGGTCCCAGATGGAAACCTGACTGCTGGAGGCTTTTCCTGCTCCGCATTTGCCTTGAAGCTATAAACGTTATAATAAGGTCAATGTGTACACAAGCAGTTCTCTGACAGTAATTCAATGCACACGGGGCCTTCAAGCCCCCATTTGACTACTCATGAGCCCCTGGGAGGAGCAAGGAGGCAGCAGTGCCTGAGGGACAGCCCTGCAGTCTTCCCTTCAAGCATCTCCTACCTGCAAACAGACAATATAAACAGGAAAATAGGCCACACTTCACTGATTCGAGACATCAAAAATACCAAAGGGGCTCAACAAAGGAGCAGGGGAGATGACAGCAAAGCACATCGCACACTTCTGATGAATCCATTTGATCCTGCTACTGATCAGACTTTTTCGGCGCGATCGCTTTCTATTTTACGCCTTGAAATGGAAAAACAAGACCTTGATCTCACCATTACATTTATGCAGATAGATCCTTGAGGAGAAAACACCACCAAAGGGCAAAGACATCAAATTAATAACACAAATATTGTGTGTGTATCTAGAGTCATTCTGAGGATCCAGCAGCTGCCAAATCCTCCCGTAACCCCCACTCGACCATTTTAACTTTAGCAGTAGCCAGAGATTTCCTTAAAATCTCCAGCCCAGGTGCCCTTATCCCTCCTGAAAAGGCTGTGTTTAAGATGGACAGCGTTGGTGGCAGGAGGTGTTAGCTGTCCCTGGCCTCTCATCCTGCGTGTGCAGAGGAAAGGAGGCAGCTGGCAGAGCTGGGAAGCTGAGCCCACCTCCAGTGCTGGGCCCTGTGCTGTATCAGCTTGCTTCACACAATGCCACCAAATGTCAGTGTGAAGGTCTGGTGGAATTAGGATCACTGTTAGATTACTTAACAGCTGTATAATTAGCCACGCTAAGCCTAGATGTTTCCCCTTGAAACCTAGTTTTTACTGTTATAAATAGCAGTGTTAATGATCTCCAGCATCACTGGTTACACTTCAAGGCTTCAGCCCCTCCCTGCCTCCACCAGCTCTGGTGTCACTCACTGAATGTCACATTCTCCTGACTTTCTCACAACAGCTATAGAAAGAGACAAAAAGGAAAAAAAAAAAATAACAGAAAAAGGCAGAAACCAAAAATAAACCCCAAACAGAAGTGGACCAAGAAGGAATGTTTTTCCCGACACACTTTAAAACCCTTAGCAAGTAACAGCTGTAGCTTGTACTTAATATTTTCAAGCATTAACTTAATTACACTTCACAATAGCAGCAGGAGATGGTACCAGCATTTTATACACAGGTAAACTGAGACAAAGGAGTGAAATAGTCTGTTTGGAGTCACATAGCAAGATGATGAATGGGACTGAGAATGAAACCTGAGTGCCCAGCACATCATCATGCTATTTACCAACTGGTATAAAGCACCGGGGTACTCTAGCAGCGAGAAGTCTTTCATATATCTGTCATGGCACAGTGCATGCTAATGAAGGTATATGAAGAGCATCTTTCTTTATTTTGAAGGTATTCAGCACAGGAAAATATAAAAAAAAAAAAAAAAAAAAGAGTTCATGCTCTTTAGATAAATTCCATTTGCCAAATCTATGGGTGAGGCACGACCCAGATTTGTCATCTCCGACACCTGAAGTTCAGAAGATGCAATTCTTAAGTCGTCCCCCCCCAATATGGTTAATCTATCACCAGTAATATTACCACCTAACTAAAATAATCCACCACTTTCACCAAAGATTAAAAACGTTTCTTTGTAAAGATTTCATCTCTTCAGAGCTTTCTAAAACTCTGCAATGCGGCAACACAATTTCTGGAAATGTCCATAGCACAGATCACCGACACAGTTACTGTAAAGAAAATGATGATACACAGAGGTTTTCATCTGTTCCAAATCTCTCACCATGGCTAGCACCACACGTTTGAGAGAGAGAGTATCTTTGGAGGGGAAAAAAAATAATCAAGTGGGAACTTTAGAGGCTGTTTGCAGGACAATTGTTTGGGCTTTGATAGGGTTTAGAAGTGAAAATGTGAGATAGTACTATAAATTGAGCAAATTCCCTCTGTGGTTACAATCTGAGCTGTTCTTCTGGACTTTTCCCCCCTGGGTTTCTAATAGTATGTTTTGGGGGGGGCAGAGCCCCAGAAATGATTTAATCCTGCTTGAAACTGCTCGGCACTTGGCTTGCTACGGGGTGATGGCAGACCTGAAGCAGAGTAAGGTATATATACATATATATACACACCCCCCTCACAATATTCCCTGTACCCATTAATTACTTTGCTGCAGCCAGGGGAAGAAAGCCCCAAACAGCAAGGCTGAAGGAAGCTTCTGAGAGCAGTGCCAGGCTCTGCCAGCACCGGGCCAGGATGAACTATCCATCATCCATACTTACACCCACCGCTCCTCCTCAGGACTTCTCAGGACACTTTCCACGCGAAGGAAATCTCCTTATTGCTCTTCTTTCAGGCAGGGAAATGGCAGTGCTGTAAGATGAAGTGGCTTCCCCAGCTCACCCCGAGACACCGATGGCAATATCACGGCCGGGGTGACCCCTGCCCTGCGCACTTCATGCGCGCTGCCGCATCCCGAGAGCGAGCGCTGCGTTCCCCCCAGAATTCCTAACCCAAGTGCCAAATGACTAAAATCTCTCACTCCTGCCACAGCGGCGGCAGGAGCCGCAGCCACCCAGCAGAACAGTGCTGTGCTAAGGGCTCCTCCAACACAAAGCATAAAACCCCTACAATTTGTGATTATTCATCAGCACCCCGTGTGACACGGGCTTCTCCTAAGCAGGAGATCTGCTTGGTTGTTGATAAGTCTCCATCACACAGAAGTGAACCAGCAGAACTGCAGGAAAAAATATAAGCAAAACATAAACTCCTGAAAATATATATGCTGTATTTCAGACATTTGATCCCTTAACCAAATAGTGAAAATCTGAACTTAAAAACCCTAGCGTATCACAAAGTTACTGGCTCATGTTTTCCAGATGTGGCTATTGCTTTTTCTGTCTTTGCTTTCTGGGCTCTCCACACACACATCACCACCTCAAACCAGAACGATTTTCAGAGTGCCCACTGCTCCTCCTGCCACCTTCTCTCCAACAACCTCTTTCAAAGGGTCTCCACACAACTTCCCACCAGTCCGTCAACAAAACTTTGCCTTTTACATCAAGTGGAAACTTTCCAACTAGGAAAGAATGCTCAGACAATTCAAGCATATTCCCAAATGAAAACAGTATCTCTGATGAAAAGAGAATGTTTTGCAGGTGGGTGGGGAAAGAATAAAAAAAAATTTAAAAACCCAGGGTGGGGGGCGAAGGAAAGAAATGAATCATTTGGAAGCACTGGAATTCCCAAGCATGATGCAATAACCTCTGTGGACCTTCTACTTTGAATACAGCAGTTTCTTCTCTCCTCCCAGCTCTTACTGTGTCATCCCAGAGCCAAGAAGGGAAATCACAGAGGAAAAGCCATTAGAGAGGCAGCAGGCCATTACACTTTCCTGGTCAAGGGTAATTACCCTAATTAACATATTGGTAGAGCTTGTAAATAGAAACAAGTCACTTGAAAAAAAAACCAAAAAACTAAACCGCCACAAATCAACAATGACAACAACAACAAAAAAAATCTCCAATCAAATCCTCCCTGTTCCCTCTTTCAAGATTCCACCTTGTAACTGGTAGGAGCCGGGGGACGCTGCTCAGTGGCAGCACGGGGCTTTGGTTCCTGGCACGGCAGAAACTGTGCCCTGCCATGGGGAACCTACTGCAGCCACTCTGGAGAAGGGCCCTTCGAAAGCAAATGTACCCAAGCTCCTGAGAAGCAGAGAAACAATAGAAGAAAAAAGTATGAGAGGGCCCAGGAATCAATTTGTTTGTGTCGAGAGAAACGCGCTGTCCTCGGCAGCTTTGGGTGCTGCCTCGCTGCATCCGGACCCCGTCTCAGCCACACTGCCCCTGGAACTGAGGGGGAAACACCACCCTGAACAAAGCCCTCTCGGAGCCATCACCCTGTGCAGTCGCAAGGAAGCGACCATCTGTTTCATCGGGACTGGGATTCTGCACTGGAAGCCTGCTGGAAGAGGAGCTGTGACTGCCCACTTGGCTGAGACCGCAGGTGGGTTCTGATCCCCCCCGTGCTGGGCACCGCGGAAACACGAGGCACTGCCCCTGCTCTGCAAAGCTCGCAGATCACTGGAACAGACACGACAGCAACTTGGCTGCAAACAGCCCGTATACGTTGTGCCTGCGAGAACTTCTGCACGAGTTTCTCCTCTCTCACGCAAAAGGAGGAGAAGCAGGAGCTGTTTGCCTCGTGGCATCACTCCATCCGCTCTCAGAGCCTGCAAGGGTGTTGCTAAACAAGCCAGAGCTCCAGGGTTGTAAGAGTATTTGGCACCAGCACACATCTGATGCTGCTCGAGCCAGAGAGAGAAAGGAAGGGATGGATTCACTGTTACCATAAGGACCCAGAGCCCAGCAGAGAGACAGCTCTGATTTGTGCTTCCCGGGTAGCTGATGACTCTAGGACAAAAACCTTTAATCAGGGGAAAAAAAACATCTCTTGTTTTCCAGGCTCACAAGGGATGTTTTGTACTGGGCAAACAAGCAAAGAAGAGGAGAGGAACAGGAAGACAGTATTTGCTTGGAATCATCAGCGGGCCGAACAAAATGACTGCTTCACCTGAAGCAGATCAGACACTCACAGACTGTATCCATGAGAGAGAAACTTCAACGGCCAGCGTCTTCAGTACGACAGAAGGAGGTACCCACTAAATATTAGGTATGTAAAACAAAGGGCACCAGGGAACCACGGGGCCTCCATCACTCCCGAGCGTTCAGAACTAAGCCCGCAGCGTTCACCGTCAGCGCAGCGCTGCAGAGGGGTGCTGAGTGATGGATCACGGCTGCAGGGAGTTGCTGAGACACATCCAAAAAAAGCATTTGTTAGGACTTAGACCCAGGAACAAGGCACTGGGAGGAGCTGTAATCCAATGCACGAGCATCTGGCTGGCACAGGAACAAGGCAGCTTTCACCCCCCCCCCTCCCCGGGCAGGGCTGGGATCACGGCTGGCTATTTTTAACACTTTTAATTGCTCACGAAGCCGAAGGGGCTGCGAGGAAGGAGTCAGCCCTCGCTCTCCGCCGCTTCCCCGGCTCCCAGTCATTGTGCCGAAACAATGAAGCTCCCAGAGCCCAAGTCAGTCCCGGGCTCCCCCAGCACTGCCCAGAATCGTGTCACCCGCCTGCGAGCGACCGCAGGGACCGGTCTGGAGGAGGGGAGCGGGTAATGCTGGCACCTACTGATGGAACTGCATGCTAATTATTGTCTTCACCTAGGAACAGTCCTCCGGGAGATTCCCAATTCCTGCCTCCGAGGCACATTCAGGCCACCGAGTCGAGAACTTGCTTCGTGCCATTTTGTCTCCCAGTTTGATTTACCATTGCTGCCTTACACTGACACCTGTTGGGAGAGCAGCCGGGGTAGCGGCGACAGCAAAACGCACCAGGGACCAGCCACGCTAACTGCACCAAGCTGCTGGCCACCAAGGCTGGACAGCAGTTGCTCTGCAGATGTGTACAGGGAGTCACCCTACAGAAATGAAATCCTGGAACCACCGATACGTTCAGTTCAACTGCAGCAGAACAGCTGTGTTACTCACTAGGGTTTTTTTCCTACGCATACACGTGTTCCATCCTCTGCCACACGAAGCTGCAGATGCTTGTTGAAATACACATACACAAAGGGAACCCCTGCTCCTCTCGTATGAGGTACCAGAAATGAAGAAAGAGGCTGATGCAAAGAAATCCAAACCCACACCACTTGCCATCAGAAATGTTTCTGTGGGCTTGGTTTGGAAGAACACCATGAGGTCCAACCTCCACTCTCTATTTCACAGAGAGCTGACTAACAATACTTTGCAGGGATGCTTTTCCCAAAGTGGATGAGTATTTGCACAATCAATAAAATGCACACATTCAATTTCTTCCCAAAATGGGGTCAATAACTGAAACAGATATTAAGTTAGAAGTCGCTCCCACAACAGCACGGAAAGGATTAAAACACTATTCTTCTTATCCCTGTATTCTGTTCCTTCTCACATCACAGCCAGTGAGTAACCTTCAGAGAGCAAAGCAGAAAGAAGTAAGGATGCCAAGACCAAAGGTCTGCTGAGTTTTTGGCTTTACAAATTCACAATATCAACAGCAGTGCCCTTGAGCACCAGGGCAGGAGTGAGGAGGAACAGGTTTCATAACCAACCCCTACAGAAACTTTCTCTGAACTTCACACTCTAATCTCTACACTGAGTAGGAACAAAAGATACTTATTAAAAATAGTTACAACTTCAGACTGTTAGTAAATACAAATCCATAAAAAAATGCCAGTGACAGCAGGTTCAGTCACAACATCCATTCCTTTTGATCACAATTTGTATATTGGTACAAAATTATCAGTTCCTAAAAACCAAAATGAGACTGACTTCCCTCTTGATCTTCCATATTGCCATTGTCCTCTACTGTGAAATGCCACTATATACATTTTTCCAGAAATAAACTTTAATAAATCAAACTGGAGACCTTTCTGCACACTACCACAGGCACACTACAGCAACACCTTCGTGTCTGCCAGCAGTAACACACTATACCATCTTATTTTAGAGGCTGAACCTACAAATTGGAACACTTCTAGATTAATACCACCGCATCCCACGCTACAAGTGCTACAATTCCGTACTGTTAATAAAAGACTGTTTATTCATAGCATACAAATACATCCCACATTATTTCCCCTAAAACAAATTGCTTGTCTGTCTTTGGAGCACAACTTGCCTCTGTTTCACACCGATTTGAAGGAAACCCCAAGACGTGTTTGAGATATAAGGCAGAACAAATTGTAAACCTAGCTGCATTTATCACAAAAAACACATTATCTACTGCTGTAGCCACTGCCTTTATCTTCGTAGTTATTATTATTTGCCCATATATAATGCAAAACTAAGTATAGACATTTTCTGCTAGGCTCGCATCCTGTCGTAAGCATATTTAAACCGACAAAGTACAGAGCAAGTGGTCACAAGTGGGCTAGAGAAATAACTAATCATTTAAAAGCATTCTTTTGCTGCAGAGCCCCGACCCGTTCATAAATTTATTCCTAATTATTCTGTTGGAAATTCTGCTTTCCATAAACATCCATTTATATGTGTGCCAGAGGGATACACGCTATAGCTCCTGCTCCAAAATGACTGTAGCTTGCCACGGACAGAGTTTTCTTCTGTGTGCCTTGTAGCATGACAAACCTGCATACATCTCTCCTCATGATTGTCTACAGATAACATATACAGAAGGCCCAATGCATAGCATGACAAACCTGCATACATCTCTCCTCACGATTGTCTACAGATAACATATACAGAAGGCCCAATGCATAGCATGACAAACCTGCATACATCTCCTCACGATTGTCTACAGATAACATATACAGAAGGCCCAATGCATATACAAACACACAGCACTACCTTTTTCAACACAACACTTCAATAGCTTTGTTAGGAATACATATTAAATGCAACCTCCTCCTCCTCCTATCCAATAACCACTGAACTGCATTAAAAAACCTCCTCTGTAATTGATCTAGCACCACATGGGCATGGCAAATTATTCATATATGCATTTTAAAGGCATACTAGAAAACCTCAACGTGTGACAGTTCACACTGTATCTTCTAAACTTATTTCTGAGCCACAAGACAAACTCTTTCAACATAATTACCGCTAACATATGGGCATCTCTGCTATTGGGCTGTTTCTAATTAGGATTGTATATGCTACACATGTTGAAAGAGTTTGCAAATATGTTTTGTGGTTGACAGTTAAGCTCAGTGTTTAAAGTAATGTCAACTTTTGTATGTTTACATCACATTTTCTGTAACAAACACATGATGTGCATAATAAACATACATATGTGCACATATACGTGCACACACGCTATTTTGTTTGACCAAAATAAACACAAAACAGGTGTCAGAAATGCTAAAACTTCTAACTGGATGTCCTGGTTTTGACAGGGATAGAGTTAATTTTCTTCCTAGTAGCTTGATGCAGTGCTGTGTTTTGGATTTAGGATGAGAATAATGTTGATAACACACTGATGTTTTCGGCTGCTGCTAAGTAGTGTTTATACTAAGTCAAGGACTTTTCACTTCTCACGCCCCAGCAGCAAGAAGGCTGGAGGGGCACAAGCAGTTGGGAGGGGACAGAAGCAGGACAGCTGACCCCACCTGGCCAAAGGGATATTCCAGACCACAGGACATCATGCTCAGTAGAGAAACTGGAGGGAAAGCTGGCAGGGGGCTGCTGCTCAGGAACTGACCGGGCATCGCTCAGCGAGCGGTGAGCAATTGCATTGCACATCATTTGGTTTGGATCTTTTTAATTTCTCATTATCATTATTACCATCATTATTATTACCTTCATGATTATTTTCTTTCTTTTCTGTCCTATTAAGCTGCCTTTACCTCAGTCCATGAGTTTTGTTGTTCCCCACCACCACCAATCCTCTTCCCCATCCCGCTGTCGGGCAGTGAGCAGGAGGCTGCATGGGGCTGAGCTGCCAACTGCGGTTAAACCACAACGTTGGAATAAACACATTCACCAAAAACGAATTTCCAATGAACTTCTGCTCACTTACTATCTTCTGCAGACAGGATTCAGAAGTACTTCTACTTCACTACTGAAGTGCTTTCTTCCTCGGATATATGTATTTACACGTGTCACCTTGTATATGCTACTTAAAATATGTGGCATTTATTCCTCAAGAAGTTATCTGGGTGTCTATTTTTGCAACCAAAAGAATGGTATAAGCAACTTAAAGATAGAAAACACAATTAATTAAGTACAAATCTTGGAATAATATAGCACAAAAGCCGTTGGAGTAGAGGCGTGGAAAGGCAAAGGACCACCAACATTCAGGTAAAGAACAAAAGTCAATCCATTAAGAGTCCAAAGCCCGGGGCAATTAATTCTATTCTAAAACCTCACACACACACGCCATACACGAAGGTGCTGTCTGTGAATTGCAGCCAGGGCTTTGGAACTCTGCTTTCAAAATTATTATTTTATTAGATGTGCGTACATCTCCCTTTTGATTTGCGAGAGCCTTACAAGATGTAAGAAGAGCACAGAGACGCATTTAACTGCCAGTGATAGTCGGCCATGTTTCAAGTTCTGGCGTTAGCATCTCGAGGTAGAAGAGCATTACAACCCTTTCAAAGCTTTAAAACCCCCTTTTCACGTCAACGCATTACTGGCTGTGTTTCCCTTTGGAATCTTTTTGTCTTGTGCTCACCCTTCAGTTCAAAGTACTAAAATAACGAGGTATTTCAATATTAAGATAACTCATGCTACAGCCTTGAAGCAAGAGGGATAGCAAAGCACCATTTGCACTTCAATCTTTATCAATAAAACACAGATGCCTCTGGAGCACGACTCGCCCGCCTGCTCAGCGGTGTAATACACCACAATTTGCAGTTATACGAAGAGCCCTTTACCTCACTCAGGCATCTTAAAAATGGATGGAAATGGCTGTCTTAATATTCCTTGCCCAGGGAAAGCTACCAGAGGGCAGGTGTAAGAGCTTTACATCATCTCTGCCCAGGGCAGAGGGCTCCCCGGGGTCCGTCTTGCTCCTGGGCATGTGACCGAGCACAAAACAGGGCAGCCCCACAGCCCTCTAACACACCCAGGAGCTTGACGGCCAAAAGCCACTGGTATTTTCCTTCTTTTGCCCCAGAACAGAACTAGGGTGACCACAGTGCCTCAAACGGAGAGTCACAATGCAATCCAAATCCAGCAGTATGCAGTGAGGCCGCTGTAGTCCAGCTAGTGCACCACAGATGCACTGCACAGAAACCTCTGTGCTTCCAGAAACAGAGTGAACCCTTTGGTGTCCCGTCCTCCAGGTAGTAAAATTAAGTACTGATACACATTAGAATGGACCAATTTAAGCCTAACAGTTTACCAAGAAGACCTCCATTTCAACAGAATGAAATTAAAAGCTCAGCCGAATGGATTAACTGTCAATCTCCAGGTTTTCAGCTCACCTACCTTATCAAATTGAACGCAAGGTATGTTGATATTGCATTACAAAATTAATTACAACCACATCTCACTGATGAGTAGTGATCCTTATAGCAGCCTTCCAGTCCTTAAAGGCGGCCTACAGAAAAGACCAGAAGGGACTTTTTACCAGGGAGTGCAGTGACAGGATAAGGGGCAATGGTTTGAAATTGAAAGTGGCGAGATTTAGATTATACATTAGGAAGAAATTCTTTACTGTGAGAGTGGTGAGACACTGGCACAGGTTGCATCAGGGAAGCTGTGGATGCTCCATCCCTGGATGACCAGGTTGGACAGGGCTTTAAGCAACTTGATCTAGCAGGAGGTGTCCCTGCCCATGGCAAGCGGGTTGGTCCTTAAGGTCCCTTCCAACCCAAACCATTCTGTGATTCTGTGATCTCAGACACCAGCTGACTACTGAATCCTGAAAAGAAGCATCAAGATAGAGAACAGCATGACGTGTTTCAACAGTCAGACAGACTGCAGATTATTAGACACTTATTAGACACCAGAGAATCCAACCAGAAGGCCAAAATCTACAGAAAGCCAGGCTGTGCTGGATTTGTGTCAGGACTCTGCTCCTGATCAGTAAAGGGGAAATGGGAGAGAAAGATGTGAAATGGCTGTTCTTTAATTGCCAGAGCTATGTCAGGTTTACTGAAGAGAGATGTGCCCTCTGCCAACTCTACGGCATGTCTCTAAATATTTGCAAAAAAGGATAAACCCATTAGTACACATCTCTTACTGCACTCCATGTAAGAAGCTATTCCACTAGAAAAGACATATTGTCTTTAACCTTCAACTTTATCCACGCTTACAACGAAGATGTTATAATTAGTGATATCCACAACTCCCACATCCAGCCACACTGAAATGCTTCCACACTTCTTAGACCATTAAAAAAATAATCATGGCTGAATAATACATTAGTAAGGCTGATCACAGGCAAAACAGTTTGTCAGTTCTTCTGCTACTAATTTGCTGTGGCATTGTAAAGGCAGCAAACCCTGTAATATTTCACTGCACAGAACTGATGAAATTGTAGTTCCACGTTTCAGCTGGTCACTCTGAAAGCTGGTGTTTGAAGTGGTGACAGTGGGGAGTCAGTGTTGCTTTTGTAAGCTTCAGCCACGTACAGTAACACCCAGAGATGACTGTGAAGATGCTTAATGTGATCACATCCCCTCTGCAAATAGCTCTTGATAGACAAAGTTCTCACGAGCTTCAGAGGAGGAGCAGGGGGACCCCAACAGCTCTGTCAGCTTCCCACGACTTGCCCGCTCCTTGATTTTTGTCATTTCCTGGCAGCAACACCCCAGGGTGCTGAGACAGACAGGCTGTCACTCACACCAGACCGTGCAGATCTTCCAACATGAAACCTGTTATCCATTCTTTTCCTCTTCCAGGAACAGGAAAGCAATGAGTACTATTGACATTTACCCTCCCATTACTGGCCACGTTAGTGCCCAAAGGAAGAAGGTAGAAAGTGACACCTTTAGAAATGTCATTTCTGGTTCTCCAAGAAAGGCTCCTGTATCTAAAATTTTAATATCTTCAGTGTTAACTAAAGCCTTATTGGAAGTGGAGGATGATTCATCACTTGCTCTGAGCCAATTCCAACCAAACTCAGTCTAAGCAGCTGGCAGAAAAGGGAGAGAGGCAGCTCCACAGGTCTTCTGCTCTTCTCCCCCAGATTTCCTACTTTGAAACAGCAACGCAAAGCATGTTTGACTCTTCAAAACTCACACCTTCAGCCTCTTACCTGTCAATAAATATTTTTGCCCGTAATTCCAATCCTGCCATCAGGTCAGTGTGAAGGCTCTGAATGTTTTCAGATTCTCACTGACTTCAGTGCGAGGTGTCCAACGCCTGCTCTCTCTCCACAAGCCATGCCAATAAGCACCACAGCAAGGGCTGCAGGATCTTTGTTCTACTTTGATGAGATAAAAGAATAAACCTGGGATATTTTGGACCACCAATTCCCTGACAGCCGATGCTGTAAGCTGCCATTTCTATCTGTTTGTCTTTTCTTTTGCTTGCTCATGTAGCAGGAAGGCAGCCAGAGGAGACCAGTTAAGGTCTGTCTGATCCAAACTGGAACTTGCTACTCACAGATTCCTGCAATACCAGAGAAAACTAAAAGCAAAACAACAAACCCTTCCCTAAATGAGCATACTCTGTCAGAGGGAATAAAAGGAAAGGCTTCGTTTGAAATACAGATGCTGGGGGGGGGGGAGGATGAGAAGTGGAGGAAACCGAGGGGGAAAAAAAATACAAAAGAAGAGAGGAAAGAAATAAAAATAATTTAAAAGAATCAATCGCGGACTGTAAGGTTTCGGCCTCAGCCCGCAGGGCGAGGGGTGCTCCGAGCAGGGCCCCCGCACTTTGCCGCTTCGGTCCGCAGAGGGAGCCCCAGCCCCGCCGAGCAGCGCCCGCAGCGGCCCCGCCGCAGACACCAACGGGACGGCCGCGCGTTCCGGGCCCCCCCCCATCGCCCCGCCCCCCCCCCCCCCCCCCGCACCACCCCCCCCCCCCCCGCCCCCCCCCCCACCCCCCCCACA
>WUAM01000107.1:10627985-10639229 GCA_024336885.1 Actenoides hombroni
CCAGGTACCCCCCCAATGGCCCTGTAACCCCCCCCGCACGGCCCGGTAACCCCCCCCGCACGGCCCGGTTGGGGTAGCACCGGTGGAGGTGCAGCCCCTGCCTCTGCTGCCAACACCCAAACCTCACAGCAGGAGAAGCAGAGGGAAAAACCTGCTCCCCCCAAGTTCACGGGGTGAGTGGCAGAGGTGACAGCAGCATGCTGAACGCCCAAGAGCCCCGGTGGCATTAAGGTCCCAGACTCCCTTTCATCAGCTGAAGCATCTTTAAGTTATAGACCGTAAACCTATTTACCTGACTGAGATCAGAGATCTAAAAGCTACCACACCCAGTTTTCATTAATCAACTCAGACCAAAGGTCACAGAAATCTGAGCAACGTCCACATTCCTGGATTGTCAGGGAAGCCCATCTCAGGGGTACGAGCTGCATTAGCAACGAGGTAGGGGCAGGAGAGGAGCATTTCCCCTACCTAACAAACTGGTTTGGACTATAAAGTGTCACTACAAACCATTACAGCAGACATTACCTGGTGGTAGAAGAAACTGGCTGCAATGCATCATACTCAGAGAGTTCATGTCGAAGAAGCCAGTTGCCCCAGCACAGTGACTACTGGAAATGTGTCCTCTTCCCTGCTCCAAAACTCCACTGAAGCCCAGGGAAAGGGCTGTCATTAGCACAAGCAAACTGCACACCGATGTGAAAGTGCTAGCAGCAATTTTCGTAAGGGTTACAAAGTCTTGCATTAAAAAAATAAATAAAGTTTTCTAATCGTAGATAAAAGGGCTCTGGATAAAAACAAAACCAAACCAGAGACTGCTATTTACTTCCTCCTGACCCTAACTCATCCCTGTTGGCACAAAACTTCTAATCAGAACATGGGGGAGGGAAGTCCAAGCCCTTAAAATTGCATACTCTAAGCACTAAAGTAACTCAAATAGATTCTGAATATTGTAAATAATCCGAATTCTGAGTGTGCTGGATGAACAGAAATGTCAAATGGCTGACTGCCCCTGCTCCCCATGTGTGCACACACAGCTCTCTCCACCATCACCAAAACCTTCCCGAGTACTTTAACAACCACTCCTTTTTCTCAAAAAGCCTTTCTGGGTAGAAAATGAATTTTTTTTAAAAAAAGAAGTTCCTCATTTCACTTAACAGGCTGTAGAAGCCCCAGTTCAAGGGTGAAAGGAAGGACAGAGAGCAAATTGCCTTTCCCCTCCCATCCAAGTCAAACAGTTGAAACGTATTCGAAGCAGCTTTTAATTACAGCTTGTCTGCTGGTGCTGCTGGTACGGGGTACAAGGCGATGAGCAAGGCTCTAGGAGCTTATCTCGCTTCCGTGCTCACTCGACAACTAAACAGAAACGTAACGGGCAAAATCCTCAGCTGGCAGAAACCAGCCCAGCTCCCCTGCAGGCAAAGCCGCGCTCCTCACCCGCGTCCCTGGATCAAGAGCTTCTTCCAGTCTCAGCTTCTCCCACAGCACGCCCGTGCTCCAGCCAGAGCACCCCCTGAACTGGGCTGGGATCTGGAGGAGAACTTGGAGAAAAAGCTGTGCATCTCCGTCGCTCTTTGTTTCAGGAGAACCTTTTTGTTTCATTGTGCTTGGCTCCCAGTCACCAGTTTTATCCTGCATTTCACACTTAAGGAAACCCAGCCAGGCCTGCCAAGTACTGCAAGATTTTCTGTCAAAACTTGGACAAGCTGAAAAGTTTTACATTCTTTTAACCATAAACCTTAAGGCAACTCAGACTTTTATTTCACTCGTGGCTCAAGTTTGAGTGTTTCCTGACATTTAGCCAACCTGGCTTGAGTTTTCCGTTTGAGGTTTCATTACGAAATCCTAATTCCAGAGCAGCGCAATTAATACTTTTATTAATAGTATCTGTAGTAAAAGATTATAGGGCTTGGGAGAACGGCTCCGAGCACATTTCGCTGCCCAGCAGACTACACCTGGTCCAAAAAGGAGATCTGTCCTTTAATTCAACTTGCAAAACCTGTGTGCTCAGAGTAAAGTGAAAGCCTTTGGAGACCCAAATGCAGGGACCGTTTCCTAAGCTGGCTGCAGCGGTGCTTGTTACACACATTACTCCAGCAGCTCAATAGCAGACACCAAATAACCGTGATAAATGGCAGTTTCTGTTCCCAGAAATCACTCGCTCAGTGCAATACACAACAGTATTGGTTGGAAGGGCCCTTGGGGGGGGTGACCTTGTCCAAGCCCCACTCCAAGGAGAGTTGGTTCAGCCCAGGAGAGATCAGGCTGCCCAGGGAAAATCTGGAAGTCTCCAGGGAAGCAGATCCCACGGGCTCTGGGCTGAAGGGACCTGCCTCTACAGCAGGTCTGAGAAGAGAACTCACGAGTCCTGATCTCACCAGCTTTCTATCACTCCTCAACACTCTTCTGCTAGCCTTGTAACAAGAGCCAACAGGTACCACACTGCATCTGGATAACAGACCACAGCTTTCTGCCTAGAGATGCCAAAGCTGGAAACGGTTCTGGTGCCCATTTCCCATATTTTCTAGTCTGTCCCAAAAGAAAAGCTTTAAAGTTTGAAGATAAAACACAACCATTTATAAGCTGTGTCGCTTCCCAGGTCCAGGCAGCACAGAAAGTGCAGCAATGCTTCTGATGGAGGAATTGCCAACACTTTGCCACTTGGGGTAAGATTGTGTCAACCCTCTCAGCTGGATTTCAGTGGGACTAGTAGTGAGAGGAACTGTTACACATGCTTGTTATGAAGCTCAAATGTTTTTATTAACATAAATGAGCAGAAGTTAGGTTAATAATCTGAACACACTGACAGATGTTCAACAAATACTTGGCATTGCTGTAGCCAGAACGAGAATGAATTAAATGTTATCTTGGAACAGCCTACAGAACAACACAACCCGAAGCAGCAAAGCTCTTGTACCAGGTTAGACAAACACGCGCGCAGAGAAGCCAAGCTCTCTCTCACCACAAAGCCAAGAAGGACCGGGATACAACTCAGCCTCCTGTACAGGACTGAAAATCTGGCAACACTGTAGAAGAAGAGATTTCACTTCCAGTGCAAATAGATACCACAAGAGCTGGGGAAAGGGACAGGTAAGTGAAGGGGTCCCCTTCTTTACAGTGGAAGAAACAAATTTAAGACATACCCTGATTTTTTCTTACTGAATTCAAATTCTGTTAAATTTCACTCCAAGTGCAAGTTCTGAACACACCAATGGGCTCTTACTCCCCTCAAAATGTTGTTATTCTATAAAGACATAGGATTAGTAAAAATTTCACATTTAGGGGGAAACAATGACATGAAAGCATCTGGTCAGACACAGCTAGCAACTACTAAAGTCTCCTGCAACTGTTAGTAGCAAAGCCCAGGGAACACCACATGTGAGAACTGTAATCAGGAGCAGGGAACTGGGTATGGCTGGGCTGACTGATCTGGGCAGCACTGATGTTCTAGCCAACGTTCTGCAGAGTTTTGGGCAGGTTTGGGGTACCTATGTTGGAAAGCTTCAGATTGTTCTGGGTTCCTGTGATCACACTACTCACAAGTGTAAGGAAATAGTGTGACTGAAAGCTTGTAAATGAGCTGCAATCGAGGAGGAGATAAAGATTAGAACAAGGTACGTGAAGATTTTCCTGTTTTACTGCGACGGCACTTACAGCACTGTCAGTCCAAACACTCCCTCCCTCCCCCACTTCCTCTGCTTTAAGGTGCAGCAAACCTGGAGATGCTGAAAATGTAAAACCTTTCATAAATGACAAACTGCATGGTTTGTCCAGGTGATGTCTCTGATCTCTTGCCACCCACACAACCACGACACCATTGCAGGCATCATGGCTGGGCTGACTTTCCCTTCCTGGAGGGCAGTATAAAATGAGTAAACAAATGGATTTTAACTAAAGGTCAATAGCTGCAGAGGCAATCTAGACCCTCAATCCCACTGGTTTTATTAAGTCTTTGGCTCCCAAGTACTTTCAGTCAGTTTGGCACTGGGACTTGGTAAACTGTGGTGCTGAGAAGCTCTGGAAAATGAAGCCACTATTTCCAAGAGAGGAAAACCGGGGCAAGATAAAAGCCATGAAAGGGCTGATGGTGAACTACTTTCTACAGGTTTCCTGATAAACTTGAGCGTGTTGAAATCACCAATAGATGAGAGGATGCTTAGGATGCCACGTGAATACACCTCCAGCACTGTTTATCAACGTCCTTCGGTTCTTACTAAGACACAAGCTTCCTTCACTCAGAGGCACTGCCTGTTTGTAACACGGTACAAAAAAGACTGTCTCGCATTTAAAAGACTTGGTTTATACTGTTCTGATGATTTTCCACCAAAAAAATACATTTTTCTGTTCCATCATAAGGCTTTAAACTGCATAAATTAAAAAAAAAAAAAAATAGATCTTTAAAAATCTGTGAGTGGTCAATGGGCAAGAAGAGAAAGACCATGACAGCAGTGAAACAAAGCCCAGGATAACTTTGGGCTTGTAACCACTTTGTGTCAATAGCATCATTTTACAAGTTAAATATTTTTCTTAAAGTGCTAATCCAATCTAAACAAGGGTTTGAGTCTAAATTAAACAAACTCCACTTTTACTGGTATTAACTAAAATATGCAATGCTAATTTCAACAGGCATGCACTAACGAGAGCAGCTATGCAGACTGTGCTGTTCTCCAAGGCAAAGAAGGAAGGACATTGACTTAAACTTCCTTTTTTCCCAAGGAAAATGCACTATATTACAAAATCCACAGTAAGGCTTGTTAAAAAAAAAACAAACAAAAACCAGAAAAAAAACCCCAACAAAACAAAACAACCCCCCCAAATTTCCTACACATCAATGCTTTGAGACTCTTAAAAAAAAAATCAAAACCAAAACCCCAACAACTTTCATTGCTTCTCCACTCCTGATTCAATTTGCTGTCAAAGGTCATGAGCTAAAATATACAGTTTACGCTAAAAGCAGGAAGCGGGGTAAGTAATTGAATAACATCAGGAAATGGAAGAATACTGCCATTTTCCTAATGGATATACTACAAGGTTTACTCTCTCCAAATTGAATTCTAGGAGCTCCTGTAGTAACGGGTTTATTTTTCTTCAGCTTGAATTTTAGCCTACGAGGTTTAAAGAAAAACCCTCATGCAATCAAAAGGACAAAACATCACAGCAGCTTTATTTTCTAACAGACAAAGATGATCATTTGTGCCAGAAAGAGAAACACACACACACACCCCCATCAACAGTGTCTTAAACAGAACTGGCGTAGCAGGTTGGCTGTTTAATATACATGGGCTGGAAATAATTCTACTAAATCAGATCTCTGAATTATTCATGAAAAACAGATTTTCATGATTTAAATTAGAAAGACTTAAAATTACAAGCCTTGCATTGCTATTGATAGGTAAGGTCTCTTTCCCCCTGTGTGATGGTACAAGCTCACACAATTCTACTCCAGGAAATGCTTTATGATCACTCTGAAATAGCATGCAAGATGCCATGCACCTTATGGAAGCAACACCCACAGTGGTACCTACCGTGGACCAGTAAGAGCACACCAGTAATAATTATATCAAAATGTATCACTGCTATAAAGAAAAGGGTTTGAGGGGGTTATTTTCAGTATTTATTGCCTACTGAAGCACAGGTTCATTCAAAACATTGGAAGCACAAACCTTAAACTGAAAACATAATATTTTTCCACCGCCAAAACCACTGCAATTCTCACAGGAAACATCAGACGGGAAATTTTACTTCAGATCTTTCAAAAGCACTTCACAAGGATACACCTTCCACCCTCACCCTTTGTGTATTGTTACCAATTCATAAATACAACTCTACTAATAAAGCTGAGGGTTCTGTGTGGCTTCCTGACAGGTCCTCTGGTCCTTCAGCAGAGCCCCAAGAGCTGACAACCTCCAGAGCTGTAACCGCTACGGTGCTTTGGACTAGAAACACTAATATTCATTAATATTCACACAGGTACCAAACCTTTCATCTGAAGATCTCCAAACACTGCACAAATTCTCTGATTAAAGCTTTACGCCTTGATTAGGAATGGGTAGACAAGTTCTTTATGATTAAACACAATTTACATACAGGATGAACACGAGGAAATGAGGCTGGGACTTGCCAGAGACCCGGACGCGTATCCGCGGCCACGGGGCAGCGGTCCCCATTCTGCTCCCATCCTGGCCCCACCATCTCCTGCTCTCTCGCTCATGGCCAGACACTGACTGACCAATCCAGATCTGCCTTTGAGGCAGTTTTACTCGGAGACTAGAGCTAGAGTTTTTTCCAAGTTGTAAGACCATTATATTTTGTAAATCCCCAAACTGAGCTGCAGCTGAAACGTTAACAGCCCAGCGCTAGAAGGGGACGGAGTAAGTGCAGCTGGGGCTGGACTGGAGAGCAGAGCAGAACAAATGCAACAGCACAACCTGCCACCCAAAAGGGCAGGTTTGTAACAACAGCTTCTGTCAGCTCAAGGCAAAATCCTCATTTCTTGAATCTTTGGCACAGGAGGTATCGCAACTCAACTCCCGTTACAATGACGAGGATCGGTTCTCAGCAGAGAGTTCCCCTTTATCAAGGGAAGTGAAGACAACTGAAATCAGCTCTTGCAAAGCGAGAGCAGCACGGCACCCAAATGCAGCCTTTGTTTGACAACACCACGCTAAGGCATCAGTATCTTGTCATTTCCTTCCTCAGAACCAAAGCACAGAGCACTTGTCTATTTATTTATTTTCTTAAACATATGAGCTATTTTCCCTCACCTAGCAAGCCCTATTGAACAAGTTCTATAATTAACATCAAAGCAATTTGAAAGCTGCTTGACTTGCTAAAAGCCGGTAAACAAGCAGGAAGCAATACGGTGCTGTACAAGAGAAGAACATGTGTTAGGGGGAGGGGAGACTATAAAACATTAAACAGATTGATTAGTAATTTTAACAGAATTTCCATTTTTATTAACCCTCTGCCTGCTCTGGGCACTTGATTTTTATTTCTATTGATAAAAACATGAGGGGTTTTTTTCCGTTTAACTCAATTAGAGCAAAATCTGTTTAGAAAGAAATAGCATAGTCTGCAAAACAAAACAAAAAAAAGACTACCATGGAAATTTTTCATGCACCAAATTTTTGCTGCTTCATATGGCTAGGATAAAAGCCACCTGCTTCATGATTAAAATATTATTTAATAACTAGATTCTTCTTTCACAAGCACGTGAGTTTCTACACCTATTTTCTAACTCCATTAACTGGGAAGGTGAATGGGCACAGAGTACGTGGGAACTTTGGGGTTACTGATTCAGCTCTTTGCTGTCAGAGACTTGAATGGCATAGAGCTTTTTCTTTTTTTTATGACCTAAATCAACTTGTGTCTGCAAAACAATTATTTTCCTGCTTCCCCCTCCTACAATTTCTCGCAGGATCTCACTAGGCTTTGGGCTGAAAGCTAAACGTCCTGCTAACACTTATTCTGTGCTAGTTCACACCCATGTCGCATTTTGCCAAACTTTTCTTTCACCCTACACAGATGTTTAGCCTCACGGATGTTCACACAGGACAGATCTGGAAGGGCTATCACCCTATTTCTATGTCTTCATCTTGTTGGACTACGGAGAGAACATTCTTCTAGGAACGGTGTCTCCCGTACTAGAAGGAACAGCAATTAAACTGCAGCAGCAATTCTTCCTTAACTGGAGAAAGGGAAGGAATCAATTTGTGTGAAATCAAGTCTCTACAACTGTTCAGAGACCAGCAGTGTACATACAGACACCAGGAAACAAGCAATGGCTAATAACATGCTTGTGCCCTTTCCTGAGGAAGGGTGGACTTAAGATACCAACTCAGGACTTCTTCAGGGAAGTCCATTCAAGGTAGAGTGACACACTGGAGTAATTTTTCCAACAGCTGATCCAATACAAAAGGGTACCTCTGAAACTGATCCTACACTATGAGAAAACAGAAAATTAGAAGCATCAGGAGTAGGTGTTTTGTCATAGCCTGCCTGGTGTTGCCAGTCTCGGAGGCAAACTTCCAACGGCACTAGAAATGCACAACCACAGAAATTTTGGCAGTTGATCCGATGAAAATATTTTTTTTCTTTTAGCAACAGTAACTTCTACTTCAGGCTAGCTCTTTCATTTTCAGACACAGAACCTCACTGTATTTTAATACTGAGCGGAGAAACTTGTTCAGGGAAGGGTCAGGACAAAAGGACAAGTTTGTTTTGTCTGTTTTAGGAATCATGGCTTTATAGAGTACTGGCCATACCGCGCTTTTGGACCGGCAATAGAACTGACTTCAAAATACCCCTTTCGATTACTCATGAGTACAGCAAGCTCAGTAAAAAACAAATAAATAAATAAAGCTACGTCACACTTGTGCTATGAACAAAGGAGGCTGTTCTAGTGCATTAGTGCATACTGCTTATATACTGAGAGAGGAAATGGACATATAGGAAATGGACTTATATATAAAAGTTTGTTTCATTTCAGTGGGTTTGGGCAGGAAAAAAAAATAAATTTATGTCTTAATTTTCCAGCAATGCCACATTCCAACTTGTGAAACCACACAAAGCAGAGAATAACCTCCTCAGGGCTGAGGAAGATTATCAATACTTTTCCTGAGCTTTGTACACAAGTCGTATATGTTGGGTTTTCTTCTGAAAATAAAAAGCAGAAAGTTCAGCAATGCGCACACACGTTTTATTTCAGCAACACCATGTCACCTTGGGGGGTGGCATTTGGCCTCTGGCACGCAGGTAGCCTTGGGGCTGGCCAGAGCTGCCTCTCCACGAGCACTGCCAGGCTAAGCGCAGGGATGGCTCACAAGCTCTGCGACCGCAACCTGGGAAGGCAACGGTGTGAGCCTGAATTTCACACTGCTTTAGCCTCCCAGGCTGTGAAAACACTGCAGCTCATACTGCCGTTTGCTTTCTACTTCGAATAAATCTCACCCAAAAATGAAGCTGTTCAGACCTAGGGAATTAATCAGAGCCTCCCTCCTTTTCAGAGGGGCTGTAACGCACCAGCTAGAAAAGCAAAACTACTGCCTTTAGTTCACAAAGAGAGAGGAAAATATCCTGACTACTTGATTCAAGGAGTTGCCTTTTCACCCTAACCACTACCTCCCCCTTGGAAAGGGCAAACTAAGGAGCCTTGCCCAGGGAACAGTTCCTCCAAGTGTTGTTCACTGGCACATTACAAGTGTCCCCGTGCATCTCTCAAGCACACAGCCCAGCTCCGCACCCCGGAATCCTCACTCAGGAGCTGGACCCAAGGTTACAGAAGCCTAGCCAAGAGCCCCAGTGTCAACTTGAGGATGAACTGCTGTGCTTCCAGGGAATACACAGGTGAATCTATAGGTCAGAAGTCTTGGCTTAGACTGAAGTTGTATTTGTAGAATTTTGTTCTAGTAGAATACAAAAAAAAAAAAATGTTTTCAAATGCTGGAAGATTCCTTTTTTTTTAATTCAATATGGTCACTTAATTATGAAGTCTTATATCGCATAAGCTAGAACTTAATTTATCTCTAAGCAGCCTCAGCCAAAATTAATTTTTTGCTTAATTCCTTATTGGTAACATGCTTAGGAACTTCTAAGACAGCAATTGATTGCATCGTAAGTTTAAAATATGGTTCACTTCCCAAAATGACACCTTCAATAATCATTTAAGTTTTCAATTAAAGTAAGGTGCCAACATTAAAAGAAAAAAGATAATCCTGGGAGACAATAAATGCTCCATACACAGTAAATTATTTTTTTTACTATTATTCTCAAGATATCCAATTGATTCATATCATGAG
This sequence comes from Actenoides hombroni, assembly GCA_024336885.1. Classification (NCBI taxonomy): domain Eukaryota; kingdom Metazoa; phylum Chordata; class Aves; order Coraciiformes; family Alcedinidae; genus Actenoides; species Actenoides hombroni. The sequence goes on from WUAM01000107.1 coordinate 10,637,780, forward strand.
TTTAACCTAAAAGCTAGTGGTTTTTATCTTCTTTTTCAGTTTGGAATTTGCTGGGCGTTTGTTACCCTGGGTGCAGGGGGTGAGCGGTGCGCTCTCTCCCAACAGCGTTACCTGGTCTGCTGACAGGGTGGTGACATCTCTCTGGCAACTCCACTTTGCAGCTGCATAAACGGGAGCCCAGAGGAAGCGAGGTGCAGCAGGGCAGATCGCAAAGCAGCGGCACAATTTGTGATAGAAATAAAAACATGCCAGCATTGCTCATTCTCTTACAAGCCCGACCACCCGCGAGGCAGCGGCGATGGCAGGCGACAGCAGAGGAACCCTTCTGCCTCTTCCCAGGTGCCGTCAGCTGGCACCACTGGCTTCGCAGAAATGCTGGAGATGTTAATACTCCACATTTATTCCTGTTTCTACGTGCGACCCGAGTTCTTCCACGCTCTGCCTTGGCTGGACAGGCACTACCACCTGGAAGAAACAGCATCACGCCTGTGACATTGGTGACCGTATCCGGTACCAGCGCCTGCATTTGATGTTATTTACAATCAGATTGTAATCAGGTTTCAAGCTTGTATTCTGCTGCGGTTACGAGTGGGGACTCTGCCTGCGCCAGAGCCTGAAGACACAAGCTGCTAGCGCCCATTAGCTCTCACAGGAGGCTTTGAGCTGGGGGTTCAATGCAGCAGCATAAAGACAGATCAAAACAGGAGTATATTGTTAAAGAATTATCATGGTACTGAATCTAAGATACGAACATTTTCTACTTCAGCCTCAGTAAACAACACCTGGATAGAGTTTCTCTCACCTCTGAGCACACACACACTCATTCACGGGAGAGAGGCACGCTGCAAACAAGGCCCTTTTCTTTCTTCAGCAGCTCTGCAAGTGGAGTAGTTCTCCAGGAGGATGCCATTTTGACTCCATGGGACTTCCCAATATGTATTTTTAAACCTATCTAGCAAGGATAACATCCTTAGTAATCCATTTGACTCATGATTACCATTTCAAACACAGGCTCATACCCAGTGGAAGAAAAAAAAAAGTGCACTTTACATGGCAATATATACAGAACAATAACACTGCCAGATGGTATAATACTGAACAGAATTAATTTCACACATGATGTTTTCAAGGTGTTAAAATATGTCACAGCTTCCGCTAATAAAACATCTTCCTCTTCCCTCCTCCTCTGAAGAAAACGCTGCATTCCCACCAGCCCGTATTTTACGTTATATGTGTTTTCAATTCTGATAAGGGCAGCTGATTGCTTGCAAACCTAATTACAGTCAAATGAAAGTCTTTCAGAACCATCATTAGCAATTAGGACCCGCTGGATTTCCACTGTATCATTTAGAGAGGTGTAATTCTACAGCTTATTGAAAAATTGCAGGTGAAACTGGTGATTATAAGGGGGGGTTGGGGTGGGGAACGCCCGTGAGACGTCACTGCAAGG
>WUAM01000107.1:10639280-10838600 GCA_024336885.1 Actenoides hombroni
ATTGGAAAATTGTCTTTCTTTTGATTATTGATGTACATGGCTGATTTAATAAAAAGAATCCGGATGATGCTGCCCGTGGTCAAGGAATCCAAAGGGTTTCTTCAGGGACTTCATTAAATCTGGGGGTGGGGGGGGATGAGCAGCACTGACCAACAGGCGCACGAAGCAACGCGTCATTTTTCAGTCCTTTCTACGGAGAACAACAATCTTTTCTGTGCCCGTTGAGCTTAATTATATATTATCAGGGCCCAGAAGTTGTTTGGATGCTCTCGAGCAGCTGGGTGCCTTCACAGATGACGCACTGGATATGGTGACTGTGGGTTAAGTGCAGCTGGAGATTTTTGCGGCCTCTGAGCAGAAGCAAACAGCAGTTGAGAATCACAAACCACTTGTGAGTCAAGCACTGTTTGTCAGCAGCACCGGTTTCCGAGAGGGGCAGCCCGGAGCAGCAGCCCAGCTTGCAGACACACGTTCTCTCCCACGTACAGGAATCCACACACTGAGCCTGGGTGCAAAACGAAGTGCGGTTCCCTTTCCAGGATGAAATTACCAACTGGTCAGCACAAAGCACTCAATGTTTTAACAGCGTGATGGTAGGCTAGGTAACACTGACCTGGACATTAGCAGATACAGATGATGTTGATTGACACAACGGGCCCTCTCTTTGAGCATATCCCTCCATACACCACCCCACCCCCGTGTAACAGTTTCCCCTCAAAAAGCCACACTGCCCAGCCTGGACCTGCACCAAGTCCCATTGCTTCACCTCTTCCCCACAGATGTGGTCCACCTTTTCCATCCAACAAAGGCTTCTCAAAGCCCAGATCTACCCATCTCCCCATCACAGCAGCATCTCCATTGCATAACTACATCCACTCACAACGTAACCTCAAAGCAGTCACTTGGCACTTCCTATACTTCCAGTGCTGCAGTTTTACTTTGTCATCATTTCATAGTTTATTTTTCAAATCGAAAAAGTTGAAAAGGTGGATTGACAAATAAATGCAAACAAGCAGCGCCCTCGGATGACACGATAGCAACACAGAGCAAAGCTTCACTAAAGCAATGCTGCCTGGGAAGCCCTGTTGATTGTGACATCATCTTAAGGTAACGTCAGCCTTTTGACAACGCTTGCACGCGATGAAACCACGCTGTGTAGGCTGCAACACAAACAGCAAATCTACTGATTTCCATGTGGTTGTGCTAGTATTTTGAAATAAATAAATAAATAGTGGTCTCTTGACAAACAGAACGGAAAGAAGCGTTTTCTCAATTCCCATTCCTGCACGGCAGTGTCTCTGCTGAGCTGAGGGCTGCCCGGTGCTGCTCCTATGACACACAACTGTGTCCCACGCTCTACGAGTCCATAGCACGTTTCCTTTAACTTCAGCCATGTAAAGCCAGGCCTCCAACAGTGCAAAACTAGCCCAAACGAACCCAGCGCGGCTTAAAACCACTCTACTGTCCTGCACGAGCTATCTTCATGGCCCGGGTTCGTTCCTGATTTCCAGCAGTTTTATAGTCACTGAAATCCACTGGCTGCCAGGAAAATCATCCCAAACCACAGCAGCTATTTAAGTGGAGGTTCAAGCCTTTACTGCTCACTGTGGGTGTGCGTGTTGCACGCAGTGTTTCTAAGGTGTCTGACCTCCCACTGCACAAATAACAGGCACGTTTTTGTCCCTTGTCGCTGCACAAAGATACAAGTTGAGAGTCAAAGAAATTAAACGGTTCTCTAAGGTTGCGTAGAATACTCGTAGCTGCTATTGCGCTCCCAAAGCCCACCCACAATTTCATTTTCAATTAACAGCTCTTAGAAAAGCAGTAATGAAAGCAGTTGCTAAAGAGCACTCAGATGTCATTGAGAGCCTGCAAACCCAAACTGTAAATAGCACATTGTAAACCGCTTGTCACCACAGTCAGCTCTCCCTGGAATCGCGCTGCCGGTGACAATCAAACCCATCTGCTCAACTCCCCGACCAGTGTCACCACAAACCACAGAGCCACCACCCACCTCCCGCTCCGCTCTCGCTACCTGTCACGTATGGCCTTGTCCGAGGGCGTGCGGACGCCGATCCCGACGGCGAGCGTGATTAAACGCAGAGCACACACGGGTCCTTTTCCCCTCCTCACCAGAGGTTTGCCGCACGGGAGCACGCAAGCACCTCTGCACCAGAGGACACGTCTGCTCCAGCTCCGTCTGCAACACAGCGACCGAGGTGGTGTAGGCAAGCCGTGGTGACAGGGGACAACAAGGGCCACCCAGGTCGGCCGTCCAAAGCCTCGGCAGTCGCCAAGTTGAGATGTACGGATTCACGGCGAGACTGGCATGGGGATCGTGGACCTCGTTCTAAGGAGGAAGAGCTTCAGTGCCTCCCTCCTTCCTCTTGAACTGATTCATGTGATGGACTATGAGGTTAAAGCCAATAGTTTATAAAGCTTGTAGCTGATGACTGCCAGAGGCAGCAGTCCAGCTTTCTTGGCTGTTCTTCCCATTTTTCCTTTATCTCATGAAAGTTTACCTTCTAATTCATCTCTCAATTGTGAGCTTTCTTTCCTTCATTCATCGTCTTCTCCTTATTACCGTTTTCTTTCCTTCCTTGCACTCACATAGTATCTGGGACTGAGATTTGATATTCTGTGAGTGTCTTTGGAATCAGTCAGTTAAGATAGAGCCCAGCAGCAGTTGGCTCTCTCATATCCATAAGCCAGCTAAGATACCACTTGTCCTGCACGCAGATTGCTGTTTCAGAAGCATATGCTAAAGACAGTCCTTCTCTGCAGGAAGGTGTATCAATCTCCCAGCAGGTAAAGAAAACAATGAAGGAAATGGTAGAGGCAGCAAAAGTCTTCTGCTCTTTTCAAAACACACACCCACTGAATAAAGAGAAATGATCCATCCCTCTCACTATCAAAATGCTCTCAACGCTCCTTTTGCAATACAAACTCCTTGTTTCCTGGTATGCCACACTCTACCTGAACCTTGAGGAATAAAAACTCATTAAAAACTGTTTAAAAAAAAATTTCCACCCTTTTACCAGTTTAAAAATGTTCACTTGAAGATTTCCAAATGATTTTTAAAGAAAACACACACCATCACCAATTAACGTAAAGGAAATGAAATGTAAAACGCTGGAGAAATATTCTGATGAGTCTTATGTTTGCTTAATGCCAACTAAAATTTCCTTGAGGCGTTTAATAAGTACACTTATAAAAGCTCACAAAGCAGAGTTCAAAAGTCTTCTTGCTAGTAAAATATGAGCCTTAATTAACCTACAGTTTCACATTTTCTGGATTTCAATAGACCTGTAGGCAGTTCAGCATAGCTGGATAAATACCTGCATGAATACTGCAAGGATTTGCACTGAAAACTAATTAGCAGTCCTTCCAATAGCTGACTTCAACTAAATCTGTTTGACAGGGGAGCTTCATACCATAAATCCTGCATGTGAGAGTTACCTCCAGCCGATAACAGATCTCACAGAAAGGTGTAGCAGACAGGACTGTTAACTACTGGTAAAACAACCAACACGGTCTCTGGGCACAAAACATCTCCCAACAGGGAGAGACTGCAGCCAGGGGCTTACGCCAGCACGGGAATGCAAGAGACAGCATCGAGACTGCATCCTGCCAGCCCATGATGATATTCACAGGTGATAATTCAGGATTCTTCCAGGGACAACAGGGGAAAGGTACATTGTTTACATATAAAATTTATAGCCCTCATATAGTAAGGACACCATCTACATCCAGAAGCATACTGAACTGGCTTTGGATGCTCCTACTTTGTCAAGCACAAAACACAGTGGCCCTGGTTCTTGTCTTGCTGTTATCTGAGAAGGCTGACATGCAACTTTATTTCCTATCAAGAGCCCAGGAATTCAGCGGGAGGGAGTTGGAGGGGGAAACAAATCCAAGGTGTGTAGCCAAGGGTCACTCTAAGAGGGAAAGTGCTACAGGATCAGAGAAAACCATCCTCAGAATGTCTCATTCTCTTTTTTTTCGAGGTCTTCACCATTTGTCCTGACAGAAAATGCTTACCAGAAATACTATATATAAAGGTTGTGCTCATGTCTTTTCAAACAACCTCTAGAGTCTTTTCCATTACATCTTTTTCCCATGTCTAAGTACCAAAGCCAGTAGGATTTGTCAGCACCTAAAGTGTTCACGAGACTAAAATGTTCTTATCTAAGGAGCTATACCCCTACCAAATGTATTAAATTTATACTGAGCAAGATGTTTTATTTCCTCTCAGCCTTATCCCTCAGGAATTAAGCACAGTACTCAGATTTATCATCTAAAAGAAAACACATTTTCCATGACATTTGTCAACTCAATACCTTCCAAGCTAGTGTGTATTTATTCCTAACAACATAACCTCACAAATAACCTCTACCAGCACTGAGGCCGATTCCTTCAGAGCTGAAGTACAGGACAGAAAGGTTTCACCTGACAGTCGGCTATGCCACGGGAGTCAGATAGTGCAGCAAGTCAGCTTGCACAAAGGCCAATTCCTCCTGCTCAAAGCAGAGACATTTGACACGCTAGGAAGGAGCAGAGACGGACCAGAGACACCACGTAGGTGAACACAGAAAACAGCCAAGGAAACACAGCAACTCCCAGTATCTACTTATAACCAGTGCATCAACTACCCTGAAGAGTTTCCCCACCTCCCTTTGAAATACAAAGTAAAATTAAATTAGAAGCAATACCTTTACCAGGTGTGGTAGGGTAGAATAGGCACATTACCATTTGTTTACTTTGCTGAAGCACAGTGTAATCTCTTATTTCTATACACAGTGTAGGTTAAAAGCAATCACAAATATAAATATTTTTTACCAGCTTCTGTAACTCTGGATATCAGAACTGAATACAAGTCAATATACTGTCATCCTCAGTGTTCTTTGCATTTCCCTCAGCTCACAAAATGAGCAGCAGCGTATTCTCATTATTTCCTAAAAGTTTCTCTACAAAGCAGTGTTTGGTTCACACTAAACAAGGATGAAGACTCATTCAATGAATATCAACCATCTCCATCAGATATATAAATTTTGGTTTAAGATTCATTAACATCACTCAAATGTAGCTCAAAGCTGACCTCTTCATCGTTACTTCAGGAAACACAGGAGGGATATTTATTTGTTCAAAAAAGCAAAACACGGCTCTTTTTTCTACACCTTGATCACTGGAGAAGAGACAAAGCCATGCTTTCTGCTTTTTTAAGAACCATAAGAAACAACACTGCACAGTCCTGAAGAAGACACCAAGACTCCCAGCCTCCAGCTTTGCAACCCTGGAAGCTACATACTCAGTTCTGTCACACGTGCGCCACAGCTACCCCAGTAAGGGAACACCAGTGCTGGGAAGGGAGGACCTTCTCGCTTACAGGTGGGCGACCAGTAACCCAAAAGAGCACACACCAGTACCACTGACATCCTACAAATATGCTCCTCGCACCGTACTCAGTCCGAGCTTTGTCTGAAGAGCCGCCCCTCTCGCAGTTACCTCACCTTGCCCTCGTTCAGAGGGGATCTTCCGCTTCTGTGTACGAAGCCTAAACACAAGAAAGCATATTTACAGTACATAGTTGGCCTAATAATGTCATAGAGAGGCCACGTTTGTTTGCCCTCACAGCCAGTCTATAGAAAGCTCTTCCAACCTTTGCCCATTTATCAACCAGCTCAGCTCTATCACCGACACACCGCCTGCTTTCCCACTCGGTTCCTCTCTTTAGTACCAGCACACAGTACCGAGCGGCACCCGAGAGCTCAAGAATAAACCAGCTAGGAATGGGTTAAAATACGTGACCCTGCAAAATGAGAAATACACCTCGACGTAACAGCCACAGCTCTCCCTCCCCACAACAGAAAACTTGTCTCCCACCTGTCTGAGGCCCTTCGGTAATTTCTTCCTTTTCCCAAGGTGCTGACACAGATTACGATCATTCTCTCGGTCGGAGCTGTACTGGTGGTGGTGAAGTCTGTTCTTTTTCGGCAGATACGACAGCCCATTGGTAAGTGCTTCCCGTTTCTTCTTAGCTAAAGGATTCTGTCTCTTCTCCACACGTTCCTGAGGTTTCAGAGCTATGTCCTTCTGCAGAGAGAGGGGGGGGAAGAGAAGAACACCACAGCGGTTAAAATACAGCTCCAGTTTGGTCAACCTCTAGTAAACATCAATTCTAGGTGAGCAGCAAATCATTCCTGAGGCAATGCTACAGTCACCAGCAACAGAAAAAGAAGCCTTCACTGGTGTCCCCTCCATCAAGAGACAGGCAAATGCAAAATCAAGTCTGCACGATGGACGGAGCGCAGGGAAGCAGACATATGCCCTGAGATTTCATCCTGCTAGCCCCATAATTCTCAAAAACATCTCATGGATCAAGCAAGCGTACATTTCAAAGACAGCACACGTTTATGATGTTTAAATGAACAGTCGTCTTTGATTTAAACAAGGCTTGGCTTTTCACATTAATTTTTATTATTTCTTGTATTGGACAAGGCAAGGCAAGAGCTGACCTAAATCCAATTATAGCCAATGAATCGCAATTGACTTCAGGGGACGTTTCCCTTAAGTCTGATCTAAGGAGATTTCCAGATCTCCAAGGGAGGGAAAGCAGAAAAAAACCCAAAACACCTTGTATTTAAAGTCTTTGGTAGTGACCCTTCTTTAAACCCCCAAATCAATGACTGTCTATAAAAAAACCACTCAAGTCCCGTAACATAAACACGAGTTTTGTCACTCAGCCTAACAGCTAAGCTGTTTTCTTACTGATAACCTGCAACACACAGAATTCATAGTTTTGTTTAAAATAAATGGTACTTGGCAAAAAAAATAAATAATTCAATAACACTCAAAGGCAGAAGAAGAGGAAGCCACAAGGTCAGCAGCAGAGAAGAATCAGAAAGCATTGGAAAGGTGTAAACTCCAATGCAATACAATAGTGCATGTAATAAATACAATCTGCTAAGTCACATCTACTCCACAAACTCCATATGTAAGACTACAGTATTTCCATATAAGAGGCACATTCCTTAAGTAGTGTAGTACTTAAAGCATAATCTACTAACAGGTCTGGCTGCACTGATCAGAAGCTCTCCATGTCCTACCATAAAGTGCTATGTGATCTTGTAAACCTTCGTGCTGCTGTTTATTGTCACTTAATATTATAACTGACAGCAGGAAAGAAATTGAGCTATTGGTCCCTATGTCACAAAGACTCAGGTTCAGGAGAATATAATTCAAATTACGCCACCTTTTAATGCAAAAAAACATGCCCAAAGGCAACAATCAGTTTGGCTTTAATTAAAGAATGCTCCCTAAACGCCCATCTAAAACACAAGAGCTTCACAAAATTCATAACTGAAACCAATGAGAAGATTAATTAAACTGAAATCAGTCAACGTTCACATTTGATATTTGATAAAAAGAATAATTTTACAGGCATTAAAGAAGGGAATACAGAGCAGAAGCTAAAAGACATTTTTTCTACCTTTTCTTCACCTAAGACACCATGGGAAGCTTTTCTTCACATAGTGTTATTTATATCAGAACAGTTAGAAGTCTTATCCACGAGAGAAAAAAAATAATCTTTAGCATCCTTAGCTATCAAGCAGGATCAGTATTTCCAGAACATCATGCCTCTCTTCTCTGGTTCCTCCAGCTACTAAAAAACAAGTCCCTAGTAGTGCTGATCTCGGTACTATGCTTTGAGATCTCCTTGCAAAGAGCAAGGCCAAGGAAACATCAAGCAAGAAGACTCCCTTTTCTGAGCACAAATTTTGCCTCCTTTCCCGGGAAGGTTTTAGATTTTGATACAAACCATAAAGACACAAAGGCAAATTCCCAGCTGTCATATACTGCAGTGATGATTTCACCAATAATCATCATCAATAGCTTCACAAAAAAGAGCAAACACAAAACCACACTGACTTTCCACATTCTGTGAAGCTAATGGGAAATGTAGCTTTGCTATTCCCACAGAGCAACTTCAACACAGGAAAAACCCATCGGAATTACAACCTCTTCAATGCAAAACAATGAGATCTTTGGAGGTCCCTTCCAACCCCTCACATGCTGTGATTCTGTTTTAACACAGAAGAGATCTGCACCTTCAGGTGACTATCATCGTGCTGCTAATGATAAACATAAATCCTGACTTGTTTCAGATCAGTACAAAGAAAATCCAGTGTTTTATGAGTAGTACACTATACCATCACAGGACTCCTGTTAAAACACAGAGCTCGTATTTGTAGGTGGAAATGCTGTTAAGAGGATTCACTCTAAATGTGAAGGTTGAAGGAATGAAGAAAAGGAAACTTTCTGGGAAGAAAAAAAAATAATTCTTCTAATGACTAAATAGCTATTGTGGGATAGTTTTTTTTTTTTCCCCCCAGCTATGAGTGATCTAAATGAAAGAGTGGCAGACTTCCAGAAGCTTATAAAATGTCTAATGGGGCTAGCCCTGCCATCAAGAAATTACTAGTTCCCATTAGCTTTAAAGAGGGTGTAAGATGGGTCAAATTTTGCAGATCGCTATGGGCGCATCTGGGCTGACCTCCTCCACGGCAAACCCGTGTTCTGGCCAACTGCATAAAGCTTCACGAGTTGTCAGATACACCTAAAGAAAGCTTAGCTCGTGTCAGAAACAGGGCGGGAGGAATCTGAATTTATACCTACAGCAAAGATGAACGACACCAAATTCACAAAGCCTTCTGCAAACCCTATGAGAATACATCTTCCAAGGCACAAGGAACAATTTGTAGCAACCTCCAGAAGAAAAAAAAAGTGCCTCTCCTGCTCACGACTAAAGAGAGGAAAGGGAACTCCGTATGTACACAGCTTCCCATTCCCAAATGGTGGAAACGGGTCTTAAATCCAGTTTGGTGGGTGGGTTTACTGTGAAATGTAGACATAAAGAGAAGTATTTAGACAGCCACGGTCTTCCAGAGCAGCTGTCTGCTTTTCACCAGCTGACATCGCTGCAGAGAAAATTACAGAGTGCTGTGGGTCAAAACCTTCTATTATTGAATTGCACGCTAGAACCTCTCATTGCTTTGAACAGAGACACGATTTGGCCTTAAAAATATATATATGTATATAGAAATATACATTAAATTCTTCATCCACAGCCCAGACTGCAACAGGATGTGTTAAAAAAGCTTAGGAGCCACAGGTGGAGAGGGGGCATTCAAACCAGTTCGCCTAGAGCTCAGGCAGGGTGTCAATCCTCCTGCTTGCCAGCACTAACCACCCAGGATCGCGGCAGACACGCGGACCGTCGGGTACAGCGGCGCGCAAGGGGCCACGGAGGAGCGCGCAGGAGGCCGCGAAGGAGCGCGCAGGAGGCCGCAGAGGAGCGCGCGCAGATCCTGCCCTCCGGGAAGGCGCTGGGTTTGGTGGAGGCGGCGCTTGGCTGGGAAGCGTGGCCCCGCATAAATCACTTCCCCGCTTTCTGCCCTTTCTCCTTCATCCAATTTTTATCTTCCTGTTGTTTAGATAGGACAATAGCTGTACCACGCCGCGTGCTAGTACATTAGCCAGCACAATCTTAATTACAGACTTCAGGCATCATCATGATTAGAGTAATAAGCTGTAATTACTCTAAGGTGACAGGACTGCACAGACCTTATCTACACAGATAAGGAGATGTAGTAATATTTCATGTTGAGACGTATTTTTCAGCAGCTACCCACGGAGTCGATTCAAACCAACTACAGACCCCGTGAACAACACGTTCAGACTTTAATGGAGGTTTTTCTCCTCTCCTGCCAGCCTACGAGCCCACACATTATTAAATAAATCCTAGAAACATATGAGGCATGGTTTAAAACCAGCTTTTTCAGAGATATCTTTCATCAGTAAAGTGCCTTAAGTGTATCAGGAAGGTGACTTAACTGTATAAATATGTAATTACATGCAATTCAATACAAAAGCGTATTAATATTTATGAGTGTACTGTATAATCTAAAAAAAAAAAAAATTTTTCCATTTGTTTTATTTCTATTGGGTGCATTAATCAACCTGTTACCACCGTACGCGCCACGGCGGAGAAGAGCCCGTGCCCAACGGCCTCCAGCCGCGACGTCGGCGAGCGGGAGGGCTGCCGGAGCCTGATGGGCTGGCACTGCAATCATCTCGGCTCCAATTAATACCCACAGCTTCAATCCAAGCCCTTCAGTTAGCGAGGGGAGGAAAAGCAGGCTCTGCGAGTACGTCAGAGAACGTCTCGAGGTAGGAGGCTTGAAGGACACGCTGCCTTCTCATCAAGTGTTAAGCTTTCAGGGAAGCTATGCTTGATTTATTTCAGGAGAGTCCATCTTCTTGCTATGTAAATGACAGCTCATTAATTGTAAATCAGCTCCTCGGTGGCAGCCCAGCAGGGCTTCACACCTCTCTGGGGGGTGCACACTTCACCCCACCAGTGCCACCGAGAGCCAGTCCATCGCTGCTGCCCTCGCTCTCATCCCACCTTCCTTCTGATAACCATTTACAAACTACAGGTAAACAAGCACTCCGTTACACCCCTCGTTAGGAGATTTTTTCTATGGGAACGCTCGATGAAAACCAGCGCTGTAAACACACTGAGTACAAACACACTGCAGGCACTGATCTGCGGGAAAATTTCAGGCGTTGCTCAGGGATTTCAAGCCTTGATCTTTCCAAACCATCCTTGTGGGTTATCGTTGTGATTCCAGCGTTGCAAGACTTTACTTGATGAATTCCCACTGAATGCCATGCCAGTCGAGTGCAACTTTTACAAACCAATGATGAAAAATAAAAGCAGGGGCTGGTAAAACTACCTCATTCTATAACTATATTCCAATTATTTGCTCGGCAGGTTCTTGATAAAGTCCACAACAGCTTTATATCAGAGCCTAACAGCTTACTCTTCACTCCAACAAGAATATTCACTATAAAGAATAAAAAATCCTTTTAAAACCACTTTTCAAAACTCCAAATTACTAAACAGTCATGAAATGTCACTGTAATGCTCCACGTAAAACAGAAGTGGTTAGGAAAACAAGCTTGAATCTACCAGTTTGCCCTGTCCACTCTCCAGACATCCACCCAAGTGCCCTCGTCAAACAGAACTGCAAGAGAAGTAGTTCTGGAGCCTTTCATCTGTTTTCAAGGTACAGGCAATTCTCACTCGATCAGGAATGCTTGTGCAGAACGAAGCAGCCAATTAAGGGGGAAATAAACCCAAATATATACACTTTCACTAGCTACAAACGTTGATTTGAAACGCCGAGTTATGGACACAAGCATAAGACAGACTCAGCACCTCGGCCCTGGCTGTCAGCTGCAGAAGCGCTTCATTTGCCAGGGACGTTACGTGAGGAGAAGTAAGAAGCAGCCAAAGGGCTGTGAAAACACACTGAGCTATGAAAAACCGCACAAACACTGACAGAACCACCACTTCCATATTCGCCGAGAAAAATCTGTTCTAGAAGTTTAGCTTGCAAAAAATAAAGATGCCTGGAGAGTGCAGCCGCGAGAAATCCTGTGGCTCCGCTGGCATCGGGCCGCGGGTGCCGTTAGCTGGGCAGCCAGGCGAGCAACACGTGCAAACAGCTGCACAAACTGAACCAAACCCCCTCAGAAGCGGGGAGCGGTGCCAGGCTGAGGGTACCAGGTTTGCCACAACACCCTGACAGTCTTCATCGACTCACGCTGTGTTTTCTGTTACACGTGGGAAGAATTTTTATAGTTGATGGATGAAAATGACCCAAGACTTCTCTCTCGTTTCGCAATTCGTTATTTTGGTTCTGGCAATAACAAGAAGATGAAAAGGTCTGCAAACAATGCACTGAGTAACCCCTGCAATCTTTCAAAATCGGAAAGCAAAATGTTTATCATATTCATTTCCCTCCAGATAAGGCAGCTAAACACACTATGTAATCTTCTGAACGCACAATTAGCTCCTCCAAAGCATTTATCCCGGGGAAAAAATTGTAAACCCTCTTAAAACACCAGGAAGCAAGGAAGGCAGGTGTAAAATGCAATGCAAAAAAAAGAACACGATTCTCAGAATGTAGAAATTATGGTATTTTAGGAAACCAGGGAGAGGTGAAGAGAGCCGTGATGCCAGCTACAGCGTCTGCAGTAGCCCATCCACTCAGGCCAGCAACGTCTGCGAGCCGTGAGACCTCTACAGAAAGGTTTCATCTCGTTTTGTTTGCTTTGCTTTCGTAAAATTCCCATCCATTGCCCTCCTGCATCTCTCTGGGAGCTGCAAACAAAGCAGTTCGGAGTTGTGCAAAGAAGGTTGTGCAACAAAGCGCAGATGAAATGGCGAAGCGGGCTGGGGGACGTTGGGTGGTGATTCCAGATGAAGGCAAAACAATAAAAAGCAACTTGCTGTCTGCTTCAGATGTGTTTCTAAACAGCGCATCTGTAGCCAAGAGATTGCTTTGATTTTTCATCCCCAAACCAACTGTTAATAATATCGTCGGTAAACAGAAGGTTCTTTTTCAGGTGCTGCTGATTTAAATTACACACACAAAAAAACCCCTACATTAAAGCAACATTATTGAGGTTACCAAGTCAAGGACTTGGAAGTTATGAAAGGCCAGGATTAAAGCTGCAACCGCCACCTTAATTCAGCTTTCTTACGCACGGGCGTCGCGATACCATCTTTAATTACGCGACCGCGCGCTCTTATTTCCCTCTGCAGAATGGAAGGCGTTCAGCCTAATGAGCAGCCACTCCGATTTTGTCTTCTCCTCTTTGTCCAACACGAGGACCTAAGGCTTGTTTACTCCCTCGCCATTCACGCCCTCCTCTGAACACGCCGTTATTAATTTCCTCAAGGGTTTTTCTCTACAGCTTCTCCCTACAGTATCAGATGCTCAACAAATACCGGTGACCCATTTTACAGCTGTTCAGCTGGATGAAGGTGTTTTGCTCTTCCTCCTTTAGAGGTGGCAACAACAGTCCTGACACGTTCAGGTCGAAAATAGCTGCTAATTTTAAGCGCCTATTAGGAAGCACCTAAGATTTGATTTTGCAGAGGACTTAGCTCTGCAAAGCACTTTATCTAATGAAGCAAAGCCTTCACCGACGGCAGCAGCTACTCCTGCCAATCAGGCTTTAGTAACCACCTCCTATTATAAGACCACAGATGATGACTGTTTCTAAAATATGTAGTGCAATGGCCTCCCTCAAAGCCACGTACTAAATGGGAGATGGAGCCAGTGGAAACCTGGATTCTAATCACATTCTACTCCTGTCGGCAAGAGGAAACCTTCCTCCCACAGGTAGCCTGTGGGAAAGGGGCTCAACAAGGGGCTCCAGTTCCAGGGTAACTTGAACCTGACTGCATAAATGACTTCAGGATCATCCAGAAATCAAGTAGGCCGTTATAACCCTAAGAGCAACATCACAATTCACAAAAACACAAAGGAAAAAACAAAACAAACCCCAAACTTGAAGGAACTTTAATACACAGCTGCCTGCTACATACACACCATGCAAAGGGTCCCGTACACTTACTACTCTGCAACTCAGCCATGCTGATACACTTGAAATTGTGTCCTACCTGGCATTATTTAAAGAATATACCTCTGTCAGCTGTTTTCTACTTAAATTTTACACTGTTTATTGTTGTAGTGGGTTAGCAATCATTCTTTAGCACAAGTAATCTGTGATGGACTTCTACTAACACACTGCACCTAAGAAAGTAATGGAAAAAGAGGTAATTTACTCAGCAAAATACCTGTCCTTCCCTGTTCACAAGTTCAACCAGCAGACAATGCCTTTCTCCAGCATACGGTGTGTTTGGATGCACAGCCTATTTCTCAACAATTCACACAACTTGTCACTTCAAATGAGAGCTAGTTTCTTCCTTTGTGATTACTCCCACAGACTACATAATGTTTTGATGCCTTACGTGAATAACTTTCTCAACTCACACACAGATGTGTGTCTGTGTCTCACTGCATGCAACGGGATCTTAGCAAAGCCCTTAAACTTGTCCTCGTCTGTTTTCATACTGCTCTATATGAGCACACACTCCAATTTTTACCTTGACGTGATACAAAGTGTGTATAAAAAGAAATTTTAGTCAAGTGTTTGAGTAAAAAAAGATTAAAACTTACTCCTACACACCAACTTTGACAACAGCAGAATGTAACCACTCATTTCAAAGGCAGCCAGTTCTACAGAGCAGCTGTAGCCACTTGGCCAGAAGCGAAATGGACAGTCTCACACACCACATTTCATAGTATTCACTAAGCCTACAGATGCTACACAAAGTAAATGTTTAGCTGAAATCCAAGACTACGGTGCCAGCTGAGGCCCTCTGAAACCAAAACCTGATGTCACACCTGAAGATGAATATCAGAGCAATTAATTGCCACTCCTTTATTTAATCTTTTTCTACCACAACATGGTATTCTCAGCCTCATCCTCCCCTCTCCCTTCTCAGCTTTGTCCTTCAAAACATCATACCATGCCACGCTGCAGGTGTGGAGAGCAGCCATCCAAACTACTGGAGTGCCTGCAACCGGAGCGAGGAAAAAACCCACTCCTGGAGCTAGTGATGGGACAGCACTGAGCAAAGCCAGCTCAGATCAGAGAGCCACTGAACTGGTTTTCTCCCAGCTGCCCGGTTTTGTAGGAGGCAAATCACACACACAGCTGTTTCTGCTCACAGTGATGGAGTCAGAAACCTCTGTACTCCTGCTAACAGAAAGAGATCCTGAAGCTCTCACTCTGCCCACCTTCTGCTGGCCTAGATACCCTGTCATGCTTTGTCTAGATTTCTCTAGGTCCTAGACAAGTTGGTGGCAACCTTAAACAAGTTGGACTTGCAAGCTTGGACTTACACAAGTCCAAGGTTACCTCTTTCTGGCAGATATGACTAAATCATCTTCACTACACCTGTGATTCTGCCTTTTTTGAGCCTATGCTGTCTGGAATACCAGCAAGAGCTGGCCTCTCCCAGCAGGGAACCTGCATCCCTGCTGGCATCAGCTGAGCCACGTTCTCTCCAACTCCAAACTGAAATTATTTTCGGTAAGTCCCTGTCTTTCATGCACCTACCACCCTTTTTTACCTGGTAAAGCACCCAGGACAGATCTCAGAGCAAGCAGGGCTGTGCCTGCCCACGCTGGCTGCCCTTCTGGCCCATCACAACTCTGGGCACACCTCTGAGTGCTTCTAACACAACAGGAGCCTTACCTGTAACAAACCACTCCATCCCAGAGATCTTTTACATAACTTAATCCCCAAGACTGCTCACACAACACACAGCCCTTGCAGCCAAGAGAAATCTATTCCCACTGGCCCTGGGTTTATTTCACAGTGCTGGGCCTGAAATAAATGTGCTTGATACACCCCGAGCAGCACGGCCACATTCTCATGAAGTGTTTCTTTTCTTTGAGGAATGAAAAGAAATAGAAAAGGGGTGTGGAAAGAAAAAGAGTCCCTAGGGATGCTCGCTTTAAATCTTCACGCCAATGAAGAGGGCTTCACTGCTCTCACACTGCTCAGCTACCATTACAGATTAGACAGAGAGAGGGGAGCACGAAGCCAGCTCCGACAACAAAGGTGAATTTGTTTTGTTCCCTGTACTACACCACGCTAGTTGCACACTGCCAGTATTTGTGCACAGCTCTGCTATCCCACACGGTCACACCAGGCAGAGTGACGCCCTGAGTCGACGCAGAAGTGCATTCGACTGCGGGCACAGGCTGGGACTGGCTGTCTACGTTTCGTGCAGATGCCTGTGCCAGAGTTCAAGGGTCAGCTTTGTGTCACAGCAGGGCCAAAAATTTTTCTCCTTGGAAAATGGGATTTTCATGGTGGAGGGAATCCAACTGAATAGTTATGAGGTACCGCACTGAGTAATATGAAATAATTTCAGTCTAAGTAATTGAGCAACTCTTCAGCGGTTCGACACTGAAACTTCCAGGACTTTTTTCCTTCATTTCCCCCCCCCCTTCTTTTTTTTTTTTTCAAAAAAAGTGTAAACACTTTTGGTTCTGATTTGGAACAGAATTTTTACAATTTCAAACTTTCTCCCCCAAATAAGAATGGTGTATGTTTCTATCTGTTGTTATACAAAATCTGCACATACCGACCAAAACACACATGCCAGCTTGGGACTAAACTGCTTCCCCAGCTTTAAGCAAAGACTACATCCCCTTTTATCTTTATTTCCCATGCAAATGCATCAGACATTTCCTTTTGCCCAATGTCCTGCCAACTTTACCAGGAGACTTCTGCAACGAAGTCCTGTTTCCCCCTGGCAAAGCCTTTGGCAGGAAGCTGGCCGCGGGCTCCTGCGCTCTCCACATCCATATGGTGTTTGCTGAATAATTCAAATGCTGCTTTTGTTGGCAGGCCACGGACCGAGGCCAAGGAGTTAGTGGGCCAATAAATCTTACATTTAAAGGGTATTCCCCCCCCCCGCCCTTATTGGTAGGGTTAGAATAAATGGATGTGGGCTTAGACAGCTCTCATCCCTGCTATTCCAGCACCAGGGCTAAACAGATGACTTCAGCCTCCAGGCTCTCACACTGGCACCATTCATTAGCACAGCACTCAGCATTCATAAAAAATGTATTATGGTTTGTAAATCAAATCAGAAGCACCTCTGTATTCCTGATCTTGCGGAAAGATGGTGCAGCACCAGGAAAGTCCAACGTATGCTAACGGTCTCAAGACGCTCGCTGAAGGACCACGGCCACAGAAAGGCAGGGAGAAGAAGTTACCTTGGCTGCCAAGTTAGCCTCAGGACCAGACCAGAAAATCCACTCTCCAAGAGTCAAGACAAAGAAACTATCTTGAGACAACACGGGTAAAAATAACCAGGGAACTGTGCTATATAGAGAGAGAATAGGGAGAGATGGAAAGATCCACATCATTTATTTCAGTGTCTCAAACAAAGCCTTACGAGAACGCAGGGCAATCGGAGGCATCCCTCCGCACACGCCAGCAGGCAACACAAACCCAGCTCTTGGGACAGACAACACAGAAATAAGCAAGAAAAAGGGACAGAATTAGAAGAACTATTCATGGATTATGCCAGATGGTAAATGCTCCAACCTGCAGATATTTTAACCAACCCCAAAACCTCCATGTAACAGTGGGTTATAATTATTGAGCTTTTCCAAATAAAAATCTGTTTTGAAACAACTCCTTCCCATCTTGTGGGTCAAGAAGTTGAGTAACTTAACACTACCTTTTCTGTCTCTTAGTTCCTGCTGTCTCATATGCCTCTTGATTTTCTTTCTCCTTCTCTAGGAATCACTTAATTCTACCACTGTTCTTGGTAGGTGACATACCACCTCACACAAAAGACTGATGAAGGCAGATCTTAAATGCAAGAACAGTGATTAGGAAAAAAAAAAGGAGAGAGAAAGAAAGAGAGCTCAGCTAGGACCAGAGGACTGCATCACTTAAGGCAAGCTCAGTAATATGCTTCATGAGGAAAAGGATCAGAACCTTTGTTCAATTGGGGTGGGGGAAGAAACAACAATTCAAGATCCCATCTGCAAAAGAAACCTCCCTCTAGCATTCAGGCTGAAAAAAGATAGTAAAGAACAAAAGTTTAAGCAATAGAGCAATATGTAACCTTTCCATTTTCTGGCTTATTCTTCCCCTAGGAAACAGATACAGCAAAGATAAATTTGATGATCAAAAAACCAGAGGGATTACATTCTTGTACAGTGCTGATCGTTGGCAAATCCCCCTCTCTGCAGTTCAGAAGCACAGCTTAGCATAACAGACAAGATTTATCATTGCCTTGTCCTTCGCACCACTTACAAAGGAGATATAAGTTGCTCCTATCTCAAGAGTCCTCATTCACATACACAGATGAAATGAATACCAGAACTAGTTTCTTGTTACTTTACAAAGGTATGAGCCACCGTACCAAATGCTGGGAGTCAAACCCATCGGGTAACTGCCACACATCTTCTCTGTCTTTATTTCTCCCCGCCTGGCAACAAAGCTCTTGTTTCAGCTTTACGCTGGTGGATGCTCCAAAGGCTGTGTGGCTTCACCCCAAAAAAGCATCAGATATATTCAGCAGTTCCTAGGAGGGGAAGCACAATTCTTCCCTTCCATCCTGTCTTTAGAATATGGAGTCTCCAGTTAAGTAGGCACAGAAGATAACAGGAATAAATAAAAAAGGAAAACCAGAGAGAAGTGCTTTCGTCAGTTTTATTGCAGGGCACAGACCCTGTAAACCTACTTCATACACAAAAGAAAACTTCCTTTACAGTTGGGCAGGGGCTGAAAACACGTTGTCTTCTGCAAATATTCAGCTTTTTTTTTTTTAAGCTACTCTGTGGATTGATCCTTTAAAACTGAAGTGTCATTTAATATTCAGGGCTATTCAGTGTCTGGAAAAGCCATTTCTGTAATATTTCTTGTTTATAACCACCTAGAAGCTACAAATTTAACTTGGTAGGGATGCACAGTCAGAGGATCCAGTTCCAAAACAGAACTTCTTAACTCAAGAGCTTTGCTAATGCCTGCAGCTAACTTGTGAGGAGGTACAGAAACTGTGAATCATCCTGCTTGAGCAACACTTCTATTCAAACCACGCTTTATCATATACCCGGCTGTCTCCACTGAACTCGTAACCATTTTCTTCTGTAGAAAGCATCCGAACTGCTGTCTCTCTGTAAAAACTTGCCTCGAGCAGAAAGCAGATAAAGCTCTGCAATGCATCTCTCGAGAGCTACGGAATATGTGGAAGAGAATTAGAACCGTAAGCAGGAATCAGCCTGCACTTGGAAGGAAACCTTTCCTATTAAAGATTTGTTTTCTAAGCTGCTTGTTGGTGCCAATATCCAAATCTCTCCTGTCTGATCTTATCACAACTTGTACCCTGCCAGGCACAGGATTAGAGCTGGCTGGACTGAGATGGGAAGTTATTCCTGTGGGTACTTGGAAACATTTGTTGAAATTCCTGATCACTTCTGTGACCCACGGCAGCAAGCTGAGCCCCAGTCCACAAACAGGGTATTCAGGAACCTCAAACTATTTAATTCCCATTGACTGGTTTTCCAAAGGAAATAAATGGCTCTGTGTATTTGGGTCTTTAGCCCTTCCGTGCAGCAGTGCTCATCTGTAAAATGGAAGTAGAACCACATCCTACTTCATCTGTGCCTCCTAATGCTAAAAACCTCAAGAGGTAAGTGAATCAGGCAGCACAGGAACAAAGGGAGTTGCATGTGTGCTTAGAAAAAGCAAAGAAGACACTGTAAAGATGATGTGGGTTCATGGAGTGGCTGGCACATCTTCCCCTGGTCAGACCTAGACCAATGCAGCCATCTTCTGGATAACAAATATAATAGTGGCCAGCTGCCAGGCTCATTCCCCTTCCTAACACAGGGGAGTCACAGCATTCCATATTCCCTGTTCTTCATCCTAATTCCAGACAACTCTCAATCTCTGTCCCCCTCCACAAGAATCAGCCTTCTCCTGTCTACCTCAACACCAGCTCCTCACACCCTCCTCCTCCTCCTCCGTCCCGAGTCAGCACCCTCCTGCCGTCCTTCCCCTCACCACCAACTCTCTCCACACGAGCTGCAGCCTTGGAAATCAATACAGACTCTTCGTTCACCTGCGGGCCAAGAGCTTCTGATGCCTGCATGGGAACCAAGAGCGGGAGGAGAGGGAAGAAGAAACTTTAGACAGTTTCCTTTCTAAGCTCCCCGCAGTCCTTGAACATCCCCTGTCAGCTGCTCTGGCAAAGCAGCGCTGCTTTGACAAAACACCAAACAGCAAAACCACACAAGAGACGGTATCTTGGCAGCCTGCTGCCAGCCCCCTCTGCCCCCCTGTTTCCAGGGAGCCAGAGCCACTCTGTTGGGAGGGATCGTTCACCTGCCCAACCTGCATCAGGAAGAGGCGCAGATGCTCCCCAGGCCACCAACACACCCTCAGTCACAAGCAATTCAGGTGGCAAGCAAGGGTCCCATGCACCCTTACAGATCCGGGCCAAGCTGCCAAATACACGTTGGCATTCGGACCACGTGAGACAGCCTGGGAGCAGTGGTGGGAACAGGCCTCAGAAAAAACAATTTGAGAAGGTCATCCTTTTTTTCCTTTTTTTTTTTTCCCCCAATTCTATAACCTGCCCCTCGTTCCCTAGCCTATTTTACACCTCGTGTAACTAGGACGCTCCTTATAAAAGAGGTTCAGGACAGAAAATCCAAACCAACACTTCGAAAAGACACACAAACTCTGTAGTTTTATTGAGGCAAAAAAATGACCTCAAAAACCTGGACTAAACAAATGCCTGGAGTGAAAAAGATGGAATAAATTAAAGGATATAATTATGGCTGGGAAAAGAGGGAAGGAGGTCGCTCAATAGGATGAAAGAGGGATTTGAGAAATAAGAAATGAAAGGAGGTGTCAGCTTGAATCAGCCAGGCTCAAAACTGCTGCTGATTTTGAGTGACATACTGAGACTTTCCGATTGCAAACTCTTTCTCTAATAAGCTGCAAATTCACCTCTACACTTTTACTTTGATCTTAATGCAAATGTTTTATAATGGACAGATTTAATGATGTTCAGGTGCTTATTGGTTCTATCAGACTTGATACTGGAATCAATCTCCCCCTTTAGAAAGCTCGGGTTAATGGCAAAGTTTATTAAACTGCATGCAGTCATTCAGCAAAGATCAATAGAGACATGATTACAGAGCAACCAGAGGATTAAACATGAGATTTATCACAAAATTAAACTGAATTAAATGTTCTCTGATAGCACTTGAAATACTGTCGATACTCTTAACTGATAATCTATGCTTTCTGTGTTTACTTAACAGGCAGCAGGGATGTCTTGACTGGAGAAAATGACTATAGTGTAAAAACATAAGCTGCAAAGATTTGCTGAGAGCATTAAACCTCACCCAGGAAAGCATTATTTCTTCCTGTTAGGAGAGCAAAAGCATTTTGCTGCTTTGCCCATTTCCTGTTGAAGGATGAGGAAGACCCAGTCCTCTTACACACCACACTTCTGCAACCGCCTTCTCAGCACTATTATAGGATGCACAGGACTCTAAAAGCTACTATACTGGATTTCAACAAAATATTTTATCATTTCCTCTCATGGCAGTCTTTACCTCCTTCAGAATTCTTTTTTTCCTCCTTTCTTGCTTTTCTGATGACCTTACGAAAACTTATTCCCCACCCTGAGAAATTTGCCAGCCTTCCTGCTTCTCCTTTCCCTCCAGCTTAGCCCAGCTACTGCCCCAGGCTCAGACATTTGGACCTCTCCTTGTCTGATGTTCTCTTCCAAAAAATCAGTCCCAAGCATGAAAAAAACCAGGAGCACCAGCTAAACAGTACCACTGGCCTAACAAACAGAAAAGGAAGTGCAGGGGAAAAAAAAATAAAATCAGGCCAGTTTTATAGAGAGAGTCTAAATTCAGATACTGTTCTTCTGGGACAAGATCCATCCCTGCAACAGAGCTGGAATTTCCCAAGCCCTGCTGCGTCCTGAGATCTGTTATCAGAATCACACACAGAGATTATTGCCATCTGCACTATAATAATGTGGTTGGCCTGGTTTTGAGGACCAAAACCTCAACTCTCAGCAGGAGAGAAGGGGGAGGGAGGGGAGGAGCAGGAGCTCCTGCATGCACAAAAGATCAGATGCAAAGAAATAATCACAACCTCAGCTTTGATAAATTTTGAACATCTTTGTGCTTCTGAGGCTTTGCAAAACGATCACAATATATAAACTCATCTGAAGAGCTCCTTGAAGAATTAGTGTTTGAGTTCAACAAGCAAAAAGGCTGAGGGACGTCGGCTTCCAGGGTGCTTTTTTTCTGTACTACTTGTCAGAGAAAGGCTGTATCCCCACCCCCAAAACTTCATCAATCTTGATAAAACACCTCAAAGGAAATGTGACAACAGCAAATAAACCACCCAAGACAAAAAAAACACCCCACAAAAAACCCAACCAGCAAAAAACCCCTCATCGACTACCACGAATTGAATTTTTACTGACTTAGGGGCTTAGCTGCTTTCCAAACAGGCTCAGCCATCCCCAGCGTACTTTGCAAAATTCAATCCAGTAATCCAATCCCAGATGCATTACGTGAAATCTTATTTCTCCAAGCTCCAGAAAAGAACAAGCAAAAGGAAGTCTTTAGGAACACTAATTTGCCAATAACTACTGACTGAGCCAATGTTGCTTTTGCTGATTTTTTGGGGGAAGTAAAAAGTGAAGGGGAAAAAAAAAAAATAAAGCTGCTGTCTGAGTACTAGATCACCTCATTAAAACTTCACTTGCAGATAGAAAAGATACCATGGAACACATACCCTGAAATTAGCCCAGCATGTGCTGCCCCAATAAACAAATCCTCAGAAACTAGATTAGAGTCATTCCCAATAGGTTTCCACTGCAGAAATCACTACCAGTTCTGTCCAGAAAAGGAAAATCTCTGTAATATCTAATAAATGGACCAAAACAGCTAAATGAATAGCAGGGCAATAGCACAGCGTGTTCTCACAGTGACCAATGAAGCTACAGTCAATACACACAGTGGCTGTTAAATTTTACATCAATACCATCACACAATTAAGTCGCTGAACGCCTGAGCAGAGCAGTAAAGCACCCGGTGTTATGCCAGCTCTGAGCTCGCCTGTCAGCAAGGGAAGCAGAGATTCGCCGCGGTGCTCGGGCAGCAGGAGAAGGCCCACGCTCAGCACCTTCTCCATAGGCTTTCTGGGATGCTCCACAGATGGGCTCAGGAATACAGGAGTGCTGGCAATCACCCGGCCCCACGCCCCCGACGCTAACCCCAACCCGCAGCTGCTTCGACAGGAGGAGAGGGACCGGGTTACAGCTGCGTGTGACACTGAACATCCAGCTCTGGTCGCATCCTTCTGGCTTCAGCTCTCCAGTAGGACCCCAGTTTACCTCCATGTGAGCAGGCTGCTGGCCTGGCTTACCGGCTCTCCCTGCTGCTGCCTGGCTGCGGACCCACAGCCAGACTGCTGGGGGGCAGGGAGACGCTGCCCCTAAAAAAATAAGGATTTCTGACTCCTCGTGCAGACAAAAAAGAAGCGAAGCCCAATGAATGCAGCTGCAGATCTCAATGGGCTACCCAAAGAGTAGGCTGAAGCCAAGCAGGGAAGAGGCAAATTCAGTGTCAAACTTAAAAATGTGATTCACCAGGCAGATGATTCCCTGCAACTGCCTTTCCCTCAGAACAACAGACTATTCCTACAGTTCTTGCTTACGTGACCAAGCAGCTCGTTGGTGCTGATAGCAAAGTGCACCAGTGACCGAGAGGCAGCTCATGGCTGCGTGGTGGGCTGAAGTGGTTCACGTGTCTGCCCCAGGCAGAAGCAGCCCAGACAGGCACTGAACTGCAGCTGGGCAAGGTGCATGAAAGCAAGTCACTTCCAGTGGGACACTCATCCCTGCCAAATGTGCTCCCCCTGTCCTGTCACGGAGATGATGGACTTGCTTTTTTTCCAGCTCCTCTGGTCATTAGGCACAGAGATCCAGGGCAACAGGCAGGTAACAGCTTGGGATGTGGAACTGGAGGGGTTTGTGGCACCAAAAAAAAAAAAAAAAAAAAAAGAAAAGAAAAGAAAAGAAAAAAAGAAAATTCACTTCTCTCAAAGAGCTGTTGCTGTGCTCTCTGTTTTATTAATTTAATGGTCAGGATAATAAATCTGTCAGTAATGACAAAGAAATTCCCTAGAAACTGGAGTGCTCAAGTGTCATTGAAACTACATCTATTTAACAAATAGATGAATGCCTTTCACTGAAGGCTGTCGAGTGATTAAGCATCTGTCACTGCCTCTAACGGCTGCTCCTACTTCAGCAGCACAGGTAGCTTCCCTAGCTCTCTCTCAAACTATGTAAAGATGATCTTGAGGTGAAAGGAGATCAGCAACTGAAAACCCAATTAATGAACTGATATATAAGTAGTGGGTCATTCCTGCAAGTCATTTTCTCCTATTGACTTGCCCAAGCTTAACTTTTTCTAATCAGATTCTCTTAAGTTTTACAAACAAAAGAGAATAGATTTTGCTTTCTGACTCACTGAAATGGAGTTAAATGGACCTTCATCACAGGGTTTGAGGGCTTTTTAATATGTTTTTTTCTTTCATTTTGGGGGTATGTTTTATTTTGTAAAAGGACTGAGATGCTCAGTCTATGTTAGCAGCTTGACTGCTTAAACATTCAGGGTGTTAAGCCAGTCAACTGTTGTAACTGAGCAGTACTTTCCACATGTGGACTCTGCTTGGCAGCCACTGAAATAGAAGGCAGTTTTCTGGGGACTTTCTGTGAGCTCTGTTTCCTAAATGCACACTCCAAGGAGGTTCAGAAGAGAGAACACGCTGGTTACTGCACAGCTCTCTGTGCTATTCTCATAGCTAAAAATACATGGGAGGCTGCAGTGAAAATACAGCTGAATGACAGAAATTGGAGAGCTGGGTGCTCTAGGGTAGATGTCAAAGATAAAACTTGCTCCACTGCAGAGGGGAAAAAAAAAATGGCCATGAAGGGTCTTTCAAAACAAGAAACTGAAACAAGAAGGAATCCCTAGAAACCTCTGCTTGTACAGAATATGGCTGCATGGCGAGCAAATGGTTTGAAAGCCTTCCCAAAATTCAAGATAAAGAAACAAATGGAAACGCTCAGCAAGACAGACATTCAACCTGGAGACACAGAGATGTCGTTACTCTGATTCACACTAGCTGGAATCTGCTCTAATTAAAGGAACTATTTCTGCACAGAAGAAAATGAAGCATGAGATGCTCAACCAAAGGCCACGCAAGTGTCGACAGAATAGCAGCCACTGATGCTACCAGTCACAGGGGCTACTAAATACTGGGTGACAGGGCACAAATGGATCACTTAAGGGACAACAAGCAATAACTTCTTACTAACTGAGCGCAGTAAGTCCATACAATGCTTACAGTTTATTAGAAAAAGCTTAGAGCTATACGAGACAAGATTAACAGTAATTCTTCCACTGAGGACCCCAAGTGTTCAGACCAATTATGTTCGAAAGCCTCATCAGCTAAAAAACCATCATAAAAGCAGAAAGTTTCCTAGGAACACAGAACAGCAGTGAGGGAGGACATGGGGGAGGGGAGGCCCTTCTCAGCACATCCCCAGCTGAGCACAAACACAGCATCATCTGGGAGGCAACTTTATGTGCTCTTAGTAGTAGATTAATGAATGTAATTACCTAACATTGTGGCTGCGAATGCCGCAAAACTGTAATTTATAGCGTGCTGTAAAGTTCTAATGTGTTTTTATGTCCATAAACTGCTTAACCATAATCTAATGCATTTGTACACGAACACCCTCCCTAAGTGGTTCTCAGCTAAGCAGCGAGCACAAGTCCCCCTTGCCTGTGCACTTCTGCTTTATGTCTTGATAAACCCACTTTTCATGTCGGGCATCTGAGGAGAAGCAGCTGTTAATGAGATGAATAATTTTAAGTCCAGTGGCAAGAACTTCTTTCCTTACTTAAGTAAGTTCCTGGCTGACCAAAGCTGTAGTACTGATTAAAAAACTGTCAGTCTCTTCTAGGGGGAAACAGAGCAGTGGGGATGTCCCTGGAAAACGAAGGGATGAGACACAGACCCTTGGCCAGGTGGAGAGCCAGGACTCACTCCCACTTCTTGCTCCCACACCTTGGGCACTCGGGCCTCTTCTGTCCCTTGGCTAAGGTGTGCATTGTGTATCTCCTCACCAGCCAAGACAACCAGCCAGAAGATAATCGGTCTGCAGCATCGTGCCATTTCCAGAGGGGATCCACAGCGAACTACCTCAAACAAAACACTTCACCTTTCTTCAGTTTTCAGCTGCTGTGCTCTTCTGTTTGCTGCTGGCAAGACACCATGGTCACTTAGTATCTTCTCTGTTAGAGAGGAGAGCTGTGGTTGGGACTCCTGAAGTACATGCTTATTGTTGCCACTAACTCATTTAGGCAAATCATTTAACTTCTTTATGCCCTTGCTTAACCATCTGTAA
Organism: Actenoides hombroni; assembly: GCA_024336885.1. Taxonomy (NCBI): domain Eukaryota; kingdom Metazoa; phylum Chordata; class Aves; order Coraciiformes; family Alcedinidae; genus Actenoides; species Actenoides hombroni. The sequence continues at coordinate 10,665,259 of WUAM01000107.1, forward strand.
AATGGGACTAATGATAAACCTCAGAGGGATTTAGTAAGGCTTAATTAAATGGTTTGTAAAGTGCTTTGAGATCCTCAGGAGAAATGTGCTGTGCAAGTGCAAATTATTATTATTGTTACAATGCTTTCTACTTCCAACACAGTTAAATATTAATGATCCAGTCCTCCTAATGCCCAGTGATAGAACTTTTCTGAATAGCAATTTGCTCAGCTAAAAAGATACAGGAACTAGTAGCAGGACATCAAGAATTTTTCTTGCTCATTCATAAGTAGTCTGAAACAGCAGACGAGTAAATATTTTAGTATGTATTCAAATAAGGATGTGGATCCCAACTGCACGTGTCCTACATGCAGTCAGCTCAGAGCCAAAACATAATGCCAGTTACAGTCACCAAGTCACACAGCATTCATACGACACGGTACCAGAAACTCCTTCAGGAAACGTCAGGATCACAGCTTATACATAATCAATGCTTCTCATAGTTAAAAATGTACTACTTTGAAGAGATCGTGGTATGAGTGACGTGATTAACATTCAAGTGCAAGCTTCATCTTGTCAGAAGGCATGTCAATGGTCTATTAGTGAGACTGCTGTGGCTTTGGGGTGCCAGGGGAGAGTGCATTTTGGATACTAAATAACATATGTCTATTGTGCTGCAGCAACAAACAGTCTGTAAATTGCCTGCAGACAAAAAAAAAAAAAACCAAAACAAACAAAAAAACCCAAACAAAACAAAACCCAAAAATCAACCAACCAAAACCAAAACAACAGAAATCCCAAAGCAACAAACAGCCAGGATTCCTCCTCTTTTGCCAGCCTCTTCCAGGCCGATCTAAAAAGAAGAAAAATGAAAAAAAAAGGGACTTAAGACTTCAGGTCACAGGAGTTGAGTGAACGTGACCTCATCTGCAATGGATTGCTGCTTGCTTACCCTTTCAACCCCTTCAGCTGCATGTCAAAAACCACAGCCACACGTACACCAAGTTCTTACCCAAACAATGAACTCTTACCTCTCTTGAATGCATTAGAATCTGCTAAAACAGAACTCAAAATCCCCACTGACAAGCATTTCCTTAGCATTTCGTTAAAAGATATAGTCATATCATAAAAGCCAAAACAAACATTAAGGGTGGGAAGAAAAAAAGCAATACCAAACTTGAAGGTATGAAGTTTATCCACCCAGCCTTAGCTGGTCTCTGCTTCAGAACTGTCCTATGGGGCCATTTTTAATTATATGGTGAACTCTGATTTTTCTAGTTGGTCTTCAATAACAATACAAAGTCTATAACTAAGATAGGCAGATTGATAACGACCTGCAAACATGTTTTTCCCCATCCTTACACACTACGAAGTCAGCCTATCTAAAGAACAAATTGATTAAAAGCACTTCTGATTTACTTGTTAGAGGACCCAAACATGATAAAAGCAACAAAGGAAAAAAAAAACAAACACAAACCCACAACAAACCACAACAAACAAAACAACACACAAACGAAATTAAAAAGCCATCATTGCCATCTCCAAATGAGAAGTTCCCTTTGCACTGAAGCACAAGATAGCAGAGCAGTAAGAATACACGAGGTAGAAATGTAGCAGATAGAAATGTCTAAAGTTTGCAGTCAGAATGATGGAGTCTTTGTTCCATCTAACACAGGTTCGTCTCGCTACATGTCATCTTCTACCACACAGAAAGCTTTAATAATAATGATGCTTTTTTTTTTTCATTTTTATAGACCTTGCCTCACCTCACTGAACTGAGATGGATGCTCATGCTCTGCTCCTTCTGTAGGCACCGAAAAGAGAGGGACAGTTCTAGAGGGACATTTCTAGGTGAGGGAGCTGAGAGAGGCTGTGGGGATGGGCACCTCCTCTCTATCAGTCGTACAGGGAACCTACGTGAATCAAGTTCCCAAAACTCCAGCACCTTGTTTGGTGGGATATAGAATCATAGAATTGTCAGGGTTGGAAGGGACCTTAAAGATCATCTCATTCCAAGCCCCCTGCTATGGGCAGGGACACCTCCCACTAGAGCAGGTTGCTCAGAGCCCCATCCAGCCTGATCTTAAACATTTCCAAGGATGGGGCTTCCACCACCTCTCTGGGCAACCTGTGCCAGTGTCTCACCACCCTCATGGGGAAGAAATTCTTCCTACTGTCCAACCTGAATCGACCTATCTGTAGTTTTAATCCATTCCCTCTGGTCCAATCACTGATTCTCTCTAGTCCTATCACTGAATCATAACACCCTTTACCTAAGGGTCTCAAGTTGTTTTCCAATAAGTATATTCTCATATAGGCTGTGGATTTGTCAACAACTATCCCTTCAGCTCTGTGCTGAACAGAGATAAAGTAACTTTCCTGCATACAGCTAGGGAGAGCACCAGGACTGAAACCCCGTGAGCTGTTCTCCTTCCTCCTCCATCAGTCCATCTGGAATTTCAGACCGGCGATACAAAAATCCATTGTTCAGAACCTAAATAGCCTTCAAGGTAGGATCAGTTAACTGTCAATACTTACACAATGCTACACTTCCAGAAAACCATCCCCGAGGAACTGTTTTTCCAGCTTAGTGCAAACAAACCCAAGGTGACCTCGGTAAATCTTCGATGCTTTCAAACCCAGCAAGCAGAGCTGCCGCCGCGGCGCGAGATGCGTTAGAAGATGGCCATTGGCTCTAAGAGAGATTGGCTGAGCCAGGATCGAACAAGAACCTGCCTTTATGGATAACCCTTGAAAATACCAGCCTGAAAACACAAAATGGGCAACCCCAACACCCTCAAATCCCAAGAGTGCAGCCACTTCTGAGCAAACAAAACGAACCGGGTATTACTACGGGGTGACAGGAGTCGCTATCGCAAGGGAAAGATGCTTCCCAAGCAAGAGCTGGAGTCAGTGGAAAGTCCCCCGTTGTTTCTCAACTCTCTCAGCTAGAGCACGTTTCACCCAGGCAATCCTGCATGCCACAGATTAGAAGAAGATTTGTGACACTTTTATGTTAGCAATAATTTTAAACCCATCAACTTCAACATCGGAATTTCTGTGTATTTCAATATTTCACTTCTTTAGCCTCCTAGTGTTCTTAAATTAGGGAGACATTTTATTGCTCTGGTTGACATTTTTTATGACAACTGAAACTTGGCTTCATTTTTTTTTTAAGTGGAATTTCTGCACCTGAAAAACTAATTAGTGCTTCTGCCCACACTAGGAATGCAGGTGCAAAAACACAGACAAGAGCTACGCGCACATGGATTGCTGAGGTGGAAAAATGAATATCCTTGGGAGAACTTGGATTGCTGTACCCTTGTCACCAAAATAAATAGCTAAGACCCGAATATTTTCCAACTGCTCCACTGTTCAAACCTGCATCTGCGACCGAACGTGGCAATCACTGAATCTGCAGGTTCCTTCCCTAAACAAGGATTAAGGAATCACTTCACCGCACAGCCGGGCTGCCAGTTATTATATTAATAGAGTCTACCTTTCCTTACTTGGGTTTTAAATGGGAAAGGAGAGAGAAGAGCTCTGGCAGCCTTGAGCTTCATCCCTTCTGCTTTCAGCAGCAGATTATTTTCAGAACAGAAAGGCTGGCCCCAGTGGGTACCTGACGGCAGGTAATGATGATATACCTGTGTGCCTCTACCAGGCCACCTGTTCACAGCCTCCCAGGAAGCTTTACAGATAGATAAAAAGCTTCCAATATTTTCTCCCCAGAAACTGCAAGCCATCCATCACGTTGTTTACATCACGCTGAGATATGTGCACCTTTATCATTAGAAGAGCTGTCTACAGAAATGGGATGAACACGCGGACATCATAAATCTCCCCTTTTAAAAAAGGCTTCCTGGATTGCATGAGTTTTGTTAACAGGAACCCCACCCACCAGCATCCTGGGAGCAGCCAGTAAGGGACACAGCCTAACAGGAGAAGCGCAAAGAAGCGGAAGGTTTTCAGGACAAACCTCTCAATAGAGGAGCTGATAAGGTCTATCTACAGCAGGGGTATTTTGCTTGGCTGAAAAGTTGTCATTCCACAAGCGGCCTTGATGCCAGGGAGCTTCTGCCAAGATTTCCAGCTACCTACAAACCTCCCTGCCTGCCCCTCGATTGTTGGTTTTTTTGAAGAACACAGCCAGAGCATGACAACCTCGCAGCACTTAACATTCTTCTGCTGTCTGAGTAAACACAGCATGTCAAACATGAGAATGTGCTCGGGTTCTGAAGGCGAGCATCCTGCAGAATACCCGAGCAGCGCTTGTCCTCACCCGCCAGAGGCTTCACACACCCAGTCACCTCCAGTCACCTCCAGTCACCTCCAGTCACCTCCAGTCACCTCCAGTCGCCAACGCTGCTGCCGCAGAGACGCCCGCTTGGCCCGGCAGCGCTGAACGACACGCGCTACCCAGACCAAGTCCTGAGAGGGGAAAGCATTCATCTCTACTAAGGAGGAAAGAATTCCCACAGTTCCCACACCACGGTACCATAAAGCCGTGGTTAGAATGGGTTATCCTTCTGAGACTAATGGCTATTGATTTGGCAACTCCTCTTTTAAGCATCCTTGAAATAAAAGAGGTAGGAAATGGCAGAGAGGAAGCTGGGAGAAAATAATCAGCTGAGCCTCAAAAAGCTGTCCAAAATGAAGCGGGAGGGTGTCAGGGGAGTAAAAGAAAGCCTACATCTGCATCAAGCCTGAACTGATACCCCCAAGCCTGCAAAGAAACCACGCAGGTGGGGGGAAAAAAAGAGAACTCTCACGTCAGTGAGTTTGGGGACTACGACAGCTATCCAAAAAGGAACCTACTATGTGCTCTGAAAACTGCTGTGCTGTTTACCTAATAAATAAGGAAAAGCAGACTTCACTGTTGTAAACTTCTTTCCTTTTACTTGAGACAAATTCTCTCACTGACTAATAATTTCTTTTTAATCACAGTATTTAGACAAAATAAACCACTTGAGAAAAACAGAACATGCAAAAATAACAGCAGATTTTAAATAAAGGCTGGACCTTTAACATGAACTCCAGAGAGAATTAAACAAAAGCAGATTAGAATTGCTATGGGAAATGGTAAAACGCCTTACTAGAGAGGCACGGGTAATTACAAAGACCACCAGAACAGTCTGCTGTCTCTCTGTGGTGTCCCTTTGCTGTGACCCATCCCAAGCTGCGACCATGGGAGCTGGAATTAGTCTCATTTTCACACTCAGGATCCTGTAACAAACAGCTGGAGATCCCAAACCTCAAGCTCCACCATAGCAGAACTTGGCTGGTTTTGCCACTAGATGGGAATAGGGGCAGATGCTGGTCTTAGAAGGCTGAAATACAACAAATGACTGTGCAGCTGGGAAAAAAACAAGCACAAGATTGGGGTGGGTTTTTTCCCCTTTTTTAAATGCAACTACACATAAAACTACAGCAGACATTTGTTGTTTCAGTAGGAATGGTTTTATCCACGACAAGCTGAAGAGACAAGATAGGATGTCAGGGAGAAGTAACAGCTTTCACGAGGGCCCACTGATAATAGATATAGAGAAGGTTCTGGGCACACATGCCCTCTGTGAGGCTTGGGTGGATGAAGGCCTGCCAGGTTTTCCCACATGCCACATGAAAAGGTCTAAGGATGGGTAAATCCTGGAAAGAAACAGAGACTGACATTCCCTCCACTTCCATGTTATATTCTTGTCAAAAGCAAGCTGTCTCCTGAGTAGCAGAAAGAATAAATCTCCCTAGTACATAACACTAACACTCAAAGCATCTTTGGTACCTCACCAAGGCTCTTACTGGAGTGCTGATAAGCAGAATGATAAAGACCAAACAACACAAATGTCAATGAAAGGCAGCTCAAAGAAGAGAATAAGGCTTTGTGTACCAAAGGCGTTCCCTTTTCTTCTCCTTATCAGGTGCTCTGTTGGGTGCTTGCAGTTTGTTCCCATGTGTCTCAGGACGTGCACAGCACAGAACACGGGGCATGGAGAAAAAGGTACCATTTCCATCAGTGGCAAATGAGAAGATCCCTGATTGCCACTCTCTACAGCCTGAATGGAAACCCCTTGGGAGAGCTACTGAAGGAATGGAGGTTCCTGCTTTGGGGAAACAATTTTTCACCAGGTGGAACAAAGTCACCTCTGGTAACTGTGTCTGTGGAAATACAAACCCAAATGTAGTTTTGCATTTGCAGGAAAATAGGAAAATATGAAAAATTCAGTTTGCCTACACAGTGTTCAGGCCAGTGTCTGACAACAGCCACGCTTCTTATAAAGCCCCTGTGTTTAAAAGCTCTGTGCTGTCAGCTCCAATTAGAAATTGCCTCTCTTTAATCTACAGGGTTACGATATTTCTGTGACACTGACATTTTCCTTTCAAGCCTATCAGTTCTTCCTTCATTTCAAACGATAGTTTAGTTGCTCGTTTGATCTGGCCTTTAAGTGTTTAAAAGATTCAAACTGGATTTAAAAAAAAAAAAAAAAGAAAAGAAAAGGAAACAAACCCCACAGTCTTTTCTGGATTTATGTGATTTTCTGATGTGTTTTCCATGCTGTAACCAATCAGATAAGCTCCTCGGTTCCCTCCAGTGAGGGATTATTGAGTTTTTATTTATGTTTCTCCTTGTTTAGCCTCCCAAGCACCAATACACTTGTACCAATGTCTTAGCTTCAGCTCCCATTAAGGAAAGAAAAAGCCTGCAAATGTGATCAGCCTTGGAGATTTTCCAGGCTGAGAGTGCTTCTACGCCGCCTTCTCTGCTCTAAAAACAGTTGGTCTGACTTCACAGGCACAGTGCTCTCCTCCCAGCTCTGCTCTCTCTTATGGGTTCAATACAGTCTGAAGATCACTCACTGCATTTCACACTCACTTGCTGACATCTGATAGATAGGAGGAAAATAAGGGAAAACAGCACTGAAGGGAAAAGGCAGCTAAGACCAATAAAGACTGCAACCTCCATCTTTCAAGACAGCTCCAAGTTCTCTACCAAGTCTCCCTCCCGATCTACACTTAACTAAGCTTTTCTTTTCCCTCCCCAAGCAGGGACACACGCACACTTTGAGACTAACCACCAGCTTCAAATCAACACACTGTGGCTTCCTTCACATGGGAAGAGTCCAATTCTTGTATTTAAAACTCAATCTTAATATACTTGTCCATTTTAACTGGTGCGGAAGTGTTCTCAAAAAACTCCGCATCCCAACAAGCTCCCTGTGAGAAGTTTGAAGACATTACCAGTGCTAACAGAAGGATGATTTCCCTTCCAGGTAAGGCCAGACCCCCTGCCACAGATTTAGTTTTGCAGAACGGTAGCGTGTAAATCGCTGAAGCAGCTCCTGGCATCCAACTCACCTTGCTTATAGCCAGGAACGGCCTCAATAGCCACCAGCCAAGCTGCACTGATCCCCAGCAAGAACATGCTGAGATTTTTCCCTACCTGAAGGTCACATTCCACCAATATAAAGTCTGATTAATTCATTTGGGAACACTGATTTATTGTCCTGGGGTTTTATATCTGGTACAAGTTGGACCATCCGTAGCCGAGTTGGGATTTTTCCCCAGATTAGAAAAAGCAGAGCAATGCAGAGGGAGCAGAACTTTTCATCAGCTGGAAACCATTCACAGTTCAGTACAAATCTCACTTACTCTGTACTACTCTGAGTCCTTTTAGAGTTGATCCCAGATTATTAACAGCAGCTCACTTTCACCCTGGACAAACCTATTCCCTTCCTGCCCCCTCCAGTCTTCCACATTCTTTATCGCGCTGTACTCCACAGAGGGTACTGTCACACTGGTCACCCCAGCATCACTGCGGTCAGCTCGCCACTGACAGCTGTTACCAGACTTCTGCCCCTCACCTCTGCAGTTCTAGAACGAATCAGATAACACTGCAGAGATTCATCCTTGGGATTCATCACTACAAGCCGACAGAGACTCCTGATGCAGCTGCTGGCTGTTACGACCTGGAGCCCACTATGACAAATAGAACACTTTTCAGAATACCTGCTAAATTCATTGCAGGCACCTCATGAGAGACACAGAACACATTCCCCAGTGCTAATGGTCGCTGCTATGACAAGCCACTTGATTTCTCTAAATTCAGTATCCTTCTAAGTGGCTATTAACATCTGTGAATACCAACGATTAAGAAGATATCACACTGTCAGCAAAACATCCATCTCCTCTCCCGTATACAGGGCTGCACTATACATTTCAAAGAATCAGTTTACCATAAGACAGCAAATCAGCTATAAACAAAGTTTGTTTATATAACCTCAGTTTGGACTGAGAAGAGAGTTCCAAATCTTTCAATCATATGCACGTAAGATCAAAACAAGGCTTTCCGTGGCCCAGAGGCAGGAAAAAACCTGCTGCTCTCTATCCTTGCTCTTACACAAACTGCACGTTAATAGTAAAAAAAAACAAGAAACAAAGAAGGCCCTTTGATTTTTGCACACCTCCTGAATCCAGCCACCTCAGCTGATGCCCACGCCAACGGCACAGTCGCACGGGTTCTCTCCACACACGGGGAGGTGCTGGGGAGCTGGATGGACAGCACATCGTGTCGGCCCCTGGCCAAGAAAGCTGGACTCGTACAGTGTACAAAACAAGGGAGCCCCGACCATTCACGGCAATTTTACATCTGATTCTACTTCTGGTATTTGTTTTCATTCTACAGAGAAATTAAGGCAATCTTGTTCCACAGCAGAACAAGATGAAATGGCCTGAAGTTGAAGCAGGGAAGGTTCAGGCTGGATCTCAGGAAGCATTTCTTTCCAGAAAGGGTTGTCAGGCACTGGAATGGGCTGCCCAGGGACATGGTGGAGTCACCAGCCCTGGAGGTGTTTAAGAGCTGGGTAGATGTTGTGCTTAGGGCCATGGTTTAGTGGGTTTTGATATGACTAGGAATAAGGTTGGACTTGATGATCTTTAAGGACTCTTCCAGCCAAAACTATTCTATGGTTCTATCATGTGTTTATGAGCAGGGCAGAGGAAAAATAAAAACTATTCCTCTTGACATGGAAGACCTCAGTACATGCCAATAACTAATGACTATGCCTGAATGTCTTCACATTACATTCTAGCTCAGTCATCCACATATTGGGATAGATTATCTGTGCCTTGCAGTCTTGGATCATCCAGAAAAAGCAAAAAAGGAAGAAGGCAAGCAAACTGTTATTGCCAAAACCATGCAAAAAAATCTCCAAGTTGTTCAGTTTTATGAGAATCACCTTTTCTTGAAAACCCATGACTACAAGTCCCAATTAATAAATCCCAATACCTTGGATGAGTGAACTAGAATCCACCTGTAAATCACTCAGATATTATGTAAGAAGAGCTGAGGCTCACCTCATTTAGAGCGTACAGCAGCCAACAAGTAGAGGAGAGACATAATAAAGAGGGGAGGACAGAATGCCTGGATGTACATGTACGTGAGCTTAGTTTGTATTCAGCCGGATCAGCTCTCTGGGCACAGCAGAGGGAAGCTCGTTTTTAGGAGCAACATGAACAAGGAAAGGTGTCGGGTTGGTCTCTAGTGGCCTCAAGGGACCAGAAATTCAAAGGTGTGAACATGACCTTGTCATCAACAGCTATTAAGCAGACAAACGCAGCTACAGCTTTACCGTAACAGACACTCAACTACACAGTCCCCTGGCAACAGCAGCTGAACTCTTTTTAAATAACCTTTTGTTAAAGATTTAGGAAAACCTGTTAGTACATTACATTCTGGGGAGCTTGAAGCAAGGCTTTTGTTTCCAGTGACACTCCTTGCCTCTCCCTTTCGTTGTGAGCAGGCCTGACATGGAAGCACAACTGTGTTGAAATGTTTTAACTGGGACCGGTGACAGACATTTTTTGGGGGGGAAAGGGACAAGTCTGATGAGACTGGCTGGAACTATCTCAGTTACACCACTCACTGCAGCCTGAGTCTATGCTCTGAAAGACAAGACAAGTTCAAAATATGATCTAAAGCTAAGAAGAGAAAGCAGAGACAGAAAATGTGGCTACAGTACCACTGGCTGACAGCCACAGTGCTGCACAGCGCGTGCTCTAACCAGCCACGCACAGACCCTGGGGCACAGGGACACGTCCTACCTGAGTCAGGTTGCTTCAAGCACTGATTTTTTCACTGCTTCTCCAGTTACAGGATCACAGTGCCACTGCAAGAGCCAGAGGTGAGACTCTCATTAAACAGAACGCAAAAAGCAGCAGCAAAGTTAGGGAGAGAAAGGTGAAGCAGCACTGGAGATAGATGGGGAGCAGGGACCCAGCCTCACCCCGTAGGTGCTGCATTCATGGGCTTCCTCCTGTCACCCAACAGGTTCAACACACGCTTCAGGAGCAAGACAACACTGACAGGCTTCTAGGAGACACTGAGAATGGCTGGTGTGCAGAAAACTTCTCCTTTACTCTCTCTCAAATTATTTAATTCCTGTCAACAGTCTTCAATGACCTCAAAATGGGATGACAGGCAAAACAATCCTATTCTTCTGGGCATGAATTACATCCACGCTCCAGCACACCACTACCTGCTTGTTCCTTTTCTAATCATTCCCTTCATCGAGACAAAAGAGCCATCACAATTGAAGAAGTATATCAGTAGATTTTAACGTGGGATCAGGGCAGCTCCCCTTCTGTAACCTCCCTGCAGCAGTTCGAACCCCACCCCTGGCAGCTGGGACAAGGCAGCACGTCCAGGCTTCTGTTTAGCAATGGTCAAAAGGGAATCTCACATTACTAACTCAAAGGATTTTCATGTCAGCTCAAAAGAAAGCTTAATCCTGGTATAGTTCCCTGCTTCCTTCATTCCTCAGCGCAACACAGTGATTTGGTAATGCACATGAATTCAGTGTATATCTGTTATAGAACAGATGAGCTGCACGGTCCCTTCTCTTCCCTCTCCCTTCTGCTCCCATGCAGAAAATTAAAGATCGAGGGTTTCACAGTCTATACTAAAACCACTGGCTCAGATGATGAGTGAAACACTTCTTTTGGAGGATTAACATGGAATAAATGGCAAAGGAATGCAATTACATTTTGGTTTCAGTGACATTAAGCATGAAGAGTATCCTTAGTTTAGGGAACCTGGCAGTATCAAAACTCAGTTGATGATACAGGCCATTAAGGAAAAAAAAGTGAACATGAAATGACCTTTCACAGAAATAGGCAGTTCTGTGAAGAGAGGACTAAAAGCTGTTGTGGTCACCTCAGGAGGCAGCAATGATGAGGAGTGTCATCTCACCCCAGAAGTGCTGGTACAGGCAGCCAGAGCCAGATGGCAGGGGTGGTTTCCTTCAACTAGAAAGCACATTAGGATATAAGGAGGGTTCAGCCATGAGCTCCGAGTTGTGAAACTGAAGAAAAAGGAGCATGTGCTGGGTGTCAAGTTTGACCATTAAAATCCTCTCAGAGAAGAGGCAAGGTAAAAGCAGGGACAGGTAACAGATTCATGGGGAGTGGGAGAAAATAAGATGACCGGAGAAACAAAAACTGTGAATAAAACCATCTGATGAACAGAGAGGAAGCGTAAGTTACCTTGGGAGGCTGAAAATGGCCAGGAGAGGTGAAATAAAGGACTGCAAAGCTGTAGGAAGCCTTAAGCATCAGGACTGGCACACAAGAGCTTCCAGAGAAGCCTTAAACACCCTGGAGCAAATAGCCAGATCAGCCTAAAGAAGCCCTGGGGCATCACAGGGTCTGGGGAGCCAGGGAGACACAAAAGAGCCCATAGAAGACAGTGGGGAGGAAGGGAATGTGGAAATGGCACAAATCAGCACAGAGACAGAACTGATTGACATGTAAGAACTGAAAGAGAAATGGTGGCGCTTGGGAAGAAAGTGCAATAGCCCAAGGGCACGTGAAAGGCTTGCTCAGCACAGAGAAGGACAAGGACAGAGGGATGCTCAGCGGTTTGCAAAAAGCACTGAGCAGAGGGACTGCTGCAGCAAAGCTGCCAAGAAGTCCATCTTCCCACCACTCTCCCTCCAACAGCCATCGCTGCCAACGGCTTTCCGGAGGAGGAATTAAAGTTCCTTGAAGCGGTTTGGCGAGGTGATTCATAGCAGTTCATGAAAAGAGAAATATCTTCTTGAGTCTCAGCTGCTGTTCACCCTCGCTCACCCAGGAAGACTGCAGCAAGGAGCCGTTTGCAAATCTTTAACAGTTAGAGTCAATATCCAGGGCAGCAAACTGGAGCAAAGCGCTGCTCCGTCAGCTCGGCAGGTACCGCATCTTCGCGTCTCTGAGCGTGGAGTGCAGCCCAGTCACCAGCAGTGCCTCACGCTTCACTTCTCCCCATCGTTTCAAACAAGAACCAATAAAATATTCTAAAAGAGGAAGCCCCATCTAAAGCGAAGGACTACCAGTAAAGGCACAGTATACTTTCTGAAAACACAAGGCTAAGAGGTATGACTCAAATTCAACCATGGATGTCTTTCTGACTGAACTCCCCAGCAGAACATATACAAGGTAATCGACTGTAAGCACAGATATTGTAATGCAAAGTGCTCTGGGGTAGTCTCCTAACTTGACAGTTTCTCTCTGTGCTTCACAAGTAACCTGGAAGAGAAAAAAACACCCATTTCTAAATGCAAGGATCCTCCCTCCGCTGTGTGCTCGTACTCCATCTGCCACTACAGGGTCCTGGTCCAGCACTGCTGCTCTTAGGCCATCCTCACCCTGCTGAGATAAATACTAGTGAAAAAACCTGCATTTCAACTACCTGCAAAAGCCAACAGTCAGGCAAAGGCTACAGATCCCAGTAAAATGTTTAAAAAACCCAGACAGATTTATTAATTAGTTATGTGACTTCTCATTGAGTACCACTGAAAGCTTTAATGGACACTGACATACTAATACTCTAGGAGACATGATAAAAAAAAAAAAAAAGGACATTTAAAAACATAATAATCAAGCCTAAGGGGTTAACCCATCAGCTGAGAGGGGTTTCTGCTTCCTTTTCTTCATTTGCATGGACAGTCTCAGCAGGGGCAAAGCCAACTGGGTAAGTAAACCAGCCAAAAATCCAGCATAAACAACCAGCGTACAGAAAGTTAACTCTCTTTTGTTAGCACTCTTCTAGAAGAAATATGAGCTGCTACTTTTTACTAGAGGAGTTTCACACATTTCAGGTGGAGGTGAGGTTCCAAGCTGCTTGCCCATCTGATGAGCAGGAAGGACAAACACCCTCTTGCACCAGCAGCAGCAGCTCAGCATGCTCACAGCCAGGCAGCACTGCCGGGCGAGCCTCACAGCACCCAAGCCAAAGGAACCAACCCCTTGGAATGGTGCTAACACAGGGGGTTTTTCCCTTTCTTTTCCCAGAAGTGGGTCTTAGAGAAACCCAACTGGAAGCACACAAACGTGCTCAGCAGAAGTCTCTGCTTTTAGATTTTACCAGCTGTGCAGTTGCTGTGAGGGTGCCCCCTCGTCACAGGTTGATGTGGCAGCCCAGGGGAAAAGGATTTGCTTTTTTGTGGTGGTCCAACAACTTTATCATCCTTTTTGCCACATAGCCTTAATAAAAGGGAAGTACCCAGTTAACCCGCTTTCTACTCTGCTTTCAGCTCACTCCAAAAGGGAAAAAAATGGCAATTTTAAGCTCTACCACCTGCTAGCTCTCCCTTAACAAACTGTTTGTGGGCATGGCAAAATAGATCACTGCCTCGCTGTCCCACTGTGACTGTCCCTAAAGCTCGCTTTCTAACCCAATAAATCACAAGGTGCCCAGCTTCCAAATTCAGTTTGCTATTCCTCCCCGACAGACTTACTAGATTTTCTTTCTTCCCTGCATTTAACTCCATGAAATGTGCAGTACTTTAAAGCACCATCACTATTATTAAATTTTAAGTATATGGTAACTAGAGAGGTATTAAATTTTAAGTATATGGTAACTAGAGATGTATAAAAGACAGCTTTAAAGAATCCCTCCAAGACAAAGCAGTATATTTTGGTATGCCATCCAGTAAGTATCTCCACAATCAAGCATTTCAACCTTGGCTGTAATTTTAGAAGAGCTACATATAAAATCTTATTTACAGCTGTGTCTTTCCCCTCTTTGTCTTCCCCCAATGGGTCATCCTGGCCTGTTTAGTCCTGTCCTGGTTTAAGTGAGAACAGAACAAATTCTGTTTAGTGACTTCACTTTTCAGCTCAGTTCTTGTAACTGCACTTTCTGAAATTAGGAGCATGTTTTCACACACAGTGTCTGCTTCTGGCAGTGATAACACTCCATGCTTAGAGTTACTACCAAGAGCTAGGGTGCAGACCAAGGGCACTGCTGATCTTATGCCCCACGTCAGGGGTGCAGAAAGTAAAAGGCAGCCAGGACAGGTGACCCCAAACTGGCCAATGTGGGATCCCACCTCTTAGATGCCATATTCAGTAGAAAGCTGAAGGGTCAGGAGGGTCTCAGCTCGCTCTCTTTGCCTTCTTGTTCCACTTCGTCAGCTTTGCTCGGGTCTTCTTCCAGTTTTTTCTTCAGAGCATCCCAGGAGGACTCTGTCCGTTCTGCCTTCGATCCTGAGCTGTGTGTTCCTGAATCCAGTACCAGAATCCAGCTCCTGAACACAGCTCCCGTCTGCTGCTGGGCCCAGTCTGGGACTCTCCCAGTGCCTGCTCCACAGCAGCAGTGGTGACAGTGACATAATTACCAGCAGGGGAGCTGGGTTCATGGAACTGAGGTTATCAGGTTATATATAACTGGTTTTGTATATATTTGTATACATTCCATTTTTATAATTATTATTTTCATTAAAGCTGTTCTAGTTGTCTTTTCCAATCACTAAGTCTCTCTCCCTTATTGCCTTTCTCTTCCCCTTTGGGGAGGGAGGGAAGTGGGGAGGGGGGTTACCAGACAGTGTCTGTTATAGGTCTAAGGGGCCACCCTGACCCTAAACCCTGCCAAGTCCTTAAGCAGGGCTGTGCAGGAAAGGAAGCACTGAAAATGCACTATTGAAAAAACCCCCATCTATATGTCATATTTAACAGATGAGCCCCAAACCCATCATGCATTCACACCATGATGCCTACCCACGAAAAATAAAAAAACCACTGCAATGAACTTTTCATACCAACCCCTGGATCAAACACCAGCGGGTCCCATCACTACCTAGAGCACGTTCAGAAAGGCAAAGGGGCCTCATCAGGAGTGATTACTTCGCAGTAGGGAACCGTGTGTGAACTACTAACAACCTTTTCTTTTTAACACTTTTTAATTTACTGTGTGCTATAGAAATTGTGTTCCCCTTGCTGCATCTGCTACATCATTAGAAGCCACACACCCAGCTTCATCCATCCTGTCCCATTTCAGAGTTCACAGACTACTTCAACTGATTTGAGACATTAGTGCCTTGTGCCTGAGGTTTAGAGAAGCCCCACTTCGACCATCAACAGATAACCTCAGCACTGGCAGCACTAATTTCTATCTGAAACTCAGAACACAGCTTTTCAGGCCAGGAACCCCAACGCACCACCTTTCCAATCGGCCAAAATGAGCAGAGATCTCCAGGGATCCCGCGTCGTGCCAACACACCAGGCTCGTTGGGCAGCCTGGGAAGCAAACGCCGAGAGCACGATCTGCATTTACATCTTTCTCCTACCAACTGGTTGACAGAACAACGACGGGGGGGACTCTGGCCCCGCGAGGCTTTGTTACTGCCGTGCCGGCTGCGGTGGGAGACTCGCTGCTCGTCGGGCGCAGGAGCGCGCTGCGAACGCGCTCTGTTGGGTGGAAAGAGGCACCTCCTGTAAATGTCAGTGCTTTTCTAAAGGTTAAGTAAGCATCTTGAGAAAGGCCTCCGTGCTTGCACGCTTCACCTTAGTGCAAGCTGATAAAGGATTATTGAAAGACAAAAAGCCAGCGCACAGATAAAAAGCTCACGGGTTGATGCTGAACAAGTGAAATTCTCTGTTCCCAGCGTACAGTAGATAACCAATGGCAGATTTACCATTGTTAATTATCAGAGCAAAGTACCAAAGACTGTTTTCTTTTGCCTAATTAATTACCTCGTCTACTGCAGAATGTTAATTCACATACACAATAGTTTCTTATAACTACAGAAGCTCCTCTTTGAGTGTCCATCTGAAACATGTGCCCTTAAGATAAGAATTAGGGATAACTGTGAGGACCCAGCAGCTTTGTGAAAGAAGTCCTACAACCTTATGGGATCTCTGTGCCGTACCAGAAGCTTTATTGTTGGTGTTAGTGGAAAGGAAACAGGCTGGAAAAGCAAGCACCAAGAAAAAGTCCTGCTCTGGAGACAGCCAGACACCCCTCCAGGGTTCACTGCAAAAACACTAACCCCTTCTGCCCTCAGAAACAGGACTTTTGCTCTGGTATCACACACAGTATCCCAGGTGAGAAAGCTGGCTTCAGAGGGTGCGAGGACACACCTCAGTCTACTCACTTTCTGTCCTTTCTCTGGTAGCTCCCCCCTCACTTCCCCATTAAAGGACCATAAAATTAGACCAAACTAAAGGGATGCCAACTATTGCACTACGAAAAAAGGATGAGATTTATTCTCTCCAACAGGAACAGAAGACAAGAGAAGGAAAACAATCAAAAAGAACTAGTACCAGTTAACCTTCTTCCTTTATATATCTAAAGAATAGGAGAGGGGACTGAGAAGTGAGGGAAGAAGATGGAACCTGAATGTGAGGAACACCCTAAGACAAAACAGAATGAGGAACAACAGATGATGAGCAAACAAAATAAGCTGCAGAGGAGAAAAATAAGTGAATAAAGAAAAACGAAAGAGCAAGAGTGGTTCAGAATCAAGTCTGGGAGGCTGGAATAAGCATCACTGAAACAGCTCAAAAATTTCATGAAGAAAAAAACCCCAAAACCAGACCTAAATCATAAATAGAAGGAAAAAGAAGGGTAAAACAGTACAAAAAGATTAAAAGCAAAGGAGAGATCAACTTTAAAGATTACCCTACAAAAAGCTTACAAATGCTCTAATGAGAATGCAAGGCAGGTTACCACCAAAATGTCAACCTCTACTCAAAGATTAGTCACAGCTTGCAGAAGTTCAACCAAAACAATCATACCTTCCAGGAGCTCAGCACCTTGAGAGGAAAACATTACTTAGCTCGATCCCAGGCTGATTTGATCAGAACAGGAAACTCCTACATACAGAGTGCCACAGGAAAGGCCTTTTCCTTGAGAGGTCTTTGATTTTTAGTAGCAGATGGGATTGGAGAAACTTTGTAGCAGTGCCTGCTTTGTCTCGCTCTACAGAGGATGCAGTTAAGACTAAAAGAGGGTTAGAGCAGCATTGGCATCACCATTTAACCTGGCTATTCTGGCTTGCTTCACTCGGCTCTGGAGAAAACACCACCAGATTCTGCTACAGAGACATTGGGAAGGAAAACTGCAACTCCTCAAATGAGCAAACTGCTGATGCACGTCCTGCTGCACCTTCCTGGCTGCAGCCACACAGGAAAGCACCTCTGGCACCTACTGCCAATCACGTGGGCTGAAAAGATGTGCCAGCTCCTGCTGGAAGCCCTGCTAAACTTCAGAAAGAGACAACTTCACCCCCACACCCCTGCCAGTGCTGCGTCAACTGAGCAGAAGGTGGCACGAGGCAGCAATCCTCTAACAGCCTGCTCCTCGCTTCTTCTAAACTCTCTGCACCCCCTCCAGCACCAGAGACACCAACTATCCAAAGAGCAATCCATGGAGCTGCTGGCTTTTTACAAATAGAAATGTTACTGGACCAGCTCTGAGTATACAAGCTGTGCAGCATGGCAGATGTGGGGAAAGGCAGGTCACACGACTCCAACTACAGGCAAACAATCTCAGTATCAATGAAGATGTTAAAACCTGAGTCTCCAAAGGCTTGCCAAGTGACTTGGAACAACTCCCCTTCCTGCCTTCTCTCCCCTTTGCACCCATCTGAAGAGAAACTCTTCTCATTCCTACGTGTAACGTGATTCATGTGCAGTTCTCAGTGGACCAGCACGCAGCTCCTACACTTGAGTCTATCTTATGAGATGTAAGGTGTTTTCAGTCACTGAAAGCAGCATAACATATCAAAAAATTCTCAATTTTCATTGCAATTATTTCTGACATACTTCATGGCAATATTTATCTGTCCTTGAAACAGTGTCAGAGTAGACGCTGCGGTAGGTTCAGCAGGAATCTAAACAAAAGGCATCGCTACTTTTGGATGAACTTGCTCTCTGCAGTTTCTGCTGGCTGCTATTTGTAAGACAACAATAACAAGACATGATGTTTGGAGAAAAATGCGCTGGTGTAATTTGCATGAGGAAAATCAAGCTATTCAGTCTGATTTTCCAGAGGAGGGTCACATTCTTTGCATTAGTATAATATTTCGCAAATCCTCCAAAGTGCAGCAGCACACAAGGATGTGGTTTGTTTCTCTTTCAAACAGTCATCTGCAAGCAATTTCATTCAGTTAAATATCAGAATTAAATTTTAGCCATAGTAGTGCTTCTGTGCAAAGGAAATGATGTTTTAAACAGGCATGCAGATGTGATGCTGCAGATTGGGGCTTAAAAAAAAAAGTCAGTAACTAAAGGGGAGAGAGGCAGTCTACACACACACACACACACTTGTTCCTGAATTTTTATTCCCAAGTAGAGCCACAAAGAGACAATTCTACTCCAAAAATCAAAGTTCTTTATACTGAGCTAACTAAAACCCCTTCAGAAGTAGAACCAAACTATTATTGGAAGAAGCATTTGTTGCTCCCAGAACAAGACAATAAAATTTATCAGAAACACTCTGCTTCAAATTCAAAGTTTTTTTTAATTCCTTCTCACGTCTCTGTTTAGATGAGCCCAAATAAAGTTGTGATAAAGCACTCTCAGCTACCTTGACTTAGAGACAGAAGCAGAAGACAACGCTGCCTTGCAGGCACAGCAGCACGACTTCCCAGATCTGGGTTAGTACAGACCTAGCAGCTATGCAGGATTGCCCACGACAAACCAGGTTCAGCATCCCACACTCCCGCTGCTGGGTGCCCCTCTGGTTGGAGCACATTCAACTCAAGCTCACTGGAATGCACAGGACTGGCTCCAACTACCAGGGAGAGGACAAAAACAAACCATGCCTAGTTACTAGCATGTTTTTTTGTGAAGACACAAATCTACCCCAGACTACCGTTGTCTCAGAGGAAAAAAACCTAAAAACTCCACTTTTAATTTTTTGTTTTATTTTCATCTCTTCCAGGTGAGCCCAGGATGTATTCCTGTTCCCCCTGCTCCCCATGATCAGGGGGTAACAAAGCTGGAGGTAACCACTTCCCACATGGAAATTCGGAGAGAATTTAAGTACAGAAACAACCAGAGAAAGACAAATACTTCAATGCTTCCTATAACCACCCCTCAGCACAACAAACCAGAACACCTGACCACCATCCAAGATTGGGGCGAAGGAGGTTCACGATGGGCAGAAAGCTCCACTGACCCTGTGCTTTCCAGCTCTCATAGAAACAGTTGGCACTTCGAGTTTTATTTTGTAGTGAAGGGCTTCTAGACTCTTCTCCTTCTGCAGCAGCTATCTGGAGAGGTGGAATGACTTCAAAAATTTTGTTTTAATATTTTGTTGGGAATATTCTTTCTTTTGTCTTAAGGCAAAACAGCCACATTTTGATACATCAAAATTAAAGTTCGTAGAAGCACAAAACGATTTTCTCTTCTTTCCAGTTCTGTGTCTGGCTTGCAGAAGAGGAGCTCTGCTTGTCACAGGGGAATGCCTCTAAGGGGAGAAGTCTTCTGGGACAGTGTCTGCCCCCTATACCAGGGCTGTGCTAACAGGCATGATCTAGCTTGAGTTCACCTGGAAAATTAAAAGCTCTGTGTAGCTCTTAAATATTTTATGATTGAAAAGGGATCATATCGAACAGAGAGCTTTGTTTACAACTTGGCAGAGTGAATGGAAAATATCACATGTTGGTATTTGCATTTATCACCTCTGTGCTTTGGGAAATAGGTAACCACATGTACAGAGACTAAATCCTGGCAGCAGCTGACAGCCAGCCAACCACCACCCTCCCATTCAAGCCAGGATCTTTTCAAATCCATTCAATTCCCAAAATTTAAATGCAACGATACCTATAAATCAGAAACAAACTCTCTAGTGTTCTGGGAATGAAATAGTGCTAAACTACGTGGTAATGCCAAGTAAAGAAATACCTCCCTCCCTATAATAAGCCCACAGAAGACCACAGCCCCTTACTTAGCTATTTGCTACTGTGGGATTATTGCTGAATTATTGCTCAAAAAGAGTCTAATAAAATTTGAGTAAAACCAGAACCATTCCCACTGTTGTTATCAAAAGACTTGTCTGTACTGCATAATAAACTCTGTTACAGGGAACGAAAATGGGAGTATAAAAATTCACTCGGACGAATGCTTTCCTAATGAAAGTAAAGTATTTATCACTTGGCAAGTCTTACTTTTTGATTCTGAGTACAGTATTTTGGGGTTAAGATGCCTAATGGCTACAAAATTAAGATATGTCTTTTATCAGGACATTGAAAAATGAAGAGTTTTTTCTTTAAATCAAGGAGCAAGGTAAAACAAGCCTTCTGACCATGAAAAGCGTTTCTGTGGTCCACTAATGTAAAATGCTGCTTGACAGATCAATTGGGTCTACACTAAGGGCTAAATATACATGTCACTGGTTTGTGCTTTTTTATAATCATTTGTATTAAAGCAACACCTGAATTAGCACTATTCTGTGTTGCTAAAACACGAGCGTGAGTGCCCTAATTGCAGGCCAATTAAAAATCCATGGACAAAACTGCCATTTAATTCTGTGGTACGGTGACAACTTTATAACCTGGAGCCTTCACAGTTTGCCACCAAAAAGGTGGGGAGAAAACCACAACAAAACAAACCCCCATGCAACAAAAAAAAGCCCACAAAAAAAAGACTTAAGCCTGTTTTACAGAAGACAAACAAAGGCGTATGGAGAACAAGTGGCACATCCAACGTCATACGGTTATTGGGAAGAGAGCCAGGAATGGAATTTAGGTGTTGATCTGCTTTTAGCTCCCAGTTTTTCTGGTCTATAACCATTTTTCATCTTCCTTTAAGCCCTCGCCAGCCCCCAAACGCATTACTCACAGCAGTCCTGAATTCCAGTTTATTGATTAAAGCGATGGGCAGAGAGTTCGTATTAGTCTGGGCTCCTCCACCGACTCAGGGTCTGACCTCTGACGTGGGTGTTAATCTCAGCACTCTGAAGTCCTCTGTTAAAGGTGCTCTGAACGATAACGGTTCAATTTTCATAGTCCGTTGAGCACCCCCACTTCCCATCACCATCAAAAGCAGCTATGGGTGCTTCGCTTCTCCGCCAGCCAGGCCAGAAGTTCAAAGTATAATGATCAGTGCAGAACGGTACCATGCTAAGTGGAGTAGGAGCTGCTAAATGAGAGCTGTTACAGTTGAGGAGGTCAATGTAATTTTACTGCTGTGCTGGTAGGCTGAGAACACTCGTGCTCAGATGCTCGCAGGATTTCCTGGAGTTCAAAATGGGTTTCACAGTCTTTCTTTTTTTTCTTTGTCGTTTCGGATCCCAATTAGCCAATGAGCCTTCTCTGCTGGGGAGGGGGCAGCCAGGAGTAGACAAATTCCTTGGTCTCATTACTTGTGTTTCATTAAAAATAAATAAGATACTTAAGGGGAAAAAACCCAGTATTACCAAAGGTAAACATAGCAGGAGTTTCAAATGAATGTTGACATAGCACAAAACACATGTCAAATATTTGTCAATGAACTTTTCAATGTTATTCAGGGGAACTTTTGTTTGGGTTTCGCTTTTTTTAATATTTTGACACTCTGTCATTATTTATTCCTTTTCCAAGGCAGGCTTTGCTTTTAGCTGACAACCCCATAATTTTTTATCTAAACCACACTATTCACATACTAAATTTCAGAAAAACATTTCTGAAAGCATGCTGTCCCCAGCATTTAACCAGCAGCTTGCCATGCGGCTGAGCCCTCTAACCTCAGCACTTCAGCAGCAGACTTCACAGCAACCGCTGCCCTAAGAGAGAAGCAGGGACAAGGGCAGATTTTAGGACGACAAAGAGGACGCTTTCACATCGACAGAAAGATTTATGATATTTAAATTGTTCAGCCAAACTACTACAACGTAATTAGTGAAGTTCAGATGGTTATCCCGTACCTAAATGCACAGATACTCTCCACTGCAGCTGCTTGTAGAAAGCTTTGACGGGCTAATTGGCAATAAAAAGTAAGATTAGAAGGAAGAACCTTGAGAAGTAAAGTTGCCTGGTGTGATGTTTAAAATACAACTTTGAATTCAATGCTCTGCCAGCTCTATTGATTGTATTAGCCATGGATACACTGGGCCAACTTCCACACCCCCAGGTAAGCTGCTCAGCTCATGTGACACTCCATGAAATGTCTCCTAAGTCTCCTCAGTAACATTCGTGTTTGACAACACGCTAATCAACACCAACTAAAGCCATGTGATTTTTCTAGGACCAAGCAATACCCACATCACCTATTCTGAAGTCATATGACTGCGTTACAGGGACAGCCATTGTCAAAAATCTGGGTTTAGGCTTCTTGAAAGCTGGTGGCAATTTTGAATTTCAGTCCAAACGCCATGTCACCCTTCACAGGCTTGGGAGTCTTGCCAACAAGGGTACCACACTAGATTGAACAGTTTCTTAGTTCCAGCTTGAACTTTAAATAGAAGAACCCTCGGTCACCAGAAGGCGTCCTTCCTGTGTTTCACCATTTGATGGATACTGACCTCAAAGCTACACTGCATTTAGAGCATTAAACACCTTTTCTGGAGACTCAGCAAGTAGTGTTTTCGTTTTAGCTGGGCCAGGATTCAGCTATTTCAACAGAACAGTCCCATTTGTACTCAAAGCCGAGGACCAGACCCCACCACCACCCAGTACAGCTGATTTCTATCAATAAGATCTGAGATTATGCAGGACAAGTTTTCCCACTAAGTCTTAATGCAGAAAATAGAAACCATCTTAAGTATCTAAACAAAATGCTCCAGCCATAGCAGAGATCTCCATATGAGAACAAGTTCAGCCGAGTTCCCAGAGGGAAAGAAAAAAAAACCAACAAAAAAACCCACACAAAAAACCCCCACAACCCTACAGAGACAATAGAGTTGTCTGTAACAGCTGACAGAAGTTCAGATGCAGCTAGTCAAGTGCAGTCAGTTATGATTCAGTTGTATAATAGCATTTGCACTGACAGACAAGACAATCTTTCTTACAACTGTCTGTAGCTTTTTGGCTTGAAGAATCTTGATGCTCTTATAAATTGCAATTTCCCATCACATTCAAAATGTCTATATATTTTTACAGGACACAAGGCATTTGTATGGCATCTGTTACAAAATATATATTCCTACAGCCTAGAAAATGCATTTCAAGTCTTCATACATTAAGTCTGATTTATTCAAGCTCATGGAAAAACTATTTCCAGCAATCTGTCTTGAACACAGGATGCACAGTAGTATGAAGAACTGGGGTGCCAGAGACCGGCTTCTGATTCTCTGCCCTTCAGCAACAGGACAGAGAAAAGTTACCTTGACCTGAAAGTAATGTAAATTGAAAGTGCCGCAACCTGAACTACTCCAAGAATGTAATTCTAATCTCATTTACCTGACATCATTAATCTGTAAAGCACTGATCATCAGTCAGTTACCCCAGAGTTCATTGCAGTTGTCAGACAGCATCCCTGTTTACAGGGACATTACTCTTAAGCACAGAGATGGAGTTTTTATTCAGATCACTTAGAGATAGCTACTATTTGCAGACTCTCTCCAGCTGAGAGAGGCAGAGCCCAGCACTGCAGCACTCAGCACGTTAACACACCCAGGAACACACAGTGCTTGGTTATTCAAGGGTTTCCCAGGGCAGTTCCTGCCCACCCTGCACTGCTGCCAGGAGCTGCGCATTGAGAAACGGAGCCCCCAGATACAGAGACCACAACAGAACTATTAAAAGCCCAAAGGTACATTTACCCCGAAGAACCTCTGCAACTTGATAATCCTCGTATCTCACGGTCTCCAGTGAGAACCCAGAGCTGTCAGAGCTGGCACTGCCCCACTGAGTCCAAAGCCCAGTCAAGAGTATCAGCGGATGTAGCCAGCTCAGCACAAGTCAGCGGTGGTGGGTAACAGCTACGCTAAGAGATCCAACCATGACAAGGGCATAGCAAAGGCAAGGCACAAAAACACAGCATCGCACAGGACTTGCTCCCTAAACTCTGCTCTCCTGAGCACAGTCTCCTCGGGTGACTACAGATTGTCCTGGAGATGGCATAAAGCAGAGGTGCAGTAGCCGTGCGGCAACTGCTGCTACCTCCCCCTCACAGCGCTTCCCAGATGCTTTATAGATCCCTTACAAACACCCAGGAGCCACAGATAAGAACTTTTACATTTCTGTTGAGAGATTTTCTACTTACTAAAAGGTTGTCTTTATTTTTATTATCATCATTATTAATATAGACCCTTATATAGCTTCCTGCTTTGGTTTGGGATCATTCATTCTCTCTACAACCTACTTGTGACCCCTCCATCCAGAGCACTGAGCAAATCTAAGTCTGCAAAGAGCATTCCCAAAGTGTGGGACAGAGCGAGCAGGTGATGTCCTGCCACGGAACCAGACTGCTACCACACTTGCCTTCAAACAAGCTTGTGCTGCTGGGCGTTCAATCCAGCCCACAGGAAATCATTTCGGCACGTACACAGCGTCCCTACTTCACTCAATACACAGCAGGAAAAGGCAAACAACAACCTCCACACTTTAAAGGAGAGAAAAAGCTTCACTGTGACACCAGTTTGGAAGAGATTCACAAGACTGTCTCAGTAGCAGCTCTTTAGAGGAGGGAGACAAGAGCCGGTGGAGGCTGCCTTTTGTTCGCAGCTGAAGTGGGCAGGCACTCCAGGGTAAGTACAGAGTACTGCAAAGAGAGAAACTGCCTGGTAAGGCAGCAGAACGAAGCAAATATTCAGTCTCGGCTCAACCACTGCCTTTAGCACAGCACACGCCAGCAGGAACTGCACTGCAGATTCACAGCTTCTTCATAGTGGGCACCAGAAACAAAGCAGCCCAAGAGGGAGCAGCACAGGGGATACCTCTGCAGCTCGCTGCTCGAGCGGACATGGCCAGACACACAGCACAGCACGTGGTACCATGCCAATGAACTGATTTCGTCTAGAAACCGTAGTTGAGTCTTTTCTCTTTGGAAACCACAGCCCACGCTCTTGGCTTTTAAATAGAAAACGCCAATCCATGGTAGTACAAAATAGCAGTCATCTTAATTCACCCTTATAAATTTGTGGCAGAGCTCGTAAAGTGTGTCTGGAGAACATCAGCAAATCAGCCAAAGCACGTGGGCAGCTTGGACGGGGAGAGTGACCCACTCTTTTACCGGGGGAAATGGAACGTGCTTCACATCATCAGGAACTTATAACCGAGACTGCACGTTGCACAACAGTCTTCCATAAAATGCCTCTAAGTTTTGGACTTAAAACATCGTACTGCAACCTGCCTCCAGTGGACTTTGCTATAACAATGTTCTTTTTACAGCATAGCGGGCTAAAAGCTTGAAATCCCATCAGGTCACCGGACTGTGCACACTGCAAGAGCCAGCCCAAGAGCCAGCCCCCAGTCTGAGTTCAGCAAAGCACTTTCAGATTTAATGATGCACAGCCAAGCCGAGCAGTGGAAAGAACACAAACCTCTGCTAGGAGATTTGTGATGTGGGCAGGATTGCAGCTGTTGACTTCAGCAGGGACACCGAGATGGCCTCTGTCAGAGAGCTCCACCAGAAATCTTTGTCCTTTTGAAATTCAATTGCTGTTTATTACCAAATCAGCTTTCACGCTGGAATGTTGCTTTCAAAAGGTGTCAACAATAGGCTCATAAACCTTCTTAAAATTCAAGGTCTTCAATAGAACATGAACATGGGCTTAAGTGCATTACTGGTTTGGGCTTGACTTGCCATTTTTTGCGTAACATAACAGGAACACATTTCTTCTTAAACTAGAAATAAAAAGAAATGCCACCAGCACAGCATGGACTTAAGTGGTCGCTCAGTGAAACATTCAGGACATTCATCTGTCAGGCAATGTCACCTTCCACAAAACCTATGTCTGGGAGTTGACAACAGCTAGTCATACTAATACAACAACATTTATTTATCCAAACTGGATCTCGAATACATTACAAAGTGCAACCTCGCATGAAAAAATCACGCTCAGAAACCAAAGAGGTTCCTCTAAGGCAAACCACAAGACGTAAACAGAAGTATTAATAATCAGTCTCCGAGGAACAGCATCTACGTCAACCAGTGCAATTATTTCTCCTTTAAAATATTAATAAAGATAAGGCTGCGTAGCTTTGTGACGTTATCTTAGGATTGCAAGTACTTGCCAGCACACCGACCGTGAGAGCGAAGTTAGCGGCCACCTGCAGAAATGTGCCCGGGACGGTTCCTTCCCACAGCCTTTAAACCGAGAGAGGACGTTCCAACCACTCCAGTTAAACTGAAGTTGAGCACTGAAGAATCTTCTCCAGCTGCCTGTGGACACTGGGAACACTTGCCTAAACTCCAAGCCCAAAGCAAAGTCTAGGTGAGGTTGCTCTCTTTCGCCAGAGGATAATTTTCATCAACACCGATGTCTGCGGAAAGATGAAGCTGCTTCCAGCTTCGGCACTGTGTGTTGGCACACTGGGAAGTGTGGGTGCTGCTGAAAGCCAGGAAAAATCATTCAGAAAACATAGAAAATGCAGCTTCTATGTTGCATTTTAATTGCAATATTTGGCAAACTTGATGTTGTTTTGGGGCTGGGTACATGAATTATTACATAGCTGCAGTGAGAGAGATTAAATGATCAGCACACTACAGTATGGAAACACTTCATGATCTGAAGAGCATGGCCAAAGTCTCCTTCACCAAATGAAGAAATTACAAGGTTTTAATAGAATTCTAGGAGATATTTTGACTAATTCAGGTAAGTTTCAAGCTCCAGACCACATCTACGTGTTTATCTAGTGGCAGGCACAGCACTGAAAGATGGAGATTAATTTTTCATACTGAAATTTGAAATGTTCCACACAACTCTTTTGAAGGAGGATGGAGCAAAAGGATGTAGCACAGAGCACGGCTCTGACTTTGAGAGCCTTTTGGTGGACAAATGCTTATGAAAAGCCTCAAAGCCATGACAAGAGGCTTCTCTGGGGTCTGATGCTTTTTTCAACTCATCCAGTTAATAGCAGAGATCTTGGTAAAACAATCACACACGTTCTGATCACAACCTATAAAGGAAACTGAAATGAGTAATTCATTTTGACTGATGCATCTGTAACACCAGACATACAGAATCAGCCTGGGAGTTGACTCCAGAGAATCCTACAGCCTGAACAAATCTGGGGCCAAGCAAGTGCAGCAGGCTGATCCAAACACAAAACCAGGTTCTTAGAACAGCCCACTAAGGAAATTACTACTTCAGCTAGATTCTAGGTGGTGGTGTAGGTCCCAGAACCAAATGCTGGTGACAATCCACAAGAGAAATTGTTATCCAAGCAAATCAAACACAACAACTGTTGCTTTGGAGGATACACAGAGAGCAATGCTGGAACATGGAGGTGACACGCTGCAGTGACTCAAAACTCTGTGTAGATGCTTTCCCTGCCACCCCAGGCACGTGTAAAAAGAGCAAGGAGGCTGCCTAGCAAAGAACAGGGGCTCATGCGTGATTCTGATGCTCTAAAAAACAGCAAGAGGGAGAGTGAGCAAGAGAACAAACATTTAATTCCCTTGTAAAACAGATGACTGCATTGTAATTTACTAGCAGCTGCTGGCAACAAGCACCACACTCTCATATTCCTATTAACCAAGCTGCAGCTGATTTATTAAAGGCTCAGAAACATCAAAACAAATGACTGTAACATCATTTATATTACTATTTACAGCTCTTTAATAGGGTTACATGAAGGGGCAATGCAGCACAAACTGGAATCTGGTTACCAGGCTGTCAAGCAGCAGCATCTCTCGACTGCACCAGGATCCGGCGCTGAGCTCCTCTCTCTCATTTCCCACCCTCACCCGCCTGCCTGCAAGGCTCCAAGGTGCTGGAAAGAGGTGGTGGCAGGGCCAGCAAAGCATCCCAAGCCGCACAAATACTCAGCAGCCTGCTGCTAGTCCATAGAAGGCTGGTGTAAAACCAAACCAAACCAAAAATGCACCAACAAAAGCCCTGAAGGAACCCTCTGCCCAGCAGCGGGGCTCGCTCCAACGCTGTCGCGCCGGCGAGGACTCGACGTTGTCGCTGCCGCGCAGAGCACGCTGCCCCAACGGCCACTGCTGCAGCCAACGGCACCGTGCTCCAGCACGGGCCGTGCCCAAAGCAGCCAGGGATCAATACTGGCCCTGGGACTGAAGTCGGGCTGGTTTTTTTAGAGCTCGCTCTCCTGGTGTTGCCTGATGTGTCCCTTAAGCCAGGACTCCTCAAACCCCGATCGCTCAGGCGTCCCCCTGGCAGACAGGGGACAACGTGCCCAGTACAGTACAGGACCAGCAGCACTTCCTGGCTCTGTGCAGGGCTGGGCACACTGATGCCCTCCAGCCTGGCCCTCTCCCCATCGCTCAGATGAATGCAGGGTGCAGGCATAAGCAGTTTTAAATTAGGTTTTTATTCTTCTTGTCTTCATCTTATCAGGAAAACAATCTACCAGGACTTTTATTTCCTTCTCTCACGCTGTTTTGAGTTAGCATACCTAAGGGCAGTGGCACAGCTGCCACAGTCTAGGAACCTCAGCCCCAAGTCACTAATATTAAATCCCAAAATACCAGGAGTGCATCAGAAATCAGCCCCTGCATGGAAGGCAGAAACCGTTCAGCCCACTTCACGTCTTAAGCGATCTACGGATCCTCTCCACGCAGATGGATTTCCATCTCAAAACCACACAGATTTTCCCATACAACACCATGGGATGAACATCAGGTGCTTGGATGAGACCCCAGCTCCAGCCAGAAGAAGAGGCAGTGTTTGAGGGCAGGCTCCCCCGAAACCCCAGCCTCTGCTGCCAGCACACACAGCAGCTCTTCACCTCCTCCAGCCCCCGAAGAAGCAACACGGCATCGTCACAAGCCATGGATCGCTCTATCTACCAAGATAATGTTCTAAGCGGTGACAGACTATCTCATCTAAAGACTCTTTTCTAGCTGACAAGACATACTTAAAAGGTTTTTTAAATTAAATGGGAGCTCTGTAATAAGAACATAAACCCTTTATCAGAGGTGTTGAAATGGAGGATTCCTTTGCTGTATAAATTTCAAAAGGAATTCCCAGCCCACCCCACGAATTTTGAACCAATGTGTTCAAGCCTCTGGTTTTCTCTAACTCATAAAAGCTCCAGATAGTCAAATATTATGCTTCTGCTTTTTAAATATTTCCATTTAAATGTAGATTTTGACCTTCTTGCCAATGAAATATTAATAAAGGAATAAAATATATATTAGTCTTCTTCTGAGGGAGAGGTCTCTAATTCTGTCCTGTTCCCCATCGGTTTTTTGAAGAGGATTTCTTCAAACCATGGTGAATTTATTCCTCATTCCTACACTTTTTTAGGCCATGGCAGCTGAAAGCAAAAAGGTGATCCCTTTAACATCCCAGGGGAGAAAAAAGGAGGAGAGATTCTGTTTCTCTAGATCAATGAAAAGTAAACAAGGACACCACAGAAACTGTATAATTTCCAGCCCGATACAAAAGCTAATTTAATTTGAAGTAACTGTGTTCCTAAACAAGGAGACGGTATCAAGATCCACTGAGACCTCCACCTCTTTATGTAACTGCAGCCCATTGAGTAGGCTTGAGAATAAAGGTCACAAATTGCCCTGCTTATCCATCTTCATCATTGTTTAAAGATGAACAGCCCCTTCCCACAACATTACTTCTCTTTCTCACTCCTCCTTTTTCGTTACCAGAAGGGAAAACAACAGAAGAGATCCCGGTGCTGCTGCACCAATGCAGTGCTGTTTGGAGGGGACCAGTTCTGTCCTGCTGATTTAAAGGAGAGCCAGGCTGGCCCCCAAGGATGCTCTACACCTCTAACTGCAGCTGCATCTGGAGAAACGTTTCATCAACGCAGAACAACCCCCTCTTTTAAAGGCCATGGTAGGATGCGCTCCAAAAACCTCGCGTGGTAAACACTGTTGGTATCCAACACAAGACCCTCAAGCCCCTGCTGTTGCGCTGCTTGTTTCCACTTTGAGTCCTGGTTTAGTTAACAATGCAAAGCTACCACAAGAGCGGTGGGGAAGGGGAACAGAAATCATCTGGTAACCTACAGAAAGATGAACGAGAGCTGCAAAATCTACCCCGGGATGGACTGAGACCTTGAGAACCTGCAGGTGCCAGGTAAGAAATATGTCGTGTGATGAAGCCGAGCCTGGAAGGGTTCTCAGTCACTGCAGAGTGCTGCCCTGAGCTGAACGCTTGCTGGAGAGAGCCATAAAGCACACAGTCAGCAATTCCTCAAACTTTATTTACCAGCTTCTGCTGTTAATTCTCATGCTAGCGCCTGTCTAATCTAACTCACGGAAATATCAAACCTGACTTTTCAAGTATATTGCTCTTATCTTTTGGCTAAATTACAGCCCTGTGCCACCAGCCCAGGTCTCCTCGCCACCTCCAGAGCAGGATATAATTTAGAGAGGGCAGGATTCTGGAAGGCAGCTACGAGAGTTAAATGCCCAACTCCAGCTAAATTTCAATAAGCACTGGGTGCCTAATTCCCTTAGGCTCCTTTCAAAT
Source organism: Actenoides hombroni (assembly GCA_024336885.1). Lineage (NCBI taxonomy): Eukaryota > Metazoa > Chordata > Aves > Coraciiformes > Alcedinidae > Actenoides > Actenoides hombroni. The sequence goes on from WUAM01000107.1 coordinate 10,696,037, forward strand.
TCTAGCACTTTCTTTTTTTCTTTCCTAAGATGCTAGCACGGAAAGGTCAACCTAATTTGTCATAGCAGCAAGTGAAGGCAAAAGATCAGCACATGCTGACAGGCTGTCTGAGAGGTTTCATTATAGAGCTGTTTACAGCATTTATTTCTTCTGTTGTTGCTGCTGTTTTCAGGGTCAAGGAACCGAGATCGCATTTCAGGAGCAGAGATCACTGGCCAGGAAACAAAATACTTGCATTTTACTCCCCTCTCACAGGCTAGTTTGACTCATACACCACTAACTGTTGAGATTTTTCTGAATGACCACACGGTTGTTGAAGTTTATAGTAACACACGTAGCAATTCTAAGGCTAAATAACAGTGCTAACATCACCAATTAGCATTAATGCAGCTACAAGTCTGAAAGGGAGCATAACACCAGTCTTCATTCACAACAGCCTATCAGCCAATCCAGGCAATCCATTGGAAGTTTGTTTCCTTTGGAACACAAAACTCTTTCTGTGAAGGAGAACTGCATCAATGTGTAATTATTTCTGAAACAGTCTTTCTTGACAGCTTTTGATATTCTACAGATCCTAGAGGAATAGCCTAAAGGCCTGCACCACCACTAACACACACACCAAAGGACTACAGCCAACAGATAAGGAAACACCAATGCAAGTGTTCAGTTGCCATTAAGGTTCTCACCAGCTGCTACCTCCACATCAAGGCCAGGAGCAGGGTGTGCCAAGCTCATGTAAGAGAGGACACTTAGGGCTGTCCCCAGGTCAGGATATGTGCCCATTTGTGGGTGCTTAGGTCAGTGGGTGCCTGCAACAGGCTCCAGCACACAACTGCCCTGGCAAATGCTCTGTGGCCATTTTACAGCCTTGATGATAAGAGAAGGAAGAGAGCAGCAGCTTTGGCAAGGTTGATGCTAAACTTCTCACAATTTAAAGAGGACAACAGAGAGTCAAAGCAAGCAAACTGAGGGCAATTGCATGGCTAAGAGCCAAGCCTCAGAGATAAAAGACAGTAATGGAAGACCTTTGGCCACAGCCAAAAGTTCAGCTGACAATAGGATTTCTCTTCCAGTAGCAGGAAAAGAGGAACCTTTAGGTCAAGTAAACCACATCTCCTGACTCTGCCTCTAAAGACTGCTAAAAAGGTCAAGAGATTTTGTATCTCTCAGCTATGTGATGAAAGACTGTGCCACATACCCATTTATTTCATATTGCTTTTGTCAGGCGATGGCAATATTCACGTGTGATGAACGGAGCTGCAGGCAATGGAATCTCACATTCACATCTCACATGTCCACATCATCTTGCCTAGACACTGAAGGCAAACATATCAGCTAAAGAGATCGAGTAAAAATACTGGTGACATAGATAAGGTAATTTTCTCAACTCTGAAGGAAATTAAGGGTGAAAATTACTCCGGAAGAGCACTGTGAAAGTTATGGGACCATTTATGATGCAGCTTCATACTGTTTTGCTTGGAGAACACAAATGGGATTTTAGATGGTCTAAAGCCCTTTGCTGGCACTCTGCACGGCCAGAAATCTCTTGCCATCACTCCCACCATCGGTATTTCTTTGTGTTATCAAAAGTAAAAAAAAAAAAAAGGGGGGGGGAGGGTGAAACAGGGGACAGACGGGACAACAAAAATCAACACAGCTTCAATGTGGGGGGGGTTTACATAGAGAAACAACTTCCAAAAAACCTTTCACAAAACCTCTACACCCGTACAGACAGAGCAGACAGAAGAGATTCAGCGACAAAGAACAAGCCTTTCCCTCCCACCCTGCACTCCGCAGCCGTGATCCCGGAAGATCCATTTTCAGGTAAGAATCCACAGAGGCTCTACTGGCTTTCCATTCTAGATTTCTTTCTCCATTCAAATGGCCAGCAAGAGAAGAAAACTCCCAACCCAATTTATCTAAGTGTCTTCAGCAATATCCTTTACAGAATTCCTAAGAGTTGCTGGCAGTTGTTAAGCTGGTGCTGTTTAACTTGGACATCTGTCCACCCAGGCGGAGATGACCAACTCACTTTACATCACCGGCTAGCAATCAAATAATAATTACTTTGGGTTACTACAGACTGGAGCTGGATTTGAGCGAATGATTTCAGAGCACTGGAATCCATTACCAATAACCCAAACCATCTGGGTTCTCGTCTCCGTTACAAAGAAAGCAGCAACAATTCCAAACATTAATTCAGACACTAAGTACTGGCTGGATCACCAGTCCATGGGAGCAGTGGCATGTATTCTGATATAATTACCTCAAGATGGAAGCTACACGGACAACCTACGGAGAACAGTTCAGAGTTTACATTCTGTGCCGCATCGAACTCTCCAGAGTTATAGGGAAAAGGTTTGTATTAAATAAAAAGCTCCATTTAACATTATTTCCTTTGCAAAGGCAAGCTGGATAAGGCTGGTGGAAAGCAAGGATTTTGTAAATGTAGCATGCAACCTCCCAGCAAAAGGGAAACCAGCTAATGAGCAGTAACTGTGATTTCTGTAACAAGTAAGTTAGACTGTGCAACAAATTGGTACATCCAAATAAACAAATCCCTGAATCCCCTCGGTTTGCTTTTATGAAACAAATGAGTCAGTGCTGACTAATCGTATTATAATACTGGGAGGCTTGTAATAGGCTTACAAACCGTGTGTTTACAGGCTCATTATTGTTCAGGGCTTGCTGAGATAATCAGGAAGCTATGGGAGAAACACTTTGGAGTCAAAATCTTATCAGATATGTTTTGGAACTGAAATCAGTTTGCAATTCAGCCCAAGACAGAGTACGAGGGAGTGGGACTGAAGTGACTGAAAAGGAACAACATTCCCTCATTTGGGACCACAGATCTCTTCTTCAAAGCTACATCTAACCAAGGGGACCCAAAGGCAAGAACAAAACAGAGATCCTCCCAGTTTTTGCTGTGGAAACTAGGGCTGAACACCCTCTGGAGTCAACCACCCCCTCTGAGAAACCAGCTCCTCTGAATGGACAATTTCAGTGGAAAAAAGAAAAATGAAAAGAAAAAAGGGCATTTCTTCACTACACACTGGAAAGGACTGAGGTATACTACACCTTGTTGGCTTTTTTTTCCATTTGCTATTTAAAAAGGTATCTATCAGAATCTTATAAATTCTTAACATGGTAGGACATGTGAACCAGCCCATGGAGCAGAGCAGGCAGTTGCACCTCACCTTTATAAAACAATTTGTAAAAGCAAGATCACAATTCTCCTTTTCTACAGACTTTTATTGTAAAAATCAGCAAAACTCTACAGATTTTCTCTCTGCTAAAAGCTACAAGCCTGTTTCATTAGGATTGTGGGTCCAGTTCATTCTTAAAATTACTTAACCGGAAAAAAAAGGGATGCCCCTCTCTTCTCTTTTCTGACTGCTCATAGCAGAGATGCTTCACCCCCTAAACGCAGTCTCACGCAAGCCCCGAGGGCCATCATTCCTGCTGGGAGGAAAGAGCCGATGCATGGTGATGTTACAAATACTCTAGGAGGTATTCTCTCCTGCCTTCAGTAGCTTCTGTATGAACTCAGTAGTCCAAAGCACTCGGAGAGAGAGAACTCGGTCCTTTTTCCAAGAACACAGGACAACATGCCATGCTTTTAGCCTCAAGACACCGGGTTCTCCCATCTGCAACAAGTTGTGAACCTTGTTTACCCTGAGTTTACTAAAGGGTTCCCAAGCACCTTCAAAGTTACAGTAGAAGAATTATTGGGTAGCCAGAGTGGGCAGCAGAATCCCACAGAAGTTATCTTAAAAGCACAGTTTCATGTCCTTGAGGATCAATCATTGCCTTTGTATTTAAATGCATTTAATACATCAAGTCTTTAGAGGAGCAGGATCTTCCCTGCTGTGGCCAGTTCAGCCCCACAGGTCCGTTAATGGGGACAGGTCAGCACGATGCCAACCTTGTGAAAGACAAAGAAAGACTGAGGATAAATCCCTCCCCACCCTGCAGTCACTTCAGTCACACCAAAGGCTAGTAGGATGTTTATTCAGCACCACTAACCTCAACTACTCCCACATACACCCAAAACCCAGCTGTAGCAAGGCAGCTCAGCCAGAACCCCTGTCAGAGACAGGCCCAGGACAGGTCCCAGCAGCAGCTCTAGTGGTGCACTTGCTCCTCCCCAGTAACATGCCGAATGGCAACAGCCAAGCTGAGCACACACAGCCAGAAAGTTCTGCTAGGCAGTGTCAGCACAGTGTGGAACTGCGCTAGCATCCTGGGGGTACCATGTCTGGAGCAGTATAAGACTGGTAAGAACAAGGACACCTCCATTCTCCTCCCAGATCCACCAGGGCAGAGGTCCTCGGCCCAGACTCTGGGGAAGCTCCATCCTCGGAGATTTTTGGGGTCTTGGCCAGACACAACCTGCTGAGCTAGCCCTGCTCATGGGATCAGATGAGCTCCAGAGGTCAGCTCCAACTGAAACCATATCACAATTCCATGAACTCACTGTCCTTTGTTTTCACAAGCACGGCACCTCCTGCTTCAGGTTTCCGTGCACACCACCCACCTTTCCTCTCCCATGAAGCCTTCACAACAAGCCAGGTTAAAGAGGAACTGGTGAGCAGCCTCTGCCTTCCCAACAGCCTTCCAGAAGGTTGTACCTCAGTTCCCAGGAGGCTGCCAAGCCCCATGGTGCCACTGCTGGGACACCATTTTGCTCTATTCTCAGTTGCTACTTCAACGGTCTGCGGCAGTCCCAACCCTGGCTGTCTATAAACACATCTGCAGGACCGTGTGAAGCTGGTAAGCTTCCCATTTCTGCAGCGTAACCAAGGCAAGACTCTAAAGCAGCAGACACATCGTCTTGAAACCTTCCAATTCTGTAGCTGGGGACGTCCTCTCGCTCTGGAATTATCCAATAATAGACAGAGAGAGCAAGAGAGAAAGAACAGGGGCGGGGTGGAGCAGAGAGGGAATATCTATGGCCTTCTACACCCAATTCTGTCACTCTGACATTTCTTTCAAATACAATTATTTAAAGGCTGCTGATGGCAAAGCTGGGGAAATGGACTAATAGCGGCTTGTACGGTACCTCTCCATCAGGCAGTTCAATAAATCCTGGCAGCGCTGTGATTTGTGTTAGGAGAATGAGCTTTTCAAGAGCAGAACTATCACTTTACACCGTCAATAATCTCACTGTCAAAAAACCCCCGAGTAACCCGACCAACACTTCAGAAGCTTAATTTATAGATGCGCTATTTGCCTTCAAGGTATTTTATGCAGCTAAATAATGGAAGTGGATATTATCCCAAACTACTCGGCAGCTTTCACAAGTGGAGTCCAAGAACACACAGGAGGACAAATTTTCTATTAGCTTAGGGCTAAATTCTTCCCTCTGAGACACCTGTTTGATACCATCTACTACTAGTGGAGCTGCTTCCAAATTATACTCCAGGAAATAAAAGCAAATCAAGCTCTGGCACTTCCAGGGGAGGATTAGCATTTAAAGAGCAAAGCGGCAGCCAGAGAAGTGCCCTGGTGTCTTTGCTTTGCTGTGGGCCACTCGTACCCAGAAGGGAGCTCTTGGCCACTGCTGCCCTCCCCCAGGACACCCACGAGCTGCACTGGGATTGCAGCAGCCTCAAGTTATCTGCCCAAGATTTGAGGACTGGGATACACATGACTACTCTGACGTTCCAGGGATCAACACTGATAAATAAATGGATCATCTAGAAAGATCCGGTCTCTACTGCTGATTTTTAGGTTTAGGGACCCATCCATAGAAGCCAAACTCCAAAAGCAGCCTTTTCTTTTTTCTTCCCCCCTCTGATAAAATAAGGGATGTGATTTTTTCTCTCCACCATAACCCACAGCCCTATTTAATGAAAGAAGCTGGATTTCATTTATTCCTGGCTCTTAATGCTGATCAGGCAAGAATTAATTCCTTTAATGGGAAAGTATTTGTGCAACTGTAACAAAGAATAGGAGGGAGAGACTCTGGGCAGGAACCAAAGATGACAGTGCCATTGTATCCCCACACATCTGACGACTCCAAGCTGTTTCAACCAAGAACAATAAAAATTAGCTTACTCTGGAGCAGGGTAAGCCCTTTGCATAATAAACTAGCAGCAAAAGTGTGGAAGTCGCAAGCATTTGCATATGTTGTTGTTTCAAATGAGTCAGAGTGAAAAACTCAAGATGGTAACAACCCTGACCTACGGAAAAACTCAGATCTACACCCAAATTCTGTACCTTGATTTTAAACTTTTTTTTTTTTTCAGTGACACAAGCACATTCCAGACGGCAGAACAGCCCCAGTACTTTTCTTGGTCAATACCTAATTAGACTGCTCCATTTTTTTTTCAGTTCAAAACAGCCACTGTAACAGGTTTTGCCTTTAAAGCTGGGCTTGTGCCCTTGCTCTGACAAAGGAGGAGAACTGAACTGCCCTTCATTCATATTATTCATCAGTTTAGTTTGAACAAACAGCAATTCCTTGACTAATAAGTCACATGCCAACGAATCAAGGTAATTATTCAAAGGTCAATACATCAAAACAATGTCCCTTTTTGCATATTTCTGTGATCAGAACCTGGCTATCTATACAGCCTCCCTTCTGACAAGGATGGCAAAGCCAGCTAAAAGCTGACTGCCTGCAGCTCCCTGACTTTGCACGAACGAAGAAACCCGTCCACTGTCTATATACACACAGAGGGGAGAGCTCTGTTCCCACTAACAAACTGGAGTAAGACCCCGAATACCAAACAAAGTGACTAGGGCTTTAAACAACTCCAAATCTCTTTGTCTCGTCAGACCAAAGTAAGCTTGGCATCTGATACACTCCCCCATAATTCCCTATAACTAATTCAGTTTACCAGAGCCTGCCAAAGCCACAGAATAAATTAATCTCAGCTTACTAACCACGCAAGCACATGTAACCTCTCTCTCCTGGATGGAACTGGAGCAGCTTAGCTACGTAACATAGATCCTATACTCACTGCTAGCAGCTAATAAAGCACAACTTGATTGGTAGGATTCCTTTCCCCCACCCTTTTAGTAACATAAAACTCAGGATCATTTCTACACGGTTCCAAAAGCAGCCTAGCAACACCAGTGAAAAGCACGGCTGCCTTGTCCTTACTACAGCACATCACATCAATCAAGATTTAAATTTCCTATCCCTACCCCAGTTCAAACCCATCAAACGGTCCAATTCGCCTACCCAGTAACTCCAATTTAGCAGCTCTGCACTGCTGGCTCCCCTCACGAAAGCCACGTGACGACTCTGAACTTGGCAGCACCGATGCTGACTTCTGACACCGGGAATAGGTGAGCACACAGCCTGCCTGACCAGCCAGAGAACACTTGGGCTTTTTTTTCCCCTCCTTCTTTGATCACACTAGTGAGAAAAATTAAGATTAGTCTTGGCCAATCTCCATCCCGTTTAAGACAGACTGATCACCTGGTATTTACCTCAAAATCTTCTCTTTTTAATACACAAATGGGTGTAGATGAAAGTCAGTGCCATGTGGCAGGGAAAGCTCTTGACTGAGCCTCAGCCGCGCAGAGGTCTCTGTGGGAATATTGCCAAGATTGACTTCTTCTGCGTGTTTAAACCAAGCGTCAGAAAATATTTAGGCAAGGTTTTTTTTGCCTGCCCATCCCGTCCTCACTCCTTAATCCCGGTACAGTTGGAAACGCAGCTCACGACAAACCTACGAGCAAAACGGTCCAGGGGAAATATTTACCCTCTGCTCAGATTCCAGCATCCCCAGGGCTGGGAAAGGGCTCCTCAAACACTGGGAAAGGGCTCCTCAAACAGGCAGCTTCAGCATCGTTGCCTTCTCCGCGCTGCTTCACGCCTGTGGCGCCGGACTCCGTGGGAGCGTGGCAGGGAAACACTTGGCTCCCCCCTGCTCCCTTCCAGCGTGGGCTCTTTGATCTCTACTTTGCCATCCATCCCATGGCAAAGTTAAGTCTGCATGAGCACGCGCTGCGGTATCTTGCATTTAATGGGAAATCTGAAGGTTAAGGTTTTTCCTCCCCTTATACCTGCAGAAGGTGCTTAAAGACAAGAGTTGCTAATTCAAGGACCAAATCCTGCCCACAGCTGGAGCTGAACCTCAGAGGCTCAAGTACAATCCAGGAGCCTTCTTTGCAGGTACGTGGGGTCTCTCTGGCACACCAGTGAGCTGATGGAAAACCTGCAGATACAGCTGAAGGGTTGATGCATCGGTGCTAAAAATGGTGTAGAATAATGAATGAGAGATGGCACACGGTTGGGGTTACATGGAAAAAATATCTGAACAAGGCAGCCCCAAAAGGAAGTTTCCTTTTCTTCCTTAGCACCGTTCAGATGAAGGGGACAGGAGGGATCCTTGGACTTGAGAAGAAAAACCTCACCAGGATGCATTCTTTACACCAGTCAGGTAGCACCAGCCAAACCACAGCCCCTTCCAGAGATGTCTTAACTTCTCAGTGCTTTTTGTCTCTTATTGTCTTATTCTGTTAACACTTCACCTCCCTTTCTTGCACTTCCTCATCTCTTTTCCCATTGCAGTACATCTCACCGTGTCCAGCTCCAAGCAGCAGCACTGTTGAGTACTCTCATAGCCAGAAAACCATCACACACACACAAATACATACACACATTACAGCGATACGTTTTCTGGGATTTGATAGATGCTAGTAACTCCTGCCATAACATTTACTCTTATCTGCTACTTCTCCTGCCCATCATTCATCTAAACTCTCACTTCTTTAAGTCACAAGTGCATTGTCTCCCCAAAGAGGCCACTGTTCTCATGGAAGTCCTTCAACCAGCAGAAGCCACCTAGGAGATAATCCCACAGTATTACCTTCCGATAGTCAGAAAGCTTACATCAGCCACCTCAGCTTTCTGGATTTTTGACAATAAGGAAACAAGAGTATCTGATCTCACAAAGATGTCTGTGAGAGCGTGTTACTAGAGCAACAGAGCGTCCTAAGTGGCTTTATGTGCTCTGTCTCAGTAACCCCCCGAGACAGCAGCTACTTGAGGAGGGTAAAGCTGAGCATCCAGGCTTCATCAGGTGAGTGACGAGACAGTCACGTGTCTACACAGCGCTGAACGCTTCCCCGCTGTAATCCCAGACTCCCCGGAGGAACGAGAACCCAGGTTTTGACACAAATCCCTACCTGAGCAGTAAATGGGAAGCTGCCTTCCCCAGACACCCTGCGACGAAGCAAAGGAAGGCGAACAAAGCCAAGGAACGACACACAAGAGAAAGAAACCTTGTGTTCTCCCCCTGTGATGAAGGAGTACAGCAGACTTGCCAAGTGCAGCTTCTCGGAGGGAATGGACTCGAGTCAAATAAGATGGATTGCACCACTGACCCACAAGAGGAGTCTGTGAAAAATAAGGGCTCCCATCTTCTGAAGTAAGCTCCCCAAAAGCTCAGTAAAGAAGTACAAGAACACCGTTAGAACAACTCTATGTTAACTTTTTTTATGTGAAATGCATCTTTAATTCCAAATAATCTTTAATATATCTATTTGAATCCCAGAATGTAAAATTGAAAGTATATTGATCCTGCCCTCGTTAATTAGCTCCTAGAGGGGAAAAAACCATGTGCTTGACTCCTTTGTTTCCAGTGCAAGTGGATTCAACTGTATCTATCCAAACCAAATTTACTCAACTTCTTATCATATGAAATGATTTCTATTGTCTTTATTTGACTGAAAGGCATGTTTTGGCCCAGGTTTGTGTGCTCAGCTACACAGGTCTGTTATTTAGTTCACATCCAATGAAGCTTTAAATCTGGAGAGCAAACAGCAAGGTTTCCACAACTAACATTTTACAGAAATCAGATTCAGACTAGATCTTGAAATGGTTATGTTTAACATTGGATCTCAAAAAAAAATAATGCTGATGTCATCCTAGCAGTGACATTAGGTTTAATGCTGCTTGGCAACCAGCAAATATAACGACATAAGGTACACAAATATCATACAAGATGACTTAAGCAGTGCAGTCTCCAGTCTTTTTTAAGTAGGTAAGTGTATACACTGCTGCTGCTATAGCACAAGTGAAGTATTTTCAAAATTATCATTTCTTAATAATAGTTTTCATGGCCAACTTTGTACAAGTTAAGCCTCTGCAAATTAATTTAATCATAAAGCATCACCGAGGTGATGAAGTGTTAAAGATCAAACCAAAGGCCTTTAGATTATAGAGAAAAAATGAGATATGGTTTCTTTTCTTCTTGGAGACTTTACCTGTTAAGACTTCATTTATGACTACCAAACACTTCAAAATCATGTTTTTGCAGCACAAAGAGCTGAGCAGGGAGGGGCTGCCTGTACCATGCTCCTGTCACCAACACTGTGCCGTGCCACAGCATTAACTTCAACTGGGACCCCTTCTCTGGCTGAAGAAACCAAAGCTTTCCGACTGGCAATAATGGACTAGTCAGTTAATAGACTGTTCCAAAGCAATGACTGTTGTTGTTGTTTGATTCTGGTATTTTTAGGAAGAGGTAATCCTGGAGATTTGCATCTCATTTCCCAGAATGCCCTAGGGCTTTTCCAGCAGTTGGAATCTCACAGGATAAACATCTTCCCCTGATTGTAATTGCATTATTAAATATGATTGCTCTCCTCTTCCTTGAATATGTTTTTTTTTTTTTGAAAGCAGCAACAAAGAACACTGCAAGAAAGCATCCCGTTGACAGCACGGAGGAGAAATGCAAGATAGACACAACAGGAATATTTCACCTTTAACTTCCAGAGGCAAAAAAGACTTTTCTAAGCAAGGGAGTCCCACAACAGCATACAGAAGCTTAGTCTTCTAAATAACGGTGGCCATAAAAATCCTTCAACTACCCCAAAATTGAGGCCACCACAAATAACTACGTCCCCTACAAAACACATTGCAACAGCTCCAAGAAATCCCATCAAAGATGAGGGTTCTGTTACTGTAAATCCTATAGACACAAATAACTGTAATCATACAAAAGTCACACAGGGTAACTGTGATAAATGAAAGGGGAGATTCTGGAGGAGAGCAACACGATCCTGACCAAAATGAATACTCTGCTCAGAGTTTCACTGAACAGCTTCTTACACCTAACACAGAATTAACTCAGACTCTGCACACTCCAGTGATTCAGTGGGGTAAATTCCTTTTCCTCTAGAAAGCTCCTCCCCTCTACAATGCCTCATTGCAGGTTTTACAGCCAGGGCCCCCAATTTGTTCAAAACCACAGGAACAGATCCATGAATGCTGAGTATCTCCTACAAGCAATAAATGCTCCTATTGCAGCCTTCCTGCATTACAAAAAAATAACTCAAAAGATACTTGTGTTCAGGCACACTGCCTCCCTGTTACTCCTATTCATTAGTTAAAAAATACTCACGCACTTTAAGTGCACTAGCAGTTACACAGCCATAACAAAGTCCACCAAATCAAAGCATGAATGTCTTTCTGCCTTACTTACATGGCTCTGGAAACCAAACCAGACCTTCTGATAAGAAAACAGAGCGCACATTTTCAGGACTTTCAAAGAAGAGAAACAGCTCCTTCCACAGCTCATGGGACTTCTCCACATACAGAAGAGCTTGGTGCAGGGATACTTTTAGTCTTGACTTAGAGAGAACTACTCCTGTATAGCCTAATCCGTTTTGCAACGCTTCACCACCATACTTTGTGTATTTGTGTGGATATTCCATCAGTATTTACACTCACACATGTTATATATACAAAACATACACAGTCTGAATGTATTATAAACAAAATCCTGTGCTTAGACATGCATGTGTCTTTCTGTACAGCAGCAAGATAATTCCCCACAGAAACCCAGCTGGCTTGGGGGTAGGTGGAAAAGCACATGCCATAGCAAACTGCACACTCTAAAGAGCAGTTAAACTGCTCGAGATCACTTTGCTGTTTTCAAGAGCCTCGGCTCAAGTGTTTTCACAAGGCTTTCCATGTCTAACAGCTTCATGGCATGGGAATCAGTAATGCTTCTTCAGTGTACTCTTAAAAAAGAAAAAAAAAAGTTAAACATCTATAAAGCAAGGCCTACTGTATAACAGATGGTCTAACCTCTTGAATGTCAAAATCCTTCTGTGTCAGACAGCCCAATTAAAGTGACATTTTTAGCAGCATGCCTCTTTCCACTGTGCCCTCCCTCCCCCTTTAGCCTCAATGTCCCAAGGGGTAATTGCTCACCACACAGTTACAAACACCAGTTTACTGTAGCTCTTTCTCCCCAGTCTCTACTTGGGAGAAACTATGATGATGGTTAATCTAACTCCTGGGTCTCAATGAAGAAAACTGTTCAAAGAGAGAAGACCTTAGAGAAAACATGAAAATCTTCAGCTAACTAGCATAGCTCCAGAATTCCCGATTAGGATCATTTTGGTTTAGCCTCTTCAGCTACAGCAAAGGTCTCTGTCATTCTCATTGTCTTTCTAAAATACTGAAAAGCAGACATGGCTAACAAATAGGAAGAAAAATAGAGAAGAAAAATAGAGGAGAAAAAGCACTAGAAACCACTGTATTCCAGTGGCTTTCTGTCATCTAAGTAGGATGTGCTTCAATGTACAAGAGATGCCTTGGACTCTTCTAACTTAGAGAACAGGACAGTGCCTATGAAAAGCACCAGCAGCCCCGTTTCACAAGACCAGAAGCAGCCAGAACCGGCCCGTGACGTGAACAGCCAGTAACCAGCAAACCCTCCTGCCTGAGATGGACCAGCCAGGGACCAGTGCTGGCACGGGAACTGTGAAATGATCCAAATCAGGTGCAGAGGACGTGGGCCAGCAGAAGCCACTCAGGCTGACAAGAGCAAGCCAGCCCCTAGGCTTTTGTGCAGCCCTGGCCTGCTCCAGCCCTCCCAGAGGAACCTCCTCCAGAGGGGCTCCATGGTATGTGCATGAGCACTCCAGCCATACCGAGTTCTTTGGCATCTGGTCTGTAGAGCCAGCAAGTTGGTCATCCCTATTTCACAACTTGCTGAATGCCTCCAATTTCTCTTCCAGCCTACAGGAACTGCTGTTGTGGAGATACTGCTGTTTGTGATTTACAGAGGGGAAACCACGGTACAGAGTTTAAAAAATAAATAAATCAATCTACCCAGGAACCTTGCAGCAAGTACCACAGACTTGACCTCCAGGTCCTGATGGCCTCCTCAGCGAGAACACCCACAGTCCTCAGTTCTGGGTCTCTGTTTCTGCTGGTGGAGGTTGACAGCTTTAATACTACCATGAATAAGGTGGTCAGGCTGATTCTGAACAGACCTGAGATACAAACCAACACAGCTTCTTCCCAGCCAGCCCCAGAAAGCAGAGCATTTGCAAAAAGCCATGGCTTTAGTGGAAGCTATGCCTGAGAAAGGCTTGCTGAAAAAGGCAATCAGACACCACCACCACCACCATCTCGTTCATCCCCAAGTGCGTGTTTCTCAGCTGATTTCCCGCGTTACGATAAAGCGAATCTCACTCTCGGAGCCTGCAGGCTGGGAGACAGGGCAGTACACACACGACAGCTCTTTTGATGCTGCTTCGGAACGAGGAGACTGTTTTCTCACTACTGTTTAGAGGAAACGTTGGCAGCACAAGCAGATTCTCGAGGCATCGCCTCATTCTACAGGGCTGCAGGATGTAGCGAAAGCAACATTTAAAGCAGATAATGGCTGATTATTTTTAAACTGGCTGCAATCTCTACTCAAGCAAGGAAGCTGACTGATGAAAGAGCTTCCTCCTACAGTTTGTAATGTTGCTGGGGGTTTAGACTTGCTACCGAGACAGCACCAGTGATACCTTGTGAGTGGAGGGGCAGTAATGCTTGGAGACTAGGATAAAAAGACTGCACTCCTCATGAAAGGAGTTTCATCCCCAGCTTGACATCAATTTATCCTACTAGAAAAAAAAAAGTCACTGATCAGTTTAGAGTGGATTCTTCATCAAAAGCACAATTTATGACTACAGGCTTTACTAGTATCAGTCTTGAGGTTTCCACGTATGTACAATTACTGTTAAATACACAGTGGCGGTTAGCTGCGAGTTTCTTAGGCACTTCAGAAACCACACGCACCATTTAAGTGCAAAGTTGTCCTTGTTATTATTCACTATCAAAGTAGAAGCCTTCATTTAACGTGTGGGATATGCTAAAAAGGAGTGACAGGTGATTGCTGCCTATTGGAAAGATTAAAGGGAAAGGATAATAATAATATAATAGAAGGGATTAAATAAACTATACCACCATGCCAGGTATTAGCTATTTGTCTGGCCACTTACAGAGCAGGGAAGCTTATTGTGTGCCTATAAACCCCGAATCACGGAAAGCCTGTTTCAATCAGCATTATATTCCCCAGTTTCACTTCAACATCTCCTAAAACGCTGCTAAGACCAGGTTTGAAACAAGGCTTTGAAAATGTGAAGAAGTCAAGACACATCCACACTCCTCTTGCTTTTTTGACCATGTTGATAAGCACGATAGTATTTAATATCTCAGCCCTGAGCTTTTGAGAAAACCATACAACTGGGACTTAGTTCTGCAGGCTCAGTCTCCTCTGAAAGCATTCACACTGCATGAAGCTTTTAATAATTTCTAAAACCTTCAACTTACACAGAAGGATCAAAAGACAGACAGAAAGAGAATCTAGTCTCCACTACCCTGCCTTCCTTTCCTCTAGACAGATGAGCTCCACCCAACATACCTTTTATGAGGAAAGCAGGAAAAAGAAGTAGGCTGTATTTTAATCAGCGGGGGTGCATGAAAAAGTTTTCAAGCAGTGCATTTCTGACACCTTTCTCGACTTCCATGGGCTTTTCTGCATGGAAGCAGCCTCCCTGCAATCACAGAACTGAGCCATAAACCTCTTGAGAAGAAATTTCCCTTGGGAGATCCAGCACCTCCAGCTATACTGAGCCACAGACACTGCAGGAACAATTCCCTGTGGGCCTGAGTATTTCTTCTTCCCTGTTGGAAAGCACAAGTGCAGACGTACAGAAAGGAGGAGGTAGGGAAAAGATGGAGGACAGAGCCCAAACTTTTTCAGCCTTGAAGAAAGATGCACAGTTCTGTGTTTGAAAGGGGTTGTAGGGGAAGGTGGGAAGGAGCCTAATTGCATCCAGATTGTTTTGTCCTTCCCCACTGGCAGGTTTGACTGTCAGTACCCGCAGCGTTTCTGAGCCCAGCACCAGCTAATTGTGGTCCTTATATACATACCCCCAGATCTAACTTGACACAAGGCTGTCTAATTGGCAGCTCAAGAGAACGGGGAGAGACGGGCAGTGAATGTGAATTACCTCTCACACCTACAGCAGGAAGATCCTCGGAGACAGGGGCTGAAGTCACTGTCAGGGAGCTTGCCCTGTGCCTCTGGACACAGTGGCAGGTTTGCAGACAAAATGACGACTTAATTTTCTAGTGCTGCCAGTCTTAAATGTCCTAAAAAGAAATATTAGCTGACAGGGAAAAGGAGGGCAAAATGAAAGCCGGGCAAGGCTTGGGCAAGGGAAGGCAGGGGAGGACTGAACTGGAAATACATGCTTAATAGTAGAGTTTAGAGTGGAAGTGAAAAAGAATCCCCAAACTCTCCCTCTGCCTCCTCGATGGAGGTCACAGTATGGCTGCACATTTCTGTTCAGCGTCAAATGGAAAAATCTAAGTGGGTATTTCTCTCTAGAATCAATGTTTATTCAATAAGGTCAGTGCCACCTAAACAGGTTTCAGTCTCGAGCATAGGAAAAGACTCCATATAACTGCATACAAACAATGGCAACACATTTGCACCATCCCTTCCCAGCTTTCACTGCAGCAGCAGGGTACAGCCCTGCAGACAGAGGCTGTCAGCTCTCCATCACTGCTGCTTACACCACATTGCCGTGCACGAGCACCAAAATCTCCCCACACAGTTCAGGTAAAGGGTTGGGAAGGGCTCACTGCTCACCACTTAGCTAATTGCTGCAACGCATCGTCTTGCACAAAAGATTGCAGTTTCTTGAGTACTCAGAAATATTTACTTTAAGTGCAAGATGAATCAGCACAGTCCAGAGCATGACAGCTTTGTTTTGTCTCTAGCCTCCACATCTTCACATGAACATCTGGCTCCATCTCTACTCCTCTCCTCTTTATGCCTTTAAAGAAACCAGACCTTTTTTTTGTTTGTTTTTTGTTTTTTAAACAATCCAAGGCAGTATGTGAACAATAAAGATGTGAAAAGCTTGAGAACAGCTTAAGGTGAGGTGGATGCTTAGGAGAGGAGGCTCAAACCCCTCATTCTCCCCAGGGAGACCGGGGAGGTGACACACAGCTCCAAACACCACAGCATCCATGGAGCCACTTCAGAGGGACCTGGCTGTTAGGCTTTTTGTTCTGCTTTAAGATACTTGCCTCTAAGGCAGAGACAAAGGTGTCCTCCAGGACTAACTGGAATTAGTTCATCTTGTGAACAAAATGGGGAAGGGTTTGTGATATATGTCCTCAGGGTAAGACAAGCAGGGAAGCAGCAGTGGACTAACTGTGTTAGACCACTAGCAGTGATCTAATGTGGAAAGCAAAGCAAAATACAAACAGAGCAGGAGATGCAGTAAATGGATGGAGAAAGAAGGAGGAAAAAAACAGAAGAAAGTCAGAATTGGTGCTGGTCAAACAAGGAGCAAATTTCCCCTTTGAATATGACAGTATCACTCTGAATAAATAATACGAACATAGTTACTACACAAAGGCCACGATCTATGTGCAAACCTCCCGCTGTCTCCAGGACGAGATCTGCTACAGACTGGGATTGCAGGAGCACTGAATTTTATATCCTAGCTTCCAAACAGGAATTTCACAAAATGCGGGTGTTTCCTTCAATCTCTGGGTTTGGTATTTTGCTGAAACTGTTCCTGGTTAATCACCTACGTTCCCTCTATCACTGGGGAAAGCTCCTATTCTCAAGTGATGCTGCCAGTAACGATAATTCCTGAAAGCCAATGGCAAACACTGGCTTTCAAAGCAGCAGATGAAATTCTTGTGTTCTAAAAGAGTAAAAAGTTTCTGAGGAAGCCAGTAAGAGATGGTCAGTCACTAGGACAGAGCATTTCAGAGAGCCCATAATCTATTTTCTAATGTGCTTCTGAAATGCTCACGTTCAAGTGTGTCAGAAAGTCCATGGAATTCTGATAATTAAGGGCCAGACTCCACGGAGAAAGTGTAACCTGGGCACACTGGAACATTTTAGCAGTGGTCTTCAATTACACATTTGTCAGATCTATACTGAAATCCTTGGAGATGGTTTGAAGCAATAACTTAGAATCAAAGCCCTCCATGAAAGACAGGCTTTAATACAGGCTGCACTGCACCATCACACAGAAGTTGTTTCCTATTCTTAGTTGCTCCATTGCTTTGGAGGAGAAAGATTTTTTCAAAGCAGACAACAACTGACTTGGCCCAGCAATGAAATCTCCATCTTTTAGATGCTATCTGGCAATGGGGGAAAACCCACCACTACTGACAGCATTGGACTTCTGCTCCACAGACATTAATATTTCTTGTTTAGGGACGCTACCCCAAGCTACTATTTGCTTACAACCAGTACTACCCGACTTCTAAGAACTCGTGAAGATTTCCATCAAACCCAAGAGTAATTAGCCTTGCTGGCTAGGAAAATAAGTTCATTATTGAGTTGCTCTGCTGATAGATGTGGCTCCCATACGACTCAGGGGCTGGTTCTTGCCTCTGATACAATGAGGCTCACCAGAAGGGCCTGATACTGAGTCATTTCTCCATTCATGCTCCAGGGGCTGAGCTGGACAGCCAGTGAATCACGCCATGGGCAGACACCAGCCTGGATGGACCCAACTGTTTGTTTTAGTAATAACTAATCAAGCGTATGATGCAATGTGATGAGGCCTTTGATATTTGCAAGACAAACATTTAAAGGAAAGAAAGAAGAGATGCGAAGCTCTTTCCCTGTATTTAACCAAGACTTTCCAGGAACAAACTTTTTCTCATTTCTCAAAATTAGAAAAGCCCTTCTCCTCTTTATCTATGTAGGATGAAAAATCCTTAGTCCCCCATGAGATTCCACAGTCATTTGCAGCTTCCTTACTCATTTGCAGCTTCCTTACAATCCTAAGAGATTACATTAACCCATATGTTGCAGCTCATGAGTTTACAAGGTACCTATAAATGCTCAACCCACACTAATGACATTTCCATCAGTCTTAAAGCAGGAAAACTCCTGATAGCTCAGTCCCCCTGACTTCAGGCACTTGGGAAGATATTTCTCACAAAATAAAGCTAAAAATTAGGGGAACAGAAGCATCACTGCACACATCCCTGCAGCTCAGTGAAGCTGTCTGTACACCCTTTTACTCATACAATTTTGGCAGCAACTGAATAGTTGAGAAGACTTTGCTTTGGCAAGGAACTGACCCACAAGAGGCCGAGCCAAGGAGATGGTGCCTAAACCCTCTTAGGTGCACAAACAGGAGCTGTTAAACCATTTCATTAAGGAGAGATGCTGAGACACAAAAAGAAAAAAAATAAATTCAAAAGCCACCACTGTCCCAAGAAAGGCAACATCTGCTTCACTACCACCCCATACTCAGATACCTGGTGAGGAGGAGAAGGAGGCAGAAAACACTCACAGGTTTTCAATCATTCCTCTACCACAAAACACAGTTCCACTCGTGTTCATAACCTGAGCTTCACAAAAGCTCCGAGGAGTAGGTGAGGGTTATGGTAACTCTTTTACAGATGGACAACTAATACAAGACCGAATTATTTCCCTGATGGCACTCAGGAATTTTGTGAAGAGGAAAGAGCTGAGCACATCTGGTTAACATCAGCTCAAGAGGTCAGGATGAGGAAGGGAATGAGATGCCTCCACACCAGAAGCTAAGTCTTATGAAGCAAACATCACACAGAAGCTGGAAAAAAAATAACAATATATAAAATCCCTGCAGTGAATCACACTTACTCAGTATTCAGAGACATGCTCACGTTACAACCACAAGCACTTATTTAATTAGAGAAATGATCTAATTGAGATGCATCCAAAATTGCCTCCAAGACGACATAAGCAATAACATAGGTAGGTAAGGAAATATGCTGGTTACGACGGTGTGAGCGTTTGTGCGCGTCAGGAAGAGAACGAGGGTAAATTGTCAGGCTTGCTCTTCACCCAGCTCAGCAACAGCCCTGAATACATTTATTAAATGCAATCAAATTTTACAAGGCACTGAAGTGATAGCTCTGTAGTAGTGGGAAGTGCAAGCAGCAATAAATATCTTGTAAACACAGAGGTCACAGGCCCAGGTGCTTACGAGCACGGGAAGGGTGGGTTACTGTAAGCGGTATGCTTCGTTGCCTCAGCAGGTATTTCTTCATCTCTCTTTTTGTGGAGGAGAGGTGAAATGGGAGAGAATGCATTATTATTTAAGTTATTGCAATAAATCACAAGCCAAAATAATTCAAAGGAATTTGTAGCTTATCACTGTGCAAAGAAAAAAAAAAGAAATAATATTCAAACCTCTATCAGTTCGGATCTAAATACAATTACAGGAACAAAATAGCTTTATGTTTAACCCATCTAACTCAGCCTGACAGATGGATACTGTTTATATCCATTTGTATTTATTGAACACGGTAAAAGATTGCAGCTGTTCTGTCAACACCTAGGTACTTCCAGGGTGCTTGGAGCTGTATATAAATGTAGCAGAATTTTATGGATAAATATATCCCCTGGAATAAACATGCTGGAGATATTGTGATATAACAAGTATTTACATTAACAACCATAATACCTTGAACCGGTTTCTATTGATCTTTAAGCACTTCACAAAAGTATGGATAAAGCACCTGCACTCCCACCCTACAGACACAGAATCAAAGCTCAGAGATAAAGTGCCGCCCAAGGATTTTACACCAGCTCGGTACGAGGACGGGATTAGAAGCCGGGCCTATTGCTGCAGGCTTTGTCTTCAGCGCTTTAAACCACGCTCCCCCCACCCCTATCCACCTCTCCGCGTCTTTGTGCCCGACACCCAGGAGCCCGTTCCATTGTAACCTTGCACAGATTCACCGCTTCGCTTTCCTCTCTCGCACAGCGTTGGGTCAAGCCAAGCCAAGGAGCCGCGGAGCGCTCGGGCTGGCAGCGGCCGCCCCCCAGTCGCGGGGCTGCGGGCGACCCGGCCGAGCAGCAGAGCCCCCCGGGCCCCCCGGCCGAGCAGCAGAGCCCCCGGGGCCCCCCGAGCATCGCACCACTGCTCCCAGCCTAGGCCTGCTCCTAGAGAGGGGAGGCAGAGCCCCCCAGCTCCACAGCCATCTAACCCTCGCCAGATCTCCTCTGGCCGGCCAGAGGAGCAGCAAGAACACGGTAATTAAGGGAAATCTAATCCCACGCTCCTCATCAGGGAGGTTTTGCATATCCATAAGGAGCGATGGTGGTGAAGAATGATGACTGCTCCTTATGTAAATCACACGCTCTACAAGGAGAAGCTTTCAAGCGGGGCGTGTGGGAGATGAACCCGCGCAGACCTGCGCGCTTTCTCGAGGGGCTTTCTCCTGCCTTCAGCTCTCAAGCGCCGCACCCTGGGGGAGATCCGACCAGGAACATATTTTGTCTGCCTACTGCATGGGTTTTGCAATGAGAGCACCATGGCACACGGCTAATCTTTGGATATTTTTTCTTTTTTCAGGACCACAGATAATGCAGCTTACGCTCCGTCACCATCGTTTGCACTGGATTCCAGAAGGACTGAAAGGGAAAAGAACGACACCGGTCAGGAAAGAAGAAAGTTTTAAACTAGAGGTTGCATAGAGCTGGGAGGTGAAACAGAGGATAAAACAGGACCCAAGTCCTCTGCAGGCAGCTATTTTGGGTTGCTGAGGCTCATAAGGATTTCAGTATAGGAAATGGAGCTCTTTTCCTGCTCCCTCACCTTCATAGTTGCTGCACCACAAGCTGTAGCTGTAACAGCACTGGGTTTCCTGCTTTAATGCTTTGCAGAAGACACATTGGGGGGGTGGGGAAGAAAATTATGGAGCTCCATGGAATGGGGGAACAGGACAACTTTACTGGGATAGAAGAGCTGTTAACCTGCTGATGCAAAAGGTGCTGGAACACACACACACAAAACCAGATCAGGAACAAAATACTATTTATCTGAACACAGACAGAGATAGAAATAGGGAGACGGAAGAGAAGAGGCATTTCCCACAGGGGTAGAAAGCAAACTTCCTTTCTGACCTAATAGCTGAACTCTCTCTTTTTTCTTTTTTTTTCTAAGCAGTGGGAATCACAGTGCCCATTTTAAAACCATCCATCAATTGATAGCCAAAAACCTTTTTTAATTAAGAAGGGATATCCTCATCTCCACTCTTTGCCTGTGGAAAAGGCAGCCCAAGAGGAGGAAAATGGAAGGAGGAGAGCGGGCCTGCTAATACCATATGGCAAACACAGGAACAGAGTGCAGGCTCCCTGATTCCCAGACAAGAGCCACATCCCCCCCGGACCACCATCATTTTTCATCTGCAAATAGGCGTGTGTGCGCGCACAGACACGCAGGCAGCGGCAGCATAATCATCTCTATACTACCCTGCCACTAAGCCCTGAACTCTGAAATGAGAGCCATCATCTCAACAACTGCAAGGGCATATTAATAGTGTTGCCAGTTAAAGTCTCCAGAGAGGAGCCGTCTCCTGCATGTTTATCCAGAGCCAAGCACAACGGGGCCGCCAGTTGCCGTTGGTTCCCCAGAAAGGATCATTATCCTGGTTCTTCCTTGGCTGTGGTCAGCCAACTGCCGCTCGGATAATTACCCTGCAGAAACTCAAAGCTGCTACCCCAGCATCTTAAACACAAAATCATACTCTATTGCCATCTTTCCCAGAAACACTTTCATAGCAGACAGCAGTTTCTACTTAGGCAGCAGACGGACCAGAAAATACTGCTTGAAATGCTTTTGAAGTGGAGATGGGACCGTAACACCAGATTCCTACCCCCTCCCTCTAGTGAGTGCAGATGTGGATGTGATCCTGGTCCAGAGCCCCAGGATGAGGCCCTTTCTAAACACCCCAAGTACTTCCAGCAAGGGCTGAGCATTTGGGGTTGCTTCTCAAACAAGAGGAAAGGTTTTAAGCTCTTCTGTCCTGAACCCGGACTTACCAGAAGATCAACATGTCTCTTAAATCCTGCTCTGAGAGCTTAACTGAAACCTCAGCAGAGCACAGACCCTGTGCTAGCAGCCTGCAGAGGGGAGATCTGCTTTACCACCAAAGCACGACAGCAGAACCGATTTACCCCGATAAGCAGGCAGGGTAACAGTGTCTACATGCACGAGCACATCACCAAGGCAAGCACTGAGTTTTAGGAGAGAGAGGAGGCAGAACAAGTTTTAGAGTACCTTTGGAAAACAAAATGAAACCAAACAAAACAACAAAGACCCCTGAATTTATTTGCTTCTGCTCTGAGTTCTGCAAATAACAAACAAGGTGTCCGTGTAGAGGTTCCTGCCAACAGCTGCCATTAACATACATAAATTTTATGTTCAAAGGAAGCCTCCAGCAGTCAGTTTTTCTATCTTAATTTGATTCTTTTGACTTTTCCATCCTGTCTGTTTTCATCTTTCCTCATTAAAAAGATTTTTTAAGAAAAGAATTTAAAAAAAAAAAAAGCCAAACATAGCTAATTATTTTAATGAGCTACCAAAAAAATAGTTGCTTTCTACTCTGAATATAAGCAAATGTCAACATTTCATGGGGAGCAGAGGTAGCACAGCATCTTAATACTATACAGTCAGCTCCTATATTTGATTAATGAAGACTCACAGGACTAATTTTACACTGCTTCATTAAAAGCCTGGGGCAATTAGCATAAAGGTTAGACTACTACATAATTAAAATGTTATTTAAAAAAAATAATAATAATTTGCTACTTTCCCTTTGGAAAAAAACCCAAACCATACTAGACAGACAAAATGAGCTACCGTCCTTTTCAGCTTCTTCGATAGAGGAACATGAATTGCCAGATCTCTTCACAAGGACACAGCAAAGCAGCTGCCCAGTTCCTACTAAAGGGCAAAGGCAATGCTCTCCTGGAAAGCCAACAGCACACGGACAACAGAAGCTGCTTTTCTGCTCAGAGGACACAGAATGGTGATCAACTGAAAATTCATCTAGCAACTAGAGGGAGGGGAAGAAACTGCTCCGTGCAAACAGCACATCCATTTCGCACACAACTACACCCATCTTGCAAACTTCTCCAAATGCTGATCAAAGGGAAAAGCACGTATAGGCAGCACTGCCAGAGCTGAAGTGCACATCATATAAAGCACAGGCATCGCCTGCTCTTTGTGGCTTTACTGAGAGAACAGAGGAAGAACTGCTTTTGAACTTGCAGGTGAGCAGTTCTTTAAAAGCACATCACATTGGCAGCCTTGCTCTGCTGTTTATTCAGCATCATGATGGACAACACACCAGAGCAAGGCCCAAACCACCTCGCCATTTCCCAGCTCTGCTTTCACTCTCCTTCCACATACTGAGGTAAGGAGCTCTCAGAAAACACCCTTCCTCCCAAGCCTCCACCTCCTCCTCTCTGCTACAGCCCCAGGAATGGAATAAAAACATAAAAAAGCAGCAGCAGCCCTAAGGAACAGACTTGATGAAAAAGAAAAGCTAACTGCCAGACAACGTTTCAGTCTACTTCAGAGCTGGTTTACACGTAGGAGTACTTGCCAAGACTTGCACAAGGCACAGCTCTGCCTCGCCGCGCACGCTGGCACTCGAGGGGTTAAAGCAATGTAAGGCAGGCCTGCTGGAGAAGCACTACAGCAGGAAGAAAGAGTTACAAATGATTTTTCTTGGCAAAAGCAGCATATTGGAATAGTAGGAGGATTGTGCTTACTCCTCGCGTATAAATGCCAAACTGAGGCTTGCTGACACTTTCCTGGCTCGCCACAGCCCTTCCAGTGGCCCAGGACATCAACCAAACTTGTGGAGGGACAGAAGGACACACAAGATGTTTCTTCCTCAGCTGGCACTATCCAGCATCTACGGAAAGGGCTGGTCCACCAGCACCACCGCTGATTTAGCTCAGCCTCTCCCCTTCCATGCCAATGCCTGGTTTTGGGGGGCTGGGGGTCGTGTGACACCACAAGCATGCCTGAATTCTAGGGGCATGTTGGTGGGGAGATGAGGGATTAACGAAGACCCTCGGGACTAACTGTAGGCAAGATGAAGTCTGCTGAAACATCAGAATTTTGCAGCTCGCTTAACCAATACTCCAGTTTTCCCCTTACCCCGTTCTCCAACACCTAACAGTTATCTAGACAAAGGAGTTTAAGGTGACCCTTTCCCTCACCCTCCCCGAGGTTCCAGAAACCAGCAATTTATGGACCTTGAGAGCTGGAAGCTGTATCCAGATCATCATGTTTAATAGACAGTAATCTTCCTAAAGGTCTAATCCCTTTGTACTGCTTCTTTAGACTTACACTTTTGGCTTCCACAAAATCCTTTCACGTGAATTTTGTAATTTCATTTTGCCCTGCTAAAAGAATGAAAAAGAAGAGAAGAGAAAAGGAAGGCTTATCAATCCCTACTCCTATCAGACTTCTCCAAACCCTTATGATTTAATTATTCAGTGTTTCATCATATGGAAAGTGGTTCCACAGCCATTCAAGAGGTTCACGATAGGGCTTTAAGATGACAAAGGTCAAATGGCTATTTTGGGAGTGATTAGCTTGTTCAAAGGTGCAGGGCATCACACGTGACTCAACTCTGGCTTTTGCCTCGGGACTGCTCCAGTGCTGCACGGAGCGATGGCAGAACTGTCTTTGCAGATGAAGAAAGAAATGGATCCCTTCCAGCAACAGGCTAACTTCACTTTCTTCATGCCAGGATCACTGAGGCTTTGTGGTAGGTCACTGGTTTTATCACCATCTATCATCTCTCTCAATGCATGGCAGCTCTTTGACACATTCATATTTAACAGCAACCCATACCCAGGGTTTTTTGCTGTTCCTTTAATCTCTTTCCCCTTACAGAGATGGCTTTTTTTTTTGTTGTTCCTGACAACCCACAGCCCAAAACAGTCATTTTGTCCCTTGCTTTCCAACAGCGAGGTCAATGTATGCCCAGAACCCAAACGAAGCAAGAACATCCCCATCTCCAAATATCACTGTAGATGTT
Organism: Actenoides hombroni; assembly: GCA_024336885.1. Taxonomy (NCBI): domain Eukaryota; kingdom Metazoa; phylum Chordata; class Aves; order Coraciiformes; family Alcedinidae; genus Actenoides; species Actenoides hombroni. Next base: position 10,721,172 of record WUAM01000107.1, read on the forward strand.
CAAATGATTATTCTTACAAAGGCAACTGAGAAGAACAACAACGACTTGACAGAGGATTCATGGCAGGCTCCCCACCTCCTCGAGGAAGCATTTCCATGTTTGCAACCTGAAAGGAATCGGTACAGAGCCATCATCCACCGCAGCCCTTCACCAAGGGAAGCAGCTCTCTCCTAGTTCACTTGCTGCTTCCAGATCCCCCACAATGCCAAAGATGAAATCCCAAAATCCGATTGCTCTCCACATCCTTGTAAGGAACTAGAATGGGCTAAAGCACATCAGATGAGACTGTAAGAAATTTTCGCAGTAAGCCCAGGCAATCTTCACTGGTTTAACTTCTTTCACCAGACTTGGATTGATTTCTGTTCTATGATTATTAAGAGCACCAACTACTAGTTGTGCTTTTTCTCTCCACATTCACATCAGAAATCCACACTGCCTTCAGTGATGTCCACTCGGGCTGGAAGGGTTTGTCACAAAAAGATCATCTCACCTATTCATCCCACAAGTCCCATTAGTTTAATCCACTCTACCCTGAGTGCACAAGGAGTTTCAGTGGAAATGTTTGCTAGATAGTTGACTTTTTCTGTAAATATACACATACAATCCGGGGCTGTCAGATTGCTTTACAAAAGAAAGAGCTTTTCCCTGTTTACAGTCTGGGGAGGCAGAGAGATGCATTCTCAAAATATCACAAGGCAAGATACCAGCAAGTGAGAACTCAGCTTGGACCTGCTATCTCCAAGATCAGAATCACAGTAGCAGAAGCAGCTAGGCGAGAAAAAAAAAAAAAAAAGGAAGAACTGAAGAAGGTTCACTGTGCTGCTGTTGGAGAAAAGAGAAATCCAATCCTATGGGGCAGGTCGTGAGGAGAAGATGATGGTGTGATGGCAAAAGAGAGAGAAAACTACCAGAGAAATTATCAGCACAGATGGAAACGTCACCCTCGCCATGGAAGACGACCCCAAATTGCCCAGATGCAACTTGGTCCTTTTAAAAAACTCCTTTCCTGGGGCTGGAGGCTCAGTAATCATTCTTGTAAATGTTCAGTGCTCAAATCTAGGCAGGAGGTTTGTTTTTCTTGAACAATGTGCCAATGCTATTTCATGCTGTACAGCTTCCAGTATTTCCTTAAGTGCCTTGAGAGGCTTGGCACAAAGGGTACTATGGAAATGGAGTTTTAACTGATAGCTTCCAACTTCTGCCTTGCAACCTAACTTCAACATGAGGAATTTCAGCAGAAACAGAGGTGCTCCTTTCCCTGCGTGCAAGCAGAACTATACGTGCTTGTAGCACACACACATTTCAGCTGAAGGCATAGTGCAAGGTGATCAATGTAACAGCCCAGTCGGGATAGTGACCAACAACTCCATTCATCTATCGCTACAAACGGCAAAAACTTGAAACAAAACCTGATGTTTAGGCATTTAATAATGACTAACTCATGACTAGGCATGGCCAGGCAAACTCCTCCTCTACTTGCAAACCAAAGTGCGCTATTCCCAGCTGCCAGACTGACCTGCAGGTCAGATGCACAGCATCATCGGGAGCAAGGAGCAGGGATAAGGGGAAAGCAATATAATGCTTTACCCCATTAACACTTGACTTTGAGCACAGAACATAACATTGTTCTTTGTCTGGCATCTTTAAAGATTTTTGAAAGGATATCCTAATTAATCTGCAAGGGAATTCAGGCAAAAGCTTGCTTTAAGTATTTTTAGTTTAAAAACGCAGTGTTGTCAGGTATTTTCCCCTTTCCTATTTCACAACATTCTCATGTGTTTGAGGCTACTATAGCGGGGCAGAAGGCATATATAATCCCCAAGATTGTACCACAGCACTAGAATACATAATATCTGGGGGCTCCAGAGGATTATTTCATGATGGTCATTTGCTTGCTTTTCATCCAGAAGGATCCCCCAAAATAACAGTTCTCCCAGAACAGAAGTGCAGCTGCCTGTGAGACAGGACAAGGCAAAAACCGGAGCAGTGATTCATCAGAGCAGGGGAGGAAAAGACAACTCTTCTTCACAGGAAGATACTACTGAAGTTCTGCTCAGTAGAATGAATCAGGAATTCACCTTAATAAAAAGGCTCTGCGGATTTTGCTTATCGAAGTTTTGCTGCTGATCCACAGACATAAGGCTAATAATAATAATAATAACAACAACCACCACCAAAACAAGCTTCTGAGCATATCTGCCTTGTCATTTCTAACGTACCCCAAATGCCTCATCTCACTGCTAGCCCTACCCACTTCCAGAGCAACTTCAAGTCAAGTGTGTCAGTGTCTTATAAACATTAATAAATTAAACCACAGGCCAGTTTTGAATGGTAAGTTAAATATTATTCTCTTTTCATATCATCATTCCAAGTCTGTTTAGCAGTAACAGAATCTGGATCAATTCTTCATCGCTCAAAAAATCCCAACCACACAGAACAACAAAAAAAAGCTGAGGAAAAAATACAAAGGAATGCAATGTCATCTATGAAGGACCCGACCCCTCGTGCAGCAGCCAAGAACTCAGAGCAGCCTCTCTTGTCTAGACGATTAAAAAAAGTAATAGATACTTCTGCTAAATCAAAACCCTAAATCACAGAATATCCTAGATCGGAAAAGACCTTTAAGATCATCTAGTCCAACCATTAACCTAACACTGGGCAGACCGTGACTAAACCATATCCCTCAGCACCATGTCTACACGACTCTTAAATATCTCCAGGGATGGGGACTCAACTGCTTCCCAGTGCAGGATGTTCCAGTGCCTGCTAATCCATGACATGCTTCCCAGAAGGGACACAAGCGTGCAGAGCTGGGGAGGGGGTGGCCGAGTGACACCCTGCTCATTTGCACACAACCACTTAGGAGAGCAACCCAAAGCAGGGACATTGCCCTCTTCTTGATGAGGGAACAAAAAAACCCAAACCAAACAAAAAACCAACCTGTTGAGAAATGGCACTTTACTTACACACACAAATACACCCACAAAGAGGCAAGAAAGGGAAGGCCTTCTCCCTGCTTCTCTCCTTTTGCTCATTTCCCTCTTAGTCACAACACAAATCAAATTGCCAAGCCGCCAAGGCCTCCGAAGAAGGCCGGCATTCTGGGGGTGTACAGCCCTGGCAACACCAGCCAAAGGAGCAGTCGGGACGTCAGCCCCTCTTCCACGCACAGCCCCTCAAACTGCAGTTCCTCCCTTGTCAGCAGCGGCTCCTGCACTGCCAGCCAGGCTCTCTGAGCCCAGGATGGCACCCAAACACACAAAGAGAACAGGCCTGAACACCACCGACACATCTGCTGCCTTGAGTTCACAGAGAGGATCACGCCAGCCCCACCAACCCACGGGCTTTATACGCCGCAATCAGAACCTGCAACGTTCAAAAATCATCAGGCAATTTAAAAAGAGTGGGGGGTTGGCATTAAACACGGGGTTTGCTAAAAAACTGAACGCGTAAAGCTATGTAGAAAGTACCATTTTACTCGTCCAGATTGGGGTACTGCTCTAGATGTGGTGCAGCACTGCTGATATTTGCTTTAGGATTTATTTAACAGTTCAATAGAAATAATTTGGCTTTCAAAGAAGAGCTTGACTCTCCCCTTTGAGAAAACTACTGAGGTTATATCTCAGTACTGTATTATTTCCTTCAATCCAAAAGAAAAGGAGGATTCGGTTTCATAAGAAATAAAATCAAGAGGCTAAACTTTCAAGTATTTGGGCTTTACTCTCATCTTATGCTAGAATTAATTTTATCACATAGTCATAGATCTCTCACTCCCTATTAACTCCTAAGGGGTAAGAGATAATCTTGAAACTACGACTGAAGAAACAGTCACCTTAACATCAGTTTTTATCTCTACAGATAAGGAGCTCAGAAGCTGTGTTAAATCATGTGGTACTTAATCCATTTCATTTTAATGGAAAATAACTACTTCCTAAACTAACTTAGAGTCAGATGAGTTTGTAGAATATGCTTAGAAAAGGAGGGGAGAAGAAAAAAAAAAATCTTGTGTATATTGCATATAGCTGTTTGGAGTTTCCATCTGGGCACCTGTACCTTTCAGCTGCTCTGTTAATATCAGAATCCCCAAATCCTACCCATATACATCTTTGCAACTACCCAGCAGATTCCACTGAACACATGTAATTTAATCTGATGAAAGCCAGTCTCTTATCAAAGAGAGAAGGGCCCGGTTATCAAGCAAAGAAGTATCTGAAGTAGTCCATGTGCATATAGGCATTAGGAACACCCCATTTGGGATGAAGGCTCTAATTCTTTAGTTTACCAAGCCACCTTGATTGTGGTGTACCACTAATCATCTCCGACGGAAAAAAAACCACCCAACCGCAAAACAAAACCCAACGGGATCTCGAGTTTGATAGTTTCACTTTGAAAAAGAGTGGTTAAAAAAATGAAAGAATAAAATCAAACAGTAAACAGTGAGGTGTATTCAACTGCCAGACCCACACATCAGGAAACATAACCTGACACTTAATTGTAAAAACAATCTGTTTCTTGCGAGTGCAAAACATTAATACACTACCTAGTGTAATCCAGTAATTGAAAGGGGGGGAGGAATCGTGTGCGACGTTTACATACAAGTCATGTTGTGGACCAAAGATATAAAAGTACATCTAGAAAACCCACACTGTTCTAAAAACCTGTGGTTTCTGTTGCTGCTGTAGTGAATAAATCATTAGGCCATTTCCTTTTTAAACAGGAAAAAAATATTATTATATTGTTATCTTCAACCTCGTTTGACACGCTGGCCCATTTTTAGTGTTCAGAAAGATTCTGTCCTCCAAAATTCAGTGTAGACAAACATTTTCAACACATCTTCAACGAAATGTTATTTGATAAGAGTTACTGCACGCACATACCTAAACACCCATACAGATAATTCAAAGTTACCTCAAAATCAGATTAAAAAATGCTAGTGAACTCAGATAAACCTCCCTTGAAGACAAGTATTTTTCCTAACAGTCGATCTGCTCACATTTAGTTTTAAATTTGAGTTCTGAAGTAATGGGAATTCTACCATCGACCAGTGAAAAATAACCCAAACTATGAAATTTCAAGTTTTTCACCCTCATTAGTTAAATGGCACCAGATATCACCACATCATTTTTAACCATTCCCTCCTCTTGAAAAGGGAGGAAGAGCAACTAAGGCGATATTCTCTGTAAAGCACTTCCCGGTCACATTAGTGCTTCAGTTTGGTGTTACACTGATTGTCACACAATTTATTTACCTTCTGAACTGCTGTGCAAATGAGCTCTTGGATGCCAGCCACACAGAAGTCCCCAACACGGAAACTATGAAGTCCTGTTCTTCATTAAATAGCCTCAAATCCATGTCATAAGCAATGATACCCAGGGATGTGCGGGACTGGAGTCAGGAAGGGATTCCTTATATGCTGCCCACTTTTTTGCTTAACATTTTTGGCTTTGTACACTGCACCTTTTGGGGGTTTATTTCTTTTTACTCACAAAATAACACCACTAAATGGTAGCAAATCAAATCCTGGGACCTTATGAAAAGATGTACCCATCCTGTTGGTTTTCTCTCCATCTCTGAAATGGTGACTTCTGTACACAAAATCACCTCCAGGCAAACACACAGAGTTTTAAGCTTTTCCTAAATTGACCAGATTTATACAAGCCCAAATCCAAACTATTAATCCAGTGCTAACCCGGGAAGCTCACTCAGACTCTGGCTACTCTGTGTTTTTGGAAAGAAAGCAGTGTTCAGGTAAGACATTACAACTTTGGTGGAAAGAGCACTGAACTGAGAGACTCCTACTCTCATCTTCCCATAGACAGGTCAGGGAACTCTGAAATCTTATTTCAGTCTGTGCCTCAGTTTCCCCAAGTACACAACATAAGCTAATACTCATGTACCTTCTCTGAAGCACTATGACACCCATGAGAGTGCCACAGAAAAGAAAATAACTACTAAAAGGATAGTTAGACTGAACTACCCTTGAATATTTTTTTTTTATGTGAAAACACTATGTTTTTTTCACAGCTCTGACCTTTAGGAGAAGGAAAGCTCTTTCCCCTTCATAGCCACACCAAGAAGTGTGGCAGTTTAAATAAGGTTTTATGCATACAGTAAAATTGTACTGATATGATAGAGTTGATAGAGAAAATTATTTCATTAAATTGGTGTAGTTCCTTCATGTAGGAAATACTATTTTGATTTGAGAAGAGCTTACATCAACTTACCATAAGTCAGCAATAAATCTATTTAAAGATTTTGGTTTTCTTGTGTAACAGACAGTATAAAAAAAGTACAATTCAAATCATCATCAGAAAGAAACAGAAGAATCTAACAAAGGGCTATGAAATCTAGGAATTATTTTCAATTAATAACTCTGCTAAAGCAGCAACACTTCTGCCTAGTGCATCCACACACAAACAACCCCAGTCTGCTGGAATGTGCATGACCAAGGCAGGACAGTAAAGGTTATAAGAGATCAGGTATATGAAATAGTGTTTATGGGATAAAAGTAGTTTTTATCCAGCTTACACAGGCAAAGTAGTTCCTCTCTCCAGCCTGCCTGGTCCAAGTGCAATAATTCTGCCTTTTTCGTAGCCAAGGAACTTTCTCTCCAAGGAAGAGAGCTGCACGCTAGACTTACAGCGGAGTCTGGGCCAGCTCCATGAGAGATTTTTAGGGAACCTGAGAAAAACAACACTAAAATCTTCCTTTCCTGTGCCATTCTTAACCACTACAAGAACCCTCCAAAAATTCTGCATTTAATTCTGTAAGATAGACAAAAAGAAGGCAAAAGGAACAAGAACCTAGAAGAGCAGATGAGGGCACAGATAAGCCAGTCAAGCCACAGACCTATGCAAGTCTGTGAGATCTGGTAAAATCTGAGCTCTTGCTACACAGCAAAGTTAGTAGAAGGTGGTTGGAGCTCCAAGTGCTTGTTGCTGCAACTGTTGTGTGAAACCAAACTACAGACAGGCAGCCCAGTTCTCTAATACTGAAGTCTAAGGAAATCAACATTAGATCAGCCAAAGCCCAGAGGAAGACTCAATTAGCAGGAAGGTCTGGAGAAGACTCACTTTCTGTTTACTTCTCCCTGGGAAAGTATTATAACCCTAAACAAAACAGCTAAAATTGGTTTCATTTCATCCCAGACTTTCTTCTTCTGTTACCCCAGCGTGCGCAGACCATGGGAATCCTTATAGCATGTAAAATTACATCATGAGCTCCAGAAAACTTCATTTGGCTACAGAAATTGGAGCATTTCTAAGAAAGCAGATTTACTTCTGCTGGTCTCCAAGAGACTCACCCATCAAAAGGCACAAGCTGTCGACGGGCGTGGGGACGCAGCCTCCAGCTAACAGCACAAGCCCTCTTGTAACAGCTTCAGTCCCTTTCTACCATCTTGCATCCGGTATAGCTGCGTGTGGCTGGTGTATGGAATGGAAAGAGCTCTGAAAGAGCTCTGAAAAGGCTGTTAAGGAGCCCTGAAGAGGCAAGAGCTCTTGGGCTCCTCGCTCCCAGCAGCACCTGTGAACTGTTGAGTTGAATTAGCCCACAGCTGGCACCGAGTCTGGGTGGGGAAAGATGGGGATTTATTATCCCATTGCCAGGCCTCACATTGTCTCTTCCAGAGCTGCTTTTGGTTTGGTTCCCCCTCCATTTGTGATAAAGGACACACAGAGAGTGAGTGTAATTGTTTAACAGGGAAATCCCTTCTCAGAGAGGGTGCCAGGCACGGTAACACTTGGACGATGCCATCAGGAGGCAAATGCCTGTGGCAGCAGCCGAGAGCTCCTCGGCAGCGGGCAGAGCAAGCTGACAGCGAGCTGTGCACCCCTGGCTGGCTATTCACTCTGAGGCAAAATTTACTACCAAATCCATGTCCTACACCTACAGAGCAGCTAAGATCCTAAACGTCCATTTCAGTAAGACATTATGCTTCTTTTTGCTGCTCCTTGGGACTCTACCACTCAACTCCACAAGCATCCTAAAACAGAGCTAAGAGATGGGAACAGCCTCTGCCACCGCTTCATTCTGCCATCTACAACACCCAGTGACTTCCCACAGAGACAGCTGGTTTAGCACCGATTATTTCACCAATATCACACATAGACACATTTATTTTGATTAGTGACAGTGAATTACAATTGTTCATCCTCAAATACCTCCATCTCACCTGCCTAAATGAATAGCTGCACTCCTGTGTGTTCCCAATTTTCTCCTCTGCTCCATCATTCATCCTCATATTCACTAGGCAGAGTTTTTAAGAGGAAAATGAAAATGCACCTCCCTATTATGCAGAAGCCAAGCACAGGCACAACTCTGATCACCTGAGGCCTCGACTATACCCACCACAGCCATGTACAGTCCCCAGGGCTGCCCAGGTGTCCTGCTTCACTGCAGCAGGTTCATGCTCTGGGTTTGAAACTGCTGGCATTCTCACAGAAAGCAGACACAATTTGGAGGCTTTTATCTTCCAACGAGTATTCCCATACCTTGTGCTAAATTCAAATTACCTCACAGAAACAATGGCCTACTTAAACCACAATATGCAAATTAATTATCATCCTGACATCATCTTTACTGACAGTAGCTCGTCTCCACAGCCAGAGTATGAGATGCTTCTCAAGTTGATCGGACTTCATTCTGCCATCACCTTGACATTGCCAAGTCAGTTGTGCTGACATTTCTTCTAGTTGACATTGGAAAACCTTCAGTAAATCTGTACTGACAGTTTAAACTCTAACCCCCCCCCCCCCTCCTTTTTCCTCCTGTCATGTCATCTCCATAAAATTGCCCTGCCCTTGTTTCACTTCACTTTGACATCCTATTGTTATCTCCGTGGATCCTCTTTAGCACAGCGCGCTCCTGTCACAAAGGCACAACATCTCCAAAGACCTGACATGAGAGCACCTGGAGAAGTGCATCGGAAGTCTCATTAAAATGAATTAAATGGCTGTGCTACTCCCTCTACCCCTTCCCAGCAAGTTACTTCTCAAACTACAGCACGGCAGTACAGTGCTAATAAAGTGCCTGAGGTTGTGAGTAATCTGCACACCCCGGATATGTTGGAGTTTGAACTCCTGAGGAGACCACACAGACCGGGCAGGGGGAAGAGGAGGGTCCAGACACACAAGTGTCCAGTTTTAAGCTGGACGGTTTTTTAAGCTCTCTAACATCAAAGTTTAGTAACAACTCAAACACTTCGCACAATGAAAGTCTTGAAAATACAACAAACCAAACACTGCAGCAAGGCCCTAACGCAGACCAGGTCAGCCCAGGCCACACTCTGCCCGGCACCTCTGATGAAAAGGGATTTAAACAGAAACAAACACAAAGTTATTACATCAACACTTGTTACTCAGGTGTTTGTTTAGCTTCAGGGGTGCACTCGAGTACCTTCCCAAACCCAAACCGCAACAGAATGGCTCTAACAAAAAGCTTCATTTTGCATCATCAGGACAACAGAGGTGATTATGATCTCATAACTCCACAGGCCCACATCCCTCATCGATTCAACCCTTCTCCCAAAGGAACTTTCCTTTTCCCTTTCACAGACACAGATTTTATGTTAAAGAGGATTAAGAGCAGGCACCTGGGGGTGTCGATGGTGCCTCGGGGGTCTCCCCCAGCCAAGCCCCACACAAGGGGTCCCACCGGCAGGGAGGGGGTCCCCCCAACCCTGCTCCCCCAACGGTCCCATGACAACCCTCCCCGGGGAGCACCCCACCCCGCGATGCCAGCTGAAATACCTGGGTGCTGCCACGCTCCCGGCCAGCCCACACTCGAGGAAAGGAGGCCTCGTCCCAGGGCCCGGCCCTGCCCTGCCCTTTGTCAGCCCGGCCCAGCTGCCCTCATTAGCAGGATCCATTACCGCAGTTAGCAGGGCCCAGCCCCTCATTAGCAGCGCAGGCAGCCCTGCACCTGGCCCCGCAGGCCACGGAGCCGTCCTCGGCCCTGGGCCGCCGCGGTCCCACAGGCCCGGCTTCGGGGAGCCTCTGGCAAAGGGGACGCGTGTTCAGGGACTCATTTCATGCTGTATAATTAACAGGCTTTAAAATCCATTTTATGGGGGTACCTCAGGCCTCGTGATCACTTCACGAGATGGAGACAAGGCGTATTTATGCTTGGCAGGGTTGGGAAAGCAGGGGAATAGCCCAGTGCAGCTGAAAGGGAGCTAAAACCCATATATGCTTTTATGGAGCCTAACAGATTTTATGCTAATATAATTTACACAGAATTTAAAATTAAGCTATATACATGGACTATTTCCTGCAATTCAGTTATATATTTTTGAGATGTAAATAGATACATGCTCTAAAAGTGCAGTTATGCTGTCCAGGCAATTAAAAAGCACGTTGCTTTATTTGTATGTGATTCCATACAGCTTTTTTTTTAATGGGCAGATGATACTTTCTGCCACCAGATATTTTGTCTTTGCTTATTGATCCATATCTCTCCAAGCTGTAAAAGTCACTTGCAGCCCAGGAAAGTTAGCAGGGCCAGACAGAAAGCCTGTGCTAATCCTAGGAGTTCAAACATTGATGTGAATTTCATATACACCAAAATCCAGACCAGCAAAATGAAGTCTATGTACTCCTAACTCAAAAAAAAAGTCCCTCCAGCTATTCTCTGAATCCTAAATTCACAGTATACAGTTCCCTCAGGAAAAAAAAGCCAGGCTTGAAGGGGAGGGAGGGGAAAAAAAAATTTCATCCAAACCAAGGAGCAATAAACGTTGTGTCAGAGATATCCATTAATCAACTTCTGCTGCATGTATTTTATGTATGCAGCATGCATCTACAAATTTCTCCAAAAATACATGTGCAAGAAATGCATCATTGCTCTGTTTTCTTTAAAAGGTTCACGTAACCTGTTCCTGCCTCTTGCCACTGCCACGTGTCTGCTCTCCCTGTGCTCCCCTGCTCCCAACAGACGTTATGGACTCTGGCTCACAGGTCTGAAACAGATTCAGCTAGTTTAAAAAAAAGATATCATTTTAAACAAATAAATCAGTAAAACCTGCCCACGTGGCTATCTGTACACCACGACAAGTGAGCTCCCATTAGGCAGGGTTAGTCCCATATATTCACGGAAATAAATTACAACAAGCTGTATAGCATAACCATCTATAGGCAGTTGAAAATCATTAGATTCTGCATAGATAAGGCCTAATTGAGCACGTCTGTTTAGGTGAAACAATTAACCCGCATGTGTGCTGTGTTGCTAGCAGCCCTAGACAACTTCACACATTTCAGCTCAGGGCACCACTTTGTTTGACCTCCTGCATCCGCTGTGTTTGGCTGGGAGGCCTTAGAGAGATGCTGACTGAGAATGGATGACTGCACATTCAATAACCGAGGAAATCTCTGATGCAACTGTATTAGGGATGCCATTACTACACATTTTTTGATCAACAATACATCAGTAGAACATTTTGCTACCGTTGCTAACTCTCTGCTGTGGTTCAGAAACAAATGCTTTAGGACATGTATTACCACTCTCCCACTGCGTATACAAGAGATACCGCGACTGTACCCTCTATGGAATATGACTGTCAGCAATTAAAATGAATATTGAAAAGCTGGAACACGGTTTGTGATGTGTTTTCCTGGCTTTTGTGAAACATTTGTTCACCAGATTTGCTAACCCTCCAAATGTAAGCATACATGAGAGGTCTTGTGCTAATCCAGGGAATTAGCAAGGTATTGCTCCAACAGATTGCAAGACAACAGTGCCCTGTTTCATACAAATGGGCTTGGTACACTCTAGGAACAACTCGCCCATTCTTCCTAAGATCTAGAAAAATATCAGGTGATCAAAAATAAACCAAAAAAAAAGATTTATGCCTGCAACCTTTTGAAACAAAAGCTTCTGGGTTCGGATTTTTTTTCCTCTCTCCCTTCTGAACTCTGATAGCCTGCAAAGACATAACCTTACAGTGCAAGAAAATAAGATTTAAACACATCTTAAATAAAACAGCCCAGCTGCTATCACATTGTGATTATCAGCACCGCTGCCAACAACCCACGCTGGAGTCAGAGTCACTTCGAACACCATAAATTCCCGGATGCCTTAAAGAACACACACCTCCATCTATCTCTGAAGCCCTCCAAGGTCAGGGGAAGACTCTTACTTTGCTGCATACCCAAAACAAAAATGTTCAGTGCAAATAAATGAATACATAAATAAAGTAGCAATATACTCAGATTTTCTGAATAATTCAAGCGTCATTCTTGACAGTGACAGGAATGCAGCAGAGATTGCCATTTTGGGGATGCTGAGATAACTCTGTAGTGGTGACAAAGAGTTTATTATCTATATGATAATCTCTACGAGGAGGGGTCCAGTTGATGAATTGCTCCTTTCCAGGCAGAACTATTTGGGGTTCAGATGTTTACAGCAGAATTTATATTCCATACAAAGCATCACCTCTACATTTTTCATACCCCTTAACAGATGTATTAATACAATACATGCTTCTATAATTTGTCCTTTCTTGAAGAAAAACAGGGCAAAATTCCCAGCGACTTTCCATACATACATGTGGACAGATGCATGGCTTGTACATATGCACCTTTGTGTGCACACATAAACACAAGGAATTTATTTCCAAATGCGGGCACACATGCAACGTGCACATTTTTAAAGCAAGGTGTCGATTTTTATCACACACAAAAATTTATAGATCAATTAATAGCAAGAGGCCTTTTTCTGCAGTAGGGAACAGAGTGCTGATTAGGAACATTTATAACCCCTCCACTTGCAATTCTCAATATTGACAATACAGTCACACTGAAAGCTTGACCCAGCAATTGAGTCAACGAAGTAGCCCCAAGAGCCCATTCATGTTACAGCGTTTGAGATACGCATCTTACTGCGTAGAGACACTTTACCAAGCAGTCCCCCAGAAACTATTAAAAAAAAAAAAGAGACAACAAGAGAAAGCAGCCCTGCCATCATGAAAATCTGACATAACATCATATATTTCCATCCTCGCTCAACATACAAAACTGGAAGGCAACCTTGAAAACCTTTCAGCGTATGGTAAACCAAGGAGAACTTGCACCCCACCAAAACACAATATAAAGATCTTCCGAAAAAATCCCATCTGCTTTCCCCAGAAATTCTTCCTACACAAATCCAGTGATACTGTGCCTAATCCTGCTGTTGACAACAATATTAAATTTGCTGTGAGTGCCTGGCTCGTCCTGCAGATCCAGCACGATGGCACCAGTCCCTTGGGCAGCAACCAGATCAGGTTGCTCCCCGGGCCAGCTGTACAGCTGCACGCCGGGTTGGTGGTGCAGACACCCACGTCCTGCACTGTTTTGTTTTTCTCTTCAGGGCTCATTATCATTAATTATGATTTACAGACCAGAAAGAAGCCATGCAAACTAAATTCACAGAGCTCCCAAACCAGCCCACAATGCCAGTGTCCAGGCACAAGCTACATGTTCAGGCCATCCGTCTAGACACATGGAAGATGCAACACAAAGGCCGGTTTGTGTTATGGCACTGATGTCTCCAAAACTCTTCTCTTATAGCTGACTTCTGCCAGGACTTGCTTATAGTACTTTACTCACCTCCCTGAATCTCCAGTGGTCTCTCCTACCTGACGTTACTAGCTTGCCTCCTGAATCCTCATCATCTCTCCTAACTAGGTTGGGAAACAGCTAGTCCCAAATCCCTTTTTCTAACCGCCGCTGAGTACTGCCATTAACTAATAACAAAGCAGGGGAGGAAAGTGATTCTTTAAGTATACTGTTCACACAAGGCTAGTTTTTGCTGAAAGAGCAGCAAAATAAACCCCTCAAAAATCCAGTCTCTCGTAGCTTATAACTTCACTCAGCTTCAATAAGCCAGCAACAATATCACATGCCCAGACACCGTATCACTGGGATCACTGGGGCTTGAGCAAGGCAGGAATTTAGCCAGCACCTATTTAATTCCAAATTCATTTAATATCTCTATACCCCCTCGACAAAGAAGCTTTACAACATTATGAGTTAATCAAGCCAGGCACTAGTGAAATATTTTTTTTAAATCCTTAAATCTAATAGAAGATTACTGCACCCAACCGTAGAAACAATTTTAAGCCTAAATTTGGCAAGACGCATTAGTTTTATATTGAGCTAATTACTTCCAAGTGTCCAGGAAATACAATTCAGTAATTACAGTTGTATTAGCTGGATGCAAACTAAGCAAGAGGCAGAGCTTATTTACCACCCAGCCGGTGAGTCGCCCTGCACATCCAACCCAAGCTGGCCCTGCTTCACAGACTCTGAAGAGCGATCCAAATGCCAGAACCAAAGGTGCTCGACACAACCCTGGTTGACAAGGTAAAGGATCTGAAGGCTTGAGAGTACTGACGTGTGGGTGTGGCCTCAACACTCAAGGTGAAGACCAGGTTTCCAAGGGAGCTCAAGTCTCCTTCTCTACCACTAGCATGCAGGCTTGATTTTCCAAAACACTGTCCCCAGTGCCTGCTGGTGTGATGCTTCTGGCCCTGTGGTCCTAGGAGCCAGGCACTGGGTGAAGGTACAGGCCTTCAAATGCTTCTACATACCTGAGAACACCTCTTGCTGATCACAGCGGGTATCTCTCTGCTCAAACACTTCAACTTCAGAAAGCACCATGCTTGAATTTAACACCAGTACTACCAAACCCAATACAGAGAGATGTGAGGAAGTGAAATGATGTGACAAAGCTGGCTCAGCGAGCTAGCCCAAAAGCCCACAGAGAAGGGGCTGAGCCAGCCTTCACCACAAGCACAGCTCCAGTCCCTAAGAGCTTCCAGACCCTCGCCACGCTCTGCCATCTCACAGGATGTGTTGAAGGCACAATTTTTACAAGACACTTTCCTACTGGCTGAAAACAGAGCTCACACTAAATTAAATGAAGTTAAATCCTATCATCTGTATACCCCACAGGAAAGGTACTCCATCATCGTTGTCAAGAGAAAACCCATAAGCCAAGCAGCAGGCAAAATAACCTCTGTTCCCCATCACGCTGCTCAGCTTACGGCAGAAATGGATTTGATAATGCAGCGAGGGAAAAATACGTCATGGGACAACACTTCCAGTTCAGCGTTCTCCACCCCCACATTTTCCACAATAATTAATAACCAAAGCTGTTAATGTTTAAATGATCCACGTTCTCTAGCGCAGCCAGCAACGCTTCAAGAGGCTTTCCACTGGGGCTAGCACTATTAACTGTGTGGATGCCTCAGGATACGTACTGCTTAATGGAGGAAAGGACACTTTTGTAGTCTCCAAACATTTAGGAACTATCTTTTAAATCTGAACCCGCTTAACAGAGCATTTAGGATTCCCAAGGTTTACATAAATGTCCATGTTTTACTCAAGGATTAAAGGAGTTAAACGGTTTTCCAGACTCTCAAGTGCTGATAGATATTATCTATTGCTCTTCCCCGTTCCAAGAGTTCCCTTCGAGGCCAGAGAACCCAACCTACTTCCATTCTTTCCAGCAAACAGTTATCCAGGGAGAGTAGGCAGGGACCAGCCAGCCCCCGGGAAGCTGAGCAACAGGAATGGGGAAGGTTCCTCTAGCTTCAGACAGCCCTAGTAACTAAATCACTCCCAAACACGGCTCCAGGACTCTAGGTTTTGTTTATTTGCTTAAGTCTTTGGGAACCTTTGCAGTTACCGACACACTTGTCAGCACTTTAGGCGAGGGAGAATATTTTAACATGGAATTATAATCATGATAATCACCAGTTTTTCCTGACCTGCCTTCTCCAACCCCTCCCTGCCACTCCTCCATCCTAGGATTAATACAGACGAAGGAAGCTTTTAAGACCAAAGCAATTTCTCAGTTTCTTCTTTTTTTTTTTTTCAAAGCCTAATTTTCAAAGAGCAAGGGGTACAGAAGTTCACCCTGCCCCTGTGTGTTTGCCCGTCTGTCCTCCTTCTAATAACTTTTGAAACCCACTAATTTCAAGGAAATTTGACAGCAGGGCAGAGGTCTCAACAATACCAAGTTCCCATAAGTTCAGTGAGGAGATTGCAGCCGTGTAGCGAAGAGGCGCCTGGCTTCTCTCACCTCCCACAGCGGGGAAGGCTGGCGTGTTAGCTCACACCTCATTAGACAGCACAAACCCACAGAGGAAATCAATTACGAGATAAAAGTCCATCGGAAACCAGCCTTCAATCATCCTGCTGCTCATGCAACTACTTGATTCTTAATTCTTCTGACAGCCTGATAACAAGGGCTGCCATGGCCCCTCCTTGGGCAGCAGAAGAGTAAATACATCAAGACCCACAAAAGACATCCTTGTCTCCTGCACCACTGCATGCTCGACTGTGACCTTGCATCGAGAGGGAGCAAGGGCAAAGCATCAGTAAAATGGTCACCAGGTACCAACAAGAACACCTGGACTTGAAAGATTTGTTTTGTAACTGGATGGACTTGGAACCACACGATCAATTGTAAACACGAGTGAAAATATGGATGTTTCCCCCACCAAGCAAAGTTCAACCCATTCAAAGCAATAATTTGGAAGCACAGATTATTTCCTGGATGCTTTGGTCTCTCACTCCTTTTTTTTATTGCTCCAGGTGCCAGGGTCATACGGAAGATCAATACTTAGGTTTGCACTCCTAGGCTTTGCGGTCCTAGATGCAGACACCGCAGTGTTCCCACTGCACACCCAGACACGCAGCTGAGGGCCAGGTTTCCTCCATCTCACCACCCATGAGGTGAGCTCCCACTCAGACATGACAGATTTCTCTAAACAACTCGACAACCAGCAGTATCAGCTACACTTACCGGAAGGGTTTAAAACAAACCAAAACCCAACAAAAAGTAAAATAACCTTAAGTGCCTTTCTAACAGCTGGGCTCTTTCTTCTTCCACTTAGGGACTCATTTCTTTCAAACAGAGGCTTCATTCTTCAATATAAGACTTCAAATACATGGAAAATTTGAACCAGACCTATCACGCCAGGCTACAGTTTCCAGCAGGATGCTTTAATGGGATCTTTGAAGTCGTTCTTCAAATGTTTCATTCCTACCATTCCTCTCTCTTCATGGTTCCTCTTTATGGACAGATCCATGGGAAATGGTGTAAAACTGGGTCTACAACCATCAGTCAAGTATGTCCGAGTATGTCACGTGTTCTGTGTCTTACCTGCAAGACTGCACATTGATTTCTTTCTGTATTTTCTAATAGGCCTTGCAGTTCAAGCAGACAAATCCAGACTAGCATGCTCCACCACCAAGAAATGCAGCTGCAGATGAGCCAGGACTAACTGAGTTCTTACCAAGGCTGTCTGGCCAAACTGGCCACGTGGACTGTGCAGCTTCACAGCTTAGAGATAAGTTAGGTCTGTCTATAGAAGCTGTGGAGACAACAGTGACTGACATTAGATCTTTCTATGGAGCAGCTCAGAGTGCATCTCCCTAGAAAGATAATAACTGGGAGGTAAAATTTGGCAAAAGCCTTCTCTAGAAGAGAAGGCAGGAAAGTTCTCTGGCCAGCCAGCAATGTTTGCCTCCACTCCCACCACCTTCTCCAGGATCAGAGCACCTATCTTTCAAGCTGCACGCCTGAAACCATCCCTTTCCCAACTTTCAACTAAAATTTTTAGGAACAAAAAAAGACCCTTCTAGAAGCACAATAGGTAATAAACAAGTTTCAGGCAGATGAATGTCTAGTTTGTGAAACTCAGGATACCAGTAGCAGGAATCCTAAGAATTTCTCTACCCAGATTCACAGTTCACAGCCACCCTACTAAAATGCATAAATGTCATCATCAGAAAAGGTCTCATGTATAAGCACTACTGCAGTGGAAAAGTCTTATTTATAAATATACCTATAAATAATACTATTTATGCACAACAATTGCTAACTATGAACTCAGTTTTTCTGCTCTTCAACCCAGTGAAGGCATCAGAATTGGGCCATCATATACAGAGAAGGTCAAGGAGTTGCTACATGCCTAACTACTGGAGATTCTACCTACCTGAAGGCAAACTGCACATCCTCAGCACAAGACGACGTTTGGATCAAGAAATGGCTGCATCTCTAAGAGTACTCTGCCTTAGTAAATCAGAGTCAGATTCTTAATCTTACAATGTCATTTTTCTATGGTTCAATACGTATTCACACCAAAGAACACGTTGAAATGTCTGGGGCATGGCTGGGAAGGGAGAATAATGTAATTCGGGTTGGGAGGAGCAGGGGCTGAATGCTGTAATACAGGTGGAGAATCTGAAGCTGAAATACATTACAGTCTCAAGAAATCTGCTCATATAACTGGTAGTACAAATTGGCTTTAAGAGACATCTCAGCTGGCACATGTATTCCCTGCTGAACAGTGATACCTATTCAAATGATCAAAACCTGTCAGTTCTTAAATTCAGGATAAATCCCAGACCTCAGAAACAGGCAAATGAAAAAAAAAAAAAAAAAAAAAAAAAGAGAGAGAGAGAAAAAAAAAGTAAAAAAGAAAAGGGAAAAAAAAAAAGTAAAAAAAAAAAAAAGTTCAAAAGCAGAAAGGCAGCAAATGTTACTCTCAGGACCAATATCTCTGATATGCCTCCAGCTTGCTAACAGCATTCTAATGCCACAGGCATGTTACTTTCCTTTGCCCTCATATTTTACTTCTGCAAAGCCCTGTCCTAATAACTGATTACAAAATACCAAACAAGCTGTAGTGTTATCTTGCTAGTTGGTGAAATATTTAGCTCCATTTAAGTGCCACGCAAAAATGAGTCTGAAGATACAGGCTATAGCAGGCAGAAATGGGGATTTTGCATCCAGAGACAGGAATATGCTATTGAAACCCATTCTTCACTCCCGGAAATGCGAGTGCCCTCTCACCAAATCAATGCAAAACAGCGTTCTGTTGCGATAGGACAAAACAGCTCCTTCCCATTGCACGTGGAAATAACCACTCCTCCCCAACTGCCTTCACAGCGGAGGAGGAAGCCAAGTGCCAGCTCCCATCCTCAGGCCAGGCTCGCTTGAAGAACTGCTCGCCTGGACAGGAATGAATGCTCTGCAGAAGATGACACGTTTGTAGAGCGGAGCCTTAGTAAGGCAGAGAGCAGCAGTGATGGTCCTTCCCTGTCTGTGGTCAGCTTGCCTGCTGCTCTTCAAAGGACTGGGGTGAGCAGAGGACACTGCACACGCTGGAGAGGGCCACTGGTTGGCAGCCAGCTTCCCAACTTGTGCTGCAGGACACGGGTGTGCTCAGCACAGCCTTCGCCAGCCCTTTTCCCCAGTTGCTAAGGGCACAGATATATCCTGAGGTCAGCTCTGGCTTCTGGCAGCCCCTGCCCGGACAGCAGAACTTGACTGCACTAAGGAAACCCTAACCATCCCGCTGCAGTGGGGTGTAGGATGCAGATGGCCCCTCAGAAATCACTGCCTTGCCGCTGGGGCAGAAAATGCAAGGACTGGATTCTTTGTAGCAAGGAAAAAAACACCCCAGAAAAGAAGTGTTTGCTATTTTGTGTACTTCAATGGAAGCAAACAGTCTATAGGGCACTAGATTATTTACATACATTGTAATGTCATCCTTTCCAACCCATACAGTTTGGTTTTTGAGGAATATGCAGAATGGTTTCATAAAACTGCCCAATTATTTTCTTAGGACCACTGTCCACTTCAAAAAAACCAGAACCCACATTTTCAGGGCACTAACATACACAAACTTGCTCCAGCATTTCCTCGGGGCACTTAGAGAAACAGAAGATACCAAACAGTGCAGCAGCAACACCAGTGATACATTTAATTCAGTCCAGAGGTTCCTGGTCCTTCCCCACGGCCCTCTACGAGCTCATAGCACCTCAGGATATATGGGGAGGGGCAACAACCCACCAAGACAATTTTCAAAACACAGAAGCAAACCAAACTTCTTCCCCACCCAAAGGAGAACAACAATGGAAATGCAGATACGGTTCTAAATCATTGCTTGCTTTCAGAAGGCAAAATGTTCTCTGGGTCTGGCAATAATGATCTAAAATAACCTTCAGACACCAGTTCTTGAAAGATTTCCAGTCCAACTGCTCACAGTCTGGATAAGCGTCCAAATCACGCTCCGAATCAAATCCAGGCACCAAACCAGAGAGCGACAGACCCGCGAGAGTATCTTCCTTTACAAACTGCTAGGGAAATGCACGTGTGCAAAATTTCCCCATCTGAAGCCCCGTGTCTGCAGCAGCTGCACAACTGAAATCATCACCAATTTACAGGCTACTATCCAACCGAAATCATCACCAATTTGCAGGCTACTGTCCTTTCAGCAAAGTCCCCTCTGGTCCTTCGTGTGAGACAGATAGTTAAGTCTGACTTGATTTGCATCATGCTTGCCAAGACCTGTGAATTGGGAATTAATAGCTCCCACTGCTACCACACTGCAGCCAGTTTTACTGCGTTCACTCCAGCAAGTTTCAAGGCATAGAGGTCAGATGCAATTTTAATGAGCACCTCCACTGTTCTATTTATTTTAATACTTTCATTGCCCCATCAAATTTACAATAATTAAGCATATTATAATTACAGTGAATTAAGCAGAGGCTCCTTAAATATTCCCCATTATTTTATAATCAGTTAAAATTAATAAAGTTGATTGTAAAATCAAATACCTGGTGTATAGTAATGTCTATTTTCATCATTACACAAAGGTCTACTTAGGTCACAGCCAACTACAAAGATTACAGTACTACCAGAAGGTCCATAATAATCCATTTTCTTTACTGATCTTCTGATACATAGATCCCTTCCAGAGAGTACCATTTAATGCCTTGATTTTCCAGGCTTCTTCCAGAGCCAGCAGCAGGCCTGGCTGGAGAGGGCTGTAAAGGGAGCTGACGTGTGGCACAAGGTACAAGCAAACCCACACTTCTCCTGGATGACAGCAGCTCTCCACTGTGGACAAGCCCTGCCTGCTCTAACTGGACAGAAAGTGGGTTAAGATGGGATCCACCCCAGCTGCTCACCTCGGCACACAGTGGTCTGCTTTCATTTCCAGTCTAGATTCCCCACTTGCTGGCAGAGAGGAGTCATTTCCTAGAAATGCAGCACCTTCCCAAGTAAATCAGACTCTGGTTGTCCTGCACTCTCTTATACTCCTCACTTTCCATCACCTACAGATTTTGTGCTTTCACAACTGCCCAGTCATCTCCACTTAAGCCCTGGCAGGTCTGCTGCTTTACAGCCTGGGTGTTTCCTTATCAATTATATCTCTTCAGTTGATAAAAGCATCAGAAAATTACTCCAGAAGACCTCCTTTCTCCTCAAGAGCAAAGAGGAGCCAGAGGAATCACAAAGGCAATACAGTTTTGGGTGTCAGTACATTACCTCGTGGAACTTCTTGCCACAGGATCCGACCAGGGCAGACAGTTTGACAACTGCTATTTTCAGTGAATGACAAAGAATGGTACTTCCATCTGTAAGAACCAGGCTGAGCATCACAAGATAATAAACTCATCAACACTCCAAATCATCTGGTGACTTTCTGCAGTCAGTAGAAATCTTGTGTTTGGTTTATAGTGGTAGATGCACTGGTGTCTGCACTGCACAGCTCGGTATTCAACGAGGGTCAGAGAAAGGAGTTGGAACAAATATGACCCACTGGGCTCATCTTGCATTTTCTTTTTCTATTCTGGGGCTACTTTTGGAAAGAAGGATCTAGAAAATGAACTGCCAAGAAAAAAGTGATCTCTGAGAAACCAGAGCTACAAGGTGAGGACTCACGTCCCTGACGCTGCCCAAGCAGAATATGCTTGGAAAGAGGGGTTGTCACCGTCTGACTGCAGAGCTGATGCATCAAGGTCTTCAAAAGAATGAAACGACCATCTATAAAACATCACCCAAAGCCCGTGGGAAAAGCTTGAAGATGGAGTAGTTAACAAGAACTCTCCTCCCATTGAATTTCCCTGGGAGGAGCTTTGCTTATTAATTATACAAACCAAAACTGACTTGCTAAACTTTGGGACCAAGTGCACACAGAGCTAGGTAGTACTCATTGCACTAATTTTTCCTTTGTCACCCTGGACATGCAGTTTGGTGTCCTTCACTGTTTTGGGTTTTTTGTTTGGGGGGGTTCTGGAGGCAGTTTGGCCAGTGAATTCCACCAGCCAGGGTGAGGAGAATCCTTTCAGGCTGTGTTTCTGCAGCACCAGACACAGCAGCTCACCAGACCTTAGCCAATTCAGGTCTAACTTCTGCAACGCAAAGCCCAACGTGATTAGGGGCTCCGCTAAACCACCTGCTTTTCCTAAGCATCTGAAGGCACTGGAGCGAAAAGCTCGATGTGTCTGGTATTACTTCTTAATTTGCATCGCCAGTTAATGGCAGCCACTTTAATTATGACACTGTGCAGATTGCAGGCCCTTTTAGCACTTGTCAGGCTGCCTTGCTCCGAGCCGCCGCGCCGCTTCTCTCTTACTGACATCGCTCTCCGCCGCAGTGTTCTTTTCCCTGTCAGCTTTGGGGCGCGATTTGAGCTGCTACCCATCGCAGTCAATGAGTGTGAACTTTCCCGGTGCCACGGGGCCTCGCCACGAGTGCAGCAGCGTGGGAGGTGGCACTTGTCGGCACTGTCAGCTCCGCTGCAGCCAGCGAGCAGCTCAGCTCCACTCCTCCCCGAGACTCCCTGCTCCACGGCAAGTCATTTCTCTGGCTGAATCCCCTGCTCCCCGCAGGAGAGAAAGAAAAAAACTGAAGTTACATCACCGCGATCTCGCAGGGAAGGCGGGCGATCTGCTTACTCAGAGCAAGCTTTTTATTTTTAGACTGGTTGGAGGAGGCAGTGGCTATAAAAATAAAAAGGCTGCTCTCAGTCTGAGTAAGCACGGTGCCTGCACGGCTTGTGTCACCACGATGACTGAACAATTCCCTGCCCGACGGACAGAGTCGCATCCAGAGCAGACGCTCTTCGTGTGCAGCACAGAGGTGGGGGAATGTCATTGGAAATGCTCTGGCTTCAGAGCTGGGCACAGCAAAGCACGTGGCTACAGAGACTCATCTCCTGCACAGCGCTGGTGCCCAGGGTCTTGATGCTTTCAAGGAAAGAAATCAAACCAGCACAGCCGTACACAACAGGATCCCATAAGAGTCTTCATGACTGCGGCATTTTCTATTGCAAAGCACGTGCTCATGGGGCCTTAGGCAGTCAGGAGCAATAAACTCATCCTTCCAGCCACTATCTACACTGTCTCTTCATGCAGTCCCCCGACAGCAAGTTCAGAGACAACCTCCTTTGGAGAAAGCCTGAAAAGTGCTGGTGGACTCTTAAGTTGCTGGGAGGAGGGCAAGGTTTGTACCTTGATCTAAAATTGACAGCTTAGCTTTTGTTTCATTATCCTAAGCAAATCTCCAGGATCATTTCTGTTTGCTTGTTGATACATCCCCTTGCTTCCTTTCTGTAGCAGGAGGTATAGCTGTTCTTCAGCACTTCTCTCAGTTGTGGAGTAGTAACTGGCTTTGGGAAGAGCAGGCTGGATTCTAACTAAACACTTGCTATTTCATCCACCTTCCAAAAGAACTAACAGATAAAGTAGCTGGAAATGTCACCCCTGACTGCAGTTACATGCAATATGCCCCGCTGTTAATCCCAGGCATCCAAACACCAACATTTTCCATTTATGGGCTCAGACTTCTTTTTTTCTCTCCCTGAACTGTTCCTCACCCTCCTTGCAACAACTCCATCCTTCCAAGCAGCTCTCCCAGCTAAACAGACCTTGAAGCAGCACGTCTCTGCTTTCCAGCCGAACGGGCATGGTTCATTGTTCAAACCATTACAGTTCTTCTGAGCCTAATAATATTTGAAAGCAATAAATAAATTGTTTTCAAAGTTAGCAGGCTTAGGAGAATTTGGGATGCTGTGTAGGATTCCCATCAGGCAGGGCCATTACAGTGGGTTTTGCACGTCCTGCTCTCGCACCTCACGGCTGAGCCGCTGCTCTCGGCCATCCTGCCCTGCAGACATCTGCCAAGGCTCTTGCAAAGTTACTCAACTCTTTCCAGTGAGACAGCTTTTTTTTTTAGCAGCTTTTCATGACACTGGCCAATCCTACTAGCTGTGTTTAGTTAATCTGGAAACAAGAAAAGACAAGGATTGGGTCTCGCTGCACATCGAGCAGCCTCCAGGGTGTGTGCAGTTCCTACAGCCACAGATGTTTCTCCCTAACAGTCAGGACAGTTCTTCACTGACGGGTGTTAGGAGCCCTCATACATGTACTTACTGTGTACCCTAACACATGCTTCAAATCTAACCACAGTCCTCTCACACAAAGCCTCTCTGACAGGAAGGCTCCAGTTAGGAACTCTTTCAAGAGAATCATTAAGTACACGCATAAATCTTTTTGAGAGTCGAGCCTGCATTTTGAACTCAAGTCACTGATGGTTGAAATCCAAATTTACAGCAGTTCCAAGCTTCCATAAAAGGAAAAAAAAAAAACAAAAACCCTGCAATAAAATTAATGATCACTTGTGTTTATATTTCTGTTGGTACATTTCATCAAGTAAGATCGTAGTCACATAATCAGAAGTCGGAGACACATCATTCACAGTGCTATCAGCTCAGGGCTGCCTTCCATGCTGTACTTTATTTGCTCAGCTCTGCACTTCAGTTTGTAAAATGCTTAGTGTGCACCCCTTACAGGGAATCACACTAACAACTGCAGAGGACAGACTGATAAGCAGAGCCGGAGAGAGACAAGTCACCATCAGATGTGTCACCACTGCTTTGAGACATCCATCCAGTGACTCCAAGCTTGGCTGTGCACGCTCTGTAGCAGAGAGAGAAGGCAGCTGTGCCTACACTACCAGCTCGGACAAACAGAGCTCCTCTGAAATAAAGCCATGTTCCAAAAGCATCTAATTATCTACACATCTTTCTGCTATACTATTTCCTGACACCATAAAAGAAGGTGGAATTCAAACAAGCTCTGTCCATCTGGGAGTACACTTCATGATTTATTTTTTTTATTACATATTCTCTTTATCCCACAAGCATTTATCCAGCACCACGATGAGACTCTGTTTGCACAGACTGCTAACAGATTTGTGTGCCAGAGAAATCAGTGTCCCCTTTTTCTTGTTTCTTGTCCTTCTTTTAAGCTGTCAGTAGTAGTCCCGCAGTATAAAGCCCCCAGACAAGCTCTCTGCCTCGTAGCCGCACATGCCCCTATCAAAATGCAGGGGTGCTGTCGGTACTTTGCATACTAACAAGCCTGCTCTCATTAGTGCCATTTCAAACTGCAGGCAAGCTCCTTGACTTTAACTTGGGGAGCTCCAATACGCACTCAATGGCCACAAGTTTTATAGTATCTGAACTAGGTTTCCCCCTGAGCAAGGGAGAAGGAGAGGGAAGGATTAATGACTGCTTGCATGAATTATTCAGCACTCTTTGCCGTTCCAGAAGGAAAGACGCCGGGCAGTTGAGAGCAAGAAAGAATATAAATATTCCCTTATTGATTCACAGACTATTTGTTCATTCCACCAACAGTAAAGTACATGAGAAAGAGCAAAGCATTCTATACCTGACATAAATCATTTCTATTTCTTAAAGCACCTCTACTCATTTCCCTGCAAATACTAAGGCAAATAGACTAATAGAAGTTAAATCTATTATCATAAACTTTGTTAGAAAGAGGTCCTGACCTCTTGGGGTGCGATACAGACCCTATTAAATATAGTTGAAAATATATCTCGGTTTGGCAGAAATTCATTTTTCATTTCTTACCAACCAGCATCAGAACTAAATTTATGCCTTGGTTAGTTCAAACATTGGACAGAGAATGAGGCAGGGCTGTATGACGAAGATAAAATCCTGGCTCCACTGAAGCTAATGGCAACACGCCCATTGGCTTCCAGGGAGCTCGACAGCTCCTTGAATTGCGGGGAAAACTGAAGAGCTCCTGACTGGGGATGCTGCGTTGTGTGCTAGCAGCACCCTGGTGCTCATCGCTCATTCGCCACAAAGCGTTCGCAACACATGAGGAGAAAGAAAAGGCTTTGATACGAGACAAGAAATATCTTCTTGGTCAAAGCATTACATTGCCGTTCAGGAAGGATGTGCTCTCTGCCTGTCGCAAGCTCCTGTGTAAACTTGGGAAGCTCACAATGCTTTCTTCCCTGGATTTGTACTTGTAAAACGCTTACGGTCATCCCCTGCAGAGCAGTGTGGTGACCGTGAGTCACCAAAGTGTGACAACCAGTAGAATGAAATTAAATGAAACCAGGATGGGGACTAGATGTTACTGGTGGAGTTCATCTCACCTAAGTTTAACCATGTAAGCCAGCTTCCACTGCCAATGGGGAGTGGGCTCTTCTGAAAGGGTTTGGCTCTCCCTCACCATCAGATGGGATAAATCACCCTCTGCAAGTCCTTAGCTCCATAGGGACGTCAGCCTTTCAGCAGCTCAAGTTAGGCAAGATAAATCCCACCTTAAATAACCAGGACCAAAAGAATGACTTTCTGGCCACCAACCTACAAGATACAAGCTGATGTGTTCAAAGGCACTAACACTGCCTGTTTGAACATTGGCTCAGGTCACAGCACTGACTTCCTTGGAGCAAGTCACAAACTTGGCATAGAAACAACAGGATGAGGCCACACAATAAAACTAAACTCATGTCCTGTGTGCAAGCAGCTCGAGTCAAAGAGGAAACCTCAACTTCCCCCTTCTCGCTCTGGAGGGCCAGGCTTTTTAACCTCAATATTCTTGAAAATGGCAAAGGTGTCTTTATTTTTGTTTCCCCGAGATAATTATTTTTAAAATCACACTTTTAGAACGCGAAAGTTTTTAATGGCATGACCTCTGTTATTAATAGCAACAGAACAAAGAACATCCTAGAGCAAACCTCCTAAACAGCAATCTTTATCTATTCAAAGGACCAATTAGGCAGTCTCCGGGTTGTAAAACCACCGAACTACTATTTCTAGTTAAATGCAAGGACATTCATTACAACTGTCATTATCTCAAGGAGGTTTGTAGCTAATATCATTGAACTTATAAACCTGTTCTGTGCATATTACAAAAGCCACCTCTCAGCCCTGCACATCCCAAGTAGCAGCGAGTCCCTGGCACCCCTCCAGCCTCTCCCCAAAACAAGGAAACCTCAGGTGTCTCTGAACTGTCAGAAGAAAACGCACTAAACTTCCCTGTTTATGATTTTATCTTCCACCTAATTAAAGCTGAAATAATATAATAAGATTTGTGCTCCCTGTTTGAGTCTGATATATTTAATAGCTTTTTCAATATTGGTTTATCCAGCTATGTCAAAATGACAGCCCCACTTAATGTTAATCAGAGGTTGCGTGTGAGCATCAACGTTAAGCTCTGCACAGCTCAATGGAATTATCAGAGTTGCGAGACACCGTCGATATGTTTTGATCTCTGTGTCAAATGAATTTGGTTCCTTGTTAATTTTTTCCCTTTATGTTCCACTGCCGTTTAATTGTTTTGTCATCTGCGTGTACGCTGCTCTATCTAATTGCAATATTGGATGTTTAGGCAAATCAGAGGACACGGTGTGACATTCGCTGTCACTGAAGATCAGGTATTTTCTCCTTACCTACCCACCAGCAGTGCACACTGTGTATACACCTGGAAAGTTCAGCTCCAGTTTCCAAGGAGCTGTTAATAAAAAAAGAAAATAAAAAAAACCTTCTGACAGTTCTCTAACATCACTCAGCTACCAAAAAGTATGGTTAAACAACCCACAGGACTTTGGCATTGGACAGTGAGAATGATCTGAACTTAAACCATAATTTAGTCAGCCTGTGAACTATCCACACAAGTCAAGAGTAAAGGGAAGGAGACCTTGAGTTCTCATACAGAGCTCCGCAAGCCCATCCTTCCCATGTTCAAAATGCATGATCAAATAGGAGGGGTTGGAGGAATCTTCCCCTTTCCCAACACCACACAATTGCCTGAACCACCTGTCAGGTAAATCAGTGAGTGAAGTGAAGCTATGGTATCCCCCAAAAGAACATCCTTCTAAATATACAAGTCCTAGAAATAAGGGATGACCATCATGAAAACTCCTCTGACCCACTCCTGCATGTCGTTGTTAAATGCTAATTTAGGGGTCTATTCTATTTGCACCAAAGCAATTCCTGTTCTCCACTGACTTTAATTACAGCACAATCATTTCCCAAATGAACCTGTACCACATGAAGCGTAAATCCCAAGAGCAGTGTGAGGGGGTGACAGTAACTCTTCCATCTCCAAGTTAAAACTCTTTAACAGACCGACTGTTTTAAATGAGACTGATTCCTTCTGTTGACGTAACACTTATTAAGGTCACCATGAGAAAGCTAAATCAGGCCTACATTTAGATCCTCATTTTATCAAAATTCAAGACGTGGAAACAGAGTTAGACCTGTTAGCACACTGGAACCAGCCACCCAGCATTCAGCAACTGGTGCCTGGATGCAAACATGATCAGCATTTTGAAGCTGATACTCCAAATTGGGCCCATCACACAATATATTATAATTTCAGTTAAACGAACTGGCAATAGGAAGCTGAAAACAAAGCAGCTGGAAGACAGTCCCGTTTGATACATGTCACTGTCAGTATCTTTGAGAAGTGTCAGACAAGCCAACACATGGTCTATCCATCATAAGACTCTCTTTGGATTGACTGACAGATTGTACAAAGCACTTGCAGTTAACTTAGGCTTAAAATATCATCAGTGGCTTCTAACACCTTACCTACTACGTATGGTCTGCTTTGTTTAGGCTGCGTTATAGTTTTGCAGGACCAAATACACACTTGCCTCTAATCACCAAATGAAATCATAATTTTGATGGAATATCTGAATGTACCTGAAAGGCCAAATCAGACAGTCTAGGGTCACATCAGAAACATATCAACTTGAAAAATTATTAGTTTTATTTACTGCTATAGGTCTGGGAAGTAGGATGCTTCACAGAATCACAGAAAGGTAGAGATTGGAAGGGACCTCTGGAGAGCATCGAGTCCAATCCCCCTGCCCGAGCAGGATCACTCAGGGTATGCCACACAGGAACAGATCCATGTGGGTCTTGAGAGTCTCCAGAGAAGGAGACTTTTCTTGCTGGGGTAAAAACACCAGGAAATTAGTCAGGTGGATTTGGGGCTTGCATGTTTTCTGCCCTAATTCCAATAACCAGAACATCCATTGCCCTGAAATCTGGTTCCAAATGTTCAGTGAACACACAAATTATTTTTCCCACACACTGCAACCCAAACAGCCCTTTCCCTAGCAATCCATTCCAGAAAAAAGTATAAATTTGTGAGTCCAGCAAAATCTAGAGCAGAAGGCTCGTGTTCAGAAAGATAACCAGGAGCTGCTGGCTTGTTCCTGCAAATGCCCAGGTTTTCAAACAACTTGGTCTTAAAGTGAATTTAGAGTGTCAGGGAATGCCATGAGACCATTTCTGGGAATCACACCAACAACATGAACAAACAGGACCAGATCTCAGATGAGGAAAAGTAAATTACATTTTAATTGTGTAGCCTGTGTCATGATTTTCCAAAGTGATGGCAGGAGAAGGGGAGCTCAATTTGAATCGCTTTTAAAAAGCCTCAATTCTTGGAAAATTTTGAGCACGGACTCTGTGAGATTTGAGTTCAACCACCAGTGCTCAAACTGGACAGTTCAAAACAAAGAGATAGTTCTAAAAGCACCAGCCCCAAGGCTTTACTCTTGACAGCTTTATTCTTCCACACTGCTCAATCAAAGCCAAATCCCTCACTGTTATCAGCAACTCTCACAAGGTTTTGCTGGTTTACTAAATGGCCCTTTAGACTCTCCCTCTACATCATCAAGCAGTATCTCAGAGCCACATTTTGGGATCAGCTCTGCACCACACGCTGCAGCAGTACCACCATGAGAACGCCTGGATGCCAAACAAAAAAAAAGAACCCACTGGCTCCCCCAGCTACTGTTGCACACAACTTTGAAGAAACAAGAGACACCGTGACTCTGTCACGGTTATCAACTGCTTGCTGGATGCCGATAATGTGGTTTGAGCTCTGCAAGACGTGGAGCTCTGTACACTCTCATGTCTGAGCACAGTCGTGGACGATTTTACAAGGACTGCTGCAAAGCAGAGGAACGGGAAGGCTGCTTCAAAGCCAGCACATCTTAACCCTTCCCCATCCCAAGTGACAACAAGAACATTCGCCTCAGACAAGTAGATGTTTTTCTCTCCTCAAAAGAACAGGAGGCATCTCCTCTGATGGAAACACAGTTTTGCTGGCCACTGAAGTGGAATCCGCTCAGTGGCAGGCTGCACACAGGGAATAAAACTCCTACCTATAGAATCACAGAATCATTCTGCTTGGAAGACACCTTTAAAATCATCCAGTCCAATCGTTAACCCAGCACTGCCAGCTCACCACTAAACCATGTCCCTCAGCACCAACCGTACAAAGCTTTGAAACCTCTCCAGGGATGGGGACTCCACCAGTGCCTGGGCAGCCTGGGCCAGCCCTTGACAACCCTTTCAGGGAAGAAACTTCTCCCAGTGCCCAAACTAAACTTCCCTTGGCACAACCTGAGACCATTTACTCTTGTCCTATTGCTTCCTACATGGGAAAACAGACCAACCTCCAGCTCACTACGGCCAGTCTGCAAAGCAAAGTGCCTTTTATTTCTAGAAGTTTCCCCAGATGCAGGTGCAGCCCTGTTTATAGCAAATTTGTGCTCAGTCATAACCCTTCTCCTGTCCCCTTCTCTCCATAGACATTTCTGCAGCTGAAAACTGTCACCCGCACACGACCTGTCCCGTGACAGCCTGGGGCCTCTCATGACCCCATCACACACACCAACACCCTTCCACTCCCCAGCACCACAGGAGATCACTGCCCAGCCTCCAAAGAGAGCAGAGCTCGCCGGTGCAGGCAGTGCTGTGTGGCTATGGCAGGTTTTGTGGCCGAGGACATCTGCACCCGTAAGCACCTGCTGATAAGGGAGAGGACACGGGGTCAGCTCTCGAGTCCAACAAAGTCAATAAGATGCTTTCGCTTTGCTTTAATAGGTTTGGGGTCAGCTGTCAGACAAACAGATCAATAATATCAATAATTACAGGTGCCAACGAAGCATGGACCTATGCTGTTAGAGGTATCGAAAGCCTATTCCGAAGAGCACAGCAACCCTTCCTCGCCCTGGGACTCCACACGGCAGATGTGCATCCACAATATCCCAGCAGATATTATTTTCCTGTGCTTCAGAAGGCCAGAAAGATTAAATCAAGTTGCCCGAGGTGACTCAGCAGGTGACCAGCAGTGTCAGGCAAATTCAGCAGTGTCCCTTCTTGCATTTGCTCAAGAAGCTCAAGACGCACCGGCTCCCATCCCAGGAGCAAGCCCAGGATTAAACATGCCTGTGTGCTTCTGCATCAAAAGGCAGCAAGAACCCCACTCTTGTTACTTCGCCTTGTTTTACTCTGTGCCCTTTGTAGTATTTCTCAGAAGATTTGAAACAACGTTCACTGAACTTCCTTTCTCCACCGGCTCTTTTGCATTTAATGAACATGGGTTTACCTATTTGTATTTCAAATGGAATTTGAGATGAACATGACTGTATTTAATTCCTTGATATTACACTAGCGACATCAAGGGACATCAGTACAGCTGTTAGAGTAGGTTTGCTACCAAATGTGACTCAGGCTCGTGGTGCTCATGCTTACACAAGCCGCTCAGGGTTCTTGCTCATCACAAGAAAAGGATGTGGAGATGTGAAGGCTGGGAGGAAGGCAGGGAGGTGGGCCACAGAATTGTAATTTTTCCCAAGCAGCACTTTAATCTTTTTCCAGTTGTTCAAAACGGTACCTTGAACTTGCCACCGATTCCTTGGTTTCTTGGCCAAGAAGGATCCCCCACATTGATACACCCGGTGTGCAGTCTGTACGTAGGTGCTGTCTATCCTCCATATCCATGTGAGCTACTGACCCCCTTCCTCCTAAGGGGCAGGACCAGACACTAACTGGCCTTCTCAATGAGAATCATGATGCTGCTTTTCAAAAAAATGTGTTCCCTTTGTGCAGGAAAGAATCAAATCTGATGTTTAAGCAAATGAGGTAGCCCACAGAAAGCTCACTCAGCACAAAATACTGCCAGGCTCCAACAGCAGGAGCAGCCTGGCTAAGAGGCAACTGAACTGATTGCTTTTATTTTTCTTTTACCAGATTCCTCGTATTCCTCACCATATCCAAACTGCAGTAGGCAATTGGTCAGCTGCCCGTGCCAACACCACGGGCAAACATTCATCAGAGCTCTAATTTCTGCCAGGGGTGGAAAAGGGCCATCAAATCTAATACTGGCACAAATTTGGGTATGTAAATCTGAGCTTTACCATGCTCCTGAATGGGGATTTCACCTTTTTTTATATACAGGGTTATGGTAGTACATGCATCAGATAGTGACATGGTGTGGATTCCTTCCTGCTCAACCATTAACAAGTTTTAAAGGTCACTTGCACTGACCAAGCTGGCCAAAGGAGCCAGTTAGTTTCCCTCCATAAATGCATCCACCACTGCACCAGTAAGGGCCACAGCATGGGCAGGAGGATAGGGTACTCTCTCCCCTTCTCTCCAAATGACTTTGGAATTGGAAGATAACATCTCCTTCGAGATCAAAAATAGGTCCAAGAGCTACCTCAGCAACAAAAAGGTTTCCTGGGTATTTTAATGTCTGTGTTCTTACAGCCTTTGGGAGTTTATAATGTGGTCTTGTAAGCTGGTGATGCTGTCACACTCACCTGGCAGAAGAGCTCCATATACATATATTTTTATATATGCAAACAGACACATACAGGTATCCTTCTTCATTTACATACTGAAATAAAACATCTGTTGCCTCTTCCGTGTAGAGTTTACTTTTTAATCTAAGACTCCTTTTGCTTTCTTAATACTAGAATGCAGACCTACATCTAAAAGCTACAGGGTTAGAGGAAGCACTAAAAAAAAAAAAAAAGCAACCAACCAGTAATAAACACACATCCATAAAAAATGGATGTGTGTGTCCTCAGAAGCTGAGTTGGTAACAAAACTGTTGACCACACCGTTCCCCATTCCTATCCTTCCCTGAGCACATTACACACAGCACACAAGAGGCAGTGGTCACACACAGACAGTGATATCCTTCCCTTCCAGGAAGGCAGAATATCTGCAGAGGACCAAAGCCTGTTCTGAAGCCAAACAGGCAATGCAAACACCACTCATCACCCTTTTCTCTCACGGACTCCAGTAAACTTTGCAAACCACCCCCAGGAATTCAAATGGCTTTAATGATTGCACTCATTTGCTGCAATTAGGGAAAACACTAGCTCCTTCCAAAATTTTTTGCAGATCACAATCTGTGAACTGAGAAACACAGTCAAAGAGAAAATTCGTGACGTGGTTTGAAAATAAACCCCAGATCAACCAAGTCCCTTCACCAGAAACCTTTCTCTCTCCCACCAGCTCGACTAAAGGCTCTTCACACCTTGAAAGATTGTGATGGAAGCGAGAAAAATAGGCTCTTTACCCAAAGAAATCTGTTAGACGACAACGTGTGATCTATAAGCAGGAAGGGTTTTTGTCTTCGAGGCAGCTCTGTGCCTTCTGGCCCAGATTCACTCTGTGAGCGTCAGGGAATCGTTGCAAACCCAA
Organism: Actenoides hombroni; assembly: GCA_024336885.1. Lineage (NCBI taxonomy): Eukaryota > Metazoa > Chordata > Aves > Coraciiformes > Alcedinidae > Actenoides > Actenoides hombroni. The sequence continues at coordinate 10,754,794 of WUAM01000107.1, forward strand.
CCTGTGCCCGCAGGCAGGTCATGAGCAATCCGTGGGGGAAAGGCTGCAACATGCCGTAACGCCAGCCTGTCTGCAGAGCCCACGGGTCAGCCTCAGCCTCCACCTCCAAGCCCTGCTTTGCCTGTCCTTACAGCACTCGACTATCCCGGCCGCACCGAGATACCCTCTGGCAGGAGAAGGCGGCATCTGGGGACAGGGGGGGATGTCAGGACAATGGGATGTGCTGTGGTTCCCCTTCTGTATGCCATTAAATGGTGACAGGCATATTAAGGGCTAATCCTAGGTGGATAGACACGGAGCCCTGGGGATGCTCTTGCTTCACTGTCAACCTGGAGATGTCAGTGTCAGAGGGGTAGTGCTGGGGCTGAAGCTGGGAGGCCACCCCAGCAGCCCTGCTTGAGAACTTTTCCTTCTCCAGCCCTAGAAACTTACTTCAGAAGTCACTTTGCTACCTGCAATGCTAAAACTTTTCTGAAAAGTGCTGAATCCTCCCTTCTGCGTTGATTATGTCCTTGCAGTTGGGCCAGGGAGGCAAGCACAGCCCGTGACTTACAGCCTGAGCCAGAAGTGCCTGCAGACCCCTCGCAGACATCACAGCACACACGTGGCTGTCCCCTGAACAGGACCTGCCACAAAGCCTCCAACACCATCGCTGCAGAAAAGACACAGAAAAGGAAGCAGAGCAACGCGTACCCTTAACTTCCCCACCTCACCCACAACGCAACCCCTGGAGAGATGCGACTTCAGCCCAGCCCTCCCTACTTACTGAGGAGCACCACACATGTTAGGCAAAGTAAATCTAACCTCAGGCATTGCACTGAAAGACAGTCTTGACTAGGAGACCGAGTTTAACCCACTCCTCCCATAACATATATCTGAAGGATCACATCTGGTTCCCAGGGGAGGACAAGTCAGTCTGTGGTGCCAAGCAAAAGAAGGGAGCAAAGAAAGAGGCTCAAGTGATTATGCAAATCAAAGTGCAATTGAAATTTCAGCCTAACCTGCTGGGAAGAAACCCACAAACTAGGGCAATTAGAAGAAGCAATTATTACTGGATATAAATAAGAGAGATAATTTCATTTCTCATTGAAGCTATAAGGGCTTTGGGACCTCAGCAAAGAAGCCAGAGAAGTTTCCAGTAGCAGAGGGGGTGGCTGTTGCCCCTCCTCTACAGTCAAGGCATGTGTCTTATTCCCACAAGCAAACATAAACCAGCCCATCTGCTTTCACTGTGGGGCAGAATTTTACCTTTCTGGCCCCAAAGACCCCAGCCAAGCTGAAGCATATGCTGCTGCCATGCCAAATCAACAGGAGAAAAAACAAAAAGCCCCCTTTTTTGGCACAATTTACAATTCAGGGAAAGGGAAGGGATGGGGAATTTAAGATGACTGAAGGTTTCATGCAGTCCCTTGTGAGAAATTATGACCTATTTCCTTCCTTTGATTGTATATCCTTCCTGAACTGACTTTTGGATCATTCAATATTAAAAATGCATTGCCCTATAAACAGACAGGGTAAAGAAACATCCCTTGCACTTTAAATCACTCTGCTCGAGATTACATTCAAGCCTCATTACTCTAAAGAGACCTGGGATCCTCTTCCAAATGACTGAATTGGGGCAGACATTTTTCTGACAAGATCCTAAAAGTATTCAAGTCCATCCAGGCAGCAACGTCTGGCTTTTGTTTGAAAGAAGAGACTTCTTGTTCTGAGCAATGCTACAAAAGCAATGTCATGTCATGTTTACTACTTCCCCTCTATTGACTTCTGCAGCTGGTGAATTTTTTATGATAGAAATTACAAATATTTAGCCTGCTGATGGCAGGATGAGCCAAGTATTCCCAAGGCTCACGCACACCAGCCTCCTTTGTTTCCTGGTTTCAGCTGCCCATGTTAGATCTGCTTATATCCTTGCATCTGCTGGCACAAAGATGGGAAGGCTGCACGTAAGCCGTCCGTGCCGGGGACCGTGGAGCTACACCCCAGCTAGTCTGCAGAAGGGGGGGCTCTTCCCCTCTTGGCAGGCTCGGCAGCACACCCGTAGTGGAAGCAGGCAGCGGGTACGCCAACCACGAGTGATGAGCAGGCAGCACCCTCAGCCTGCAGGGACCCGGAACGGGGCTCGCTGGGGAGGTTCTGGGCTGGCTGGGGACTGTGGCCCAGCTGGACACGAGGCTGGTGGTAAATCACAGAATGTATTGGGTTGAAAGGAACCTCTAAAGGTCAGCTAGTCCAACGCCCCTGCAATAAGCATGGACATCTCCAACTAAGTCAGGATGCTCAGAGCCTCATCAAGCCCGGCCTTGAATGTCTCCAGGGATGGGGTCTCCATCACCTTTCTGGTCAACCTATTCCAGGGGTCTATCACCCTCATATTAAAGAACTTTTTCCTAATGTCTAACCTAAATCCAGCTTGAAGCCATTACCCCGTGTCCTGTCACTACAAACCCTCGTGAATAGATCCTCCCCAGCTTTCTTATAGGCCCCTTTCAGATACTGGAAGGTTGCTATAAGGTCCCCCCAGGAACCTTCTCTTCTCCAGGATGAACAACCGCAACTCCCTCAGCCTGTCTTCATAGGAGAGGTGCTCCAGCCCTCTAATCATTTTTGTGACTCTCCTCTGGACCTGCTCCAACAGGTCCCCGTCCTTCTGGTGTTGGGACACAGTACTCACAGTACACAGTCCTGGCGTGGAAGATGCTATAAAGAGTAGGAGAGCACCAGTTGTGGAGTGTGAATGCTGATGCTAGTTACATGTGTTACTAGGCTCCTCTGGCACAAAAGAGCCCCAGTGAAAGGATTTGGGTTCAGTTTAAGTAAATATCATAAAATAAAAATTCTTATGATTCTGTTAGGAATGTCTTCTTTTTTCTCACAAAAAAAAAAAAAAAAATATCTGCATGAAGCACTGCAACACATGAGTTGAACAACTCTGCTATTTTTTAACTTCCCCACGACAGCTGCTGTTTATTACCAATTGAAATGGGATTTTTTGTCTAGATGAAACTCTCCGTGATTCGCGTTGCGGGGAGAGCGTCCCCCACACTGGCACAAAGGCCATGTCTGTATTATGCTCTGGAAACGTGATGACAACGTGAATTAACATATCCACGGCAGCTTCATTCCATCAGCTCTGGCATCAGGAGGTAGCAGAGGCCGTGGTAATGCAGCTGAAAGCCCAGTGAGGACACGTGTTGACGTGTACCTGAGCAGCCACCCAGGCTGAAGCTTGAGCCAATGCATCTTCATTATCACTGGCACCCAATTCACATGAATCAGGGTCAGATGGATGTTCCAGCACTCAGCTGCAACCCTTGGGGCTGGAGCATGTGATGGAGGAGGAGCATCTGAGGGAGATGTGTTTGTTCAAGAGGAGGCTGAGAGAGATGTTCTTGCTGTCTTCAACCACCCAACGGCAGGTTGTGGAGCCAGTGAAGACAGGCTCTAGAGGAGTAGGTGGCAAGGACAAGCAGGTTGGAGCATGAGACACTGCGATGGACACAACAGAGAGCCAGTGTGGGGAGGCTGAGGAATTGGCACCCTTGGACAGATTCAAAACTCAGCAGGGTACAACCCCTGAGCAACCTGATCTGAGGTTGGCCTTCTCTGAGGAGTTAGACCAAAGGACTACCAGCAGCCCCTTCCAACCTCCATTACTCAATGATTCAAATCATGCTTCAGCTCACCTTCAGACATAACAAAAATAACAACTGCTATTATTTGGGAATGAAACACTTCGATAAAGGAAAGCAGGGGTTTCAGACTATACTAAATAGCAGCAGCCCTTAATGATTCAAAAAATAATCACGTGTATCTAAACACACATTTTATACATGTAAATAAATGGATCAGCTACATATCAAATCACACCATATTATGCTATCTCAGTAATGGAACTCGGCATATTGTGAAATGCAAAAACGAATAAATAACGATCAGAGGAAGGCACGTACATGAAATTACCCTTCAAAAGTCCCAAGTTCAATTCTGTTATTTTCTCTATTTACACATTTTTATTTCCAAAATATTTCTCCATGGAAATTAGGTTGAAAGTGACACATTTTTCTAGACCTTTGGATTTATTAAAAAAAATAAATAAAAATAAATGTTTAGCTTTTAATCAACAAGATTTTGGCAAAACATTTTCCCAGCACTGCACATAACACCTTCCCTCATCCTCTGAGCAACAGAAAAAGGAAACTGCTCTGGACTTTGATAGCACCTGGTTTGCCACTGCAAGAAATATACAGGTATACACATGGGGAGTGTGGGACAGCTCCAGGTTGCAGAATCACTACCCCAATGGATGGAGTCCTCCACAGACCCAGTTGTAGGTACCAGCCTCCTCCTCCCTGACAGACACCAGAGCGCGGCCAGAGCCACCCCCAGCTCCCGGGAAGCTCCCCAGGGGGCTGAGCACAGCCCAGGGACACTGATCTTGCTCATAAAAGATTTATCTCCTCCATTTCCCTGCCAACGGTTCGTCTACATTATTGTACAAGCTGTACTGAATTAGAACACAATAGCGGAAAACGCACCGTGTCAGACCCGAAGGTGGTATAAATGTACACGTCTCCCTGGAAGCCAAACTGCTATGCTGGGTTACACTAATGAGGCATTTAGCCCGTGTTTTTAATCCTAGGATCTCGCTATTTTCCAAATTATCTAAGGGACAGAAGTTCCCAGTTACAGATGCAGCATCCCACAGGTTGCGAACTGGAAAAAGGTGACACGTCGGCAAAGCTCTCCTCTTCCAGCCCTTCTGCTGGACATCATCCTTCCACCTGCTTCCTTTTTGTTTGGCTTTTTTAAGGATCCAGTGACTGAGAAAAATGACAGTGTTTAAATCACCGTGCACAAATAAATCACCGGCCTGTCTTCTCTCTCCCAACTCTTTATATACAAATGTAATTTTTTAAAGAGGAAATCTCATCAGCCCAAGGATTCAGTGAATCAGAAACCAATTACAATTTGAAATAGTGAGAACCACCCCAACGTTTCTTTCTTCCAAAGGCAGCCCCCGGCAGCCAGCACTACAGCATCCCAGCTCCCTGGGGCTAGGTGACACCTTATTCTCTTCCGAGGGTGAGATTCAACCCTGGATACAACTCAGGGGACGAGGCCCCTGCCCCCGGCCGAACCTCCCAGCTCTCCAGGCTGAACCTGCAGAGTTTCACCTTCCTCTGGAAATGAAGACAGGCTGCAAATCCATACAGAGCCTCTAGATACAGCCACGAGGTGATTAATCATTCCAGAGAAGAGATGCGCGCGGTAAGCGTCAGGCTTGTATCTAAATGATCCAACAGATAGAAAAATTATTTTATACATATATACACACACAGATGTATATATATAGCCATCCATATGCACGTGTATGTAAGTACCTTTCACACGTGACATTTCCCTAGAGAGGATCACAAAGGACCTCTCCATCCTTCTGCCTCCTCTCCGTGCCCTCCCCCAGCCCCATCCTCCCCTTTCTGTTTGCCATCTGGTACCCATCAAAGGCAGTTAGACCCATGACACATGTGCGTGTACCAAATCCTTTAAACCTAACTAGAGCCCTGTGTTGTTTCTTCCTCATCAGAAGCCACAAGGAACCCTGATTCGGTACATCTGGACCTTCTAATAGGGTAACAGCCTGGCTATGCCAACTCCGCTTTCTGTCTGACTCCATCTTAATCATTCACAAATCACAAAAGAACTGGGAGGGGAGCAGAGCCAGCCCAGCAGCACCACGAGGATGGCGACCGAGCACTAAACAGTGGCCACAGCTAGCATTTGGATGAGCACTGCCACGCAGCAAACCAATATATCCCTTTCTGATTTCTTGATGCGTCCCAGTGCTCTAATGGACTGGTCTCTTCTCAGGTGACCGGTCTCGCCAGCAAAGCTCCCAGGTCTGCAGTTTGCCCTGGAAGTGCAGCCTGATGGTCCCTATGTGAAGGTGCCACAACGATGGCAAATTCCAGCTGGCTGCAGGAGCCTGTGCTCAGATGAGATGCCAAATTTGCAGGGAAATCTAAGGAAATAAACGGCTCCTCCCAGCTTCAATCAGCATATTCATTTAGTGTAGTGCTGGTAATGCCTGTGATTTTATTGCAAAGGTTTCCACAACTACTTTTTTTTCTTTTCTCTGGCTACTCATTTTTAAGCTACCCTTCCAGGAATTGTGTGGTTAGGAATTCTCAGCTTCCAATAAAAAGCATTTATAAATACCACAGGAGGACATGAAACTATGACCCAGTGACAGATTTAAAGCCTTTTTCTTCCTTCCAATTTTGATGATTTTTAAAGGAGTATCACAGCTTTACGTGGAGGTCTGACTGCCGAGTTTTACACTACAGGTCTAGAACTACTGTAAAAGCCAACGAGCTGATACCACCCATCACAGCCAGTTATCCCGCAGCCGACGGCGAGAAACCTCCTGCCGCGTCGTGTGCGGTCAGAACCGCGCAGAACCACGGAACAAGGAGCAGCGCTGCTTTATCACTCCCACTGAAAAGATCCACCAGTTCTGCAGTTCCCCATTTGCTACGTTCCACCTTCAGCCCCCGACCCCCAAGCACGGGACGCGCTGCGACCCCGCGCGCGCGACAGCGGCTAATCCCGGGTATCGCCTGTCAAGCGGTACAGTGTAATCCAGCCTTTACATAAACACCGCGCTCGCCCGCTCCCTTCTGATCCCGAGACCGATGCAAAAGGCAGAAGTAAATGTCAGGAGATAACCTCAGAGCTGCCGCTTCCCGCGGGCAGGAGCTCAGCTTCCTGCCCCTCGGCCGTTCTCCTACTGCCTGAAACGGCCCCGTTGTCCTCCACAGACACACACGCGCAGAAGGATGCCTGGTTTTCATGTTTGACCAAAATAGGTCGTTTTTAAAGGCAAGTCATTAATCTGTCTGAGAAATAGGGGGAAAAAAACCCCAACCAAACAACAACAAAACCTCAACAAAATGGGGTGGGGGCAGGTCTTGACTTCACGCCAGGAGCTTGAAGCCTTATATTTATTTATCCTTTTCATGGGAAAGTCCTTCAGAGACAGTAATCCATGACATCTGGCACAAGAGTAGGGAAGGACCTTTACTGCAAGTTGACTGATATTTTATACAAAAAGGCGGGGGGGGGGAAGCTCTAATTGTAGGCTCATCAAGCAATTGAATCAGACAGGAGACCTTGGCAGACTCTGAATGCACATTTAAGGCCAGGACGTTGGATTGTGCCCACCACTGCCCTCCTGCAGCACAGAAAAGCTCCCCGGCCATGTGGAGAGAAGGCTGCACAGGCTGATTGCAGGGACAGGGCAGAAAGCAAAATTTGAGGTGGCAGATGAAAAACTGCACAATAGGGATAATTAGTCCATCTAAATTTTTGACCAGAGGGCTGGGAGAGCACCTGCAACTCCCCAGCTAAGGGTTCAGCCTTCAAACCAGCTTGACTTTGCCCCAGCAGCTCAAGTTTGTCACTGACCCATCTCTTCGAGCCTCCACATGAGACTTTGGCTTCTGATGCAAAGCAAATTAACATGAGGTATTTCTTTTTCAAACCATAGGACGACTCCAAGCCGTGTGCAGCTCCGCGAGGCCAAACACACATCAAATCAAGGGCTGAAATTAATACGAAGAGTGATTCATAACAGGAGGAGACAAAACAAGCCTATTCATGCTACTCCATGTCAAGCCATCTTATAGCTATTTTGGATCCAAATCCTCTCTTCTTTTCCAAAACCACAAAGAAAAGCAAACAGATGTCAGCTATTGCAGATCTGCAAAGAAATTAACAGAACGGCTCATAACACCAGTGTTCTTCTTCAGCACTTTCCACCTAGACCACTTTGTATCCACTGGATACAAAGCCATTGTTGCAAGCCCGGCCGGGTGGGCCAGGGCTGCCATGGCCAGCTGGAGTGGGCCAGGGCTGTGCCCCACCAGTCTGGGACTGGGCGTGGGACCATGCCCAAGCTCCAAGGGCTCCATCATATTATTTCCTGATAAGATATTATGGGAAGGGAACAGATCCCCTGTCAACAGGCGCTCTAGAAGGATACGAGTATTTCAGAGCCGAGGAGTAATTCCAAAAGCACACGCAGGGCTCAACCCTTGAAACTCCATTTTCAAAAGCTGCTGTGAAGCACGACGGCTTTGGCGCCGCGGAAAGTCAGCGAGCGAGATGCAGTCCTAATTGCTTTACAAAATGTTACGCGTATGCAATTAATATTATTGTGAAGTACTTTTGATTTTAGTTCTTTTAAAGACGCTGGGTGTAGCCGTTGTAGCACTGAACCCCATCGCTCCCTCAGGTGCTTGAAAAGTGGTATCGATTTCTAAAAAGCAAATATAAATATTGATAGTGCTCAGACACTCTTCAGTTATACACAAAAGGATTGTTTTATAGAGCCCTCCTCTTCTCTCATCTATTGCATAGCACATTTTGTGTCACTGAGGGCCAGTCTTGGAGACAAACCCTTCAGCGCAGCCCGTGTCGTGTCACTATAGGGACGCAAGGGAATTTGTTTGCTGGTAATGCTCTGGCTGCTTCTAGAACAAATGGGAACAGCACCCTGAAAGCAAAATTATTTCTCTCAGCCTCTGCATTTTCCTCCCCTGTGCTGCTTTTTCTTTTCACTCATTTTTCAGCGCAGCACTGGAGAAGCTGCTCACCAGGCAGTGAGGCTGCCACACGCAACTGGTGACAGCCACACGCAACTGGGACGGGCCAAGTGAAGTTGCCATGGAGAGCTCTGGACAGGCAGAACAACTGGCTATCGGGGTAGATTTACAGATTTGTTTAACAGAAACTAGGGGTATAGAGCTGTGTCAGAAGCTGACAACCCCTGGGAACCACCGATTCCAGCCATGAATTTCAGCTGAGCCCCACGGCATCACCACTAGCCCACCTCTCTCCTGCAGGTCTCCACACACTCCCCCCCACAGCCTCTGCTGCTGGCCTCATAGCCAAAAGGGCTACAGAAAAAAATAAGTGAGCCAGGGCTGGACTTGATTTATTTATTTTTTTCCCCTGCACCAGAATAATTAACTTATTTGCCTCCAAATGCATTTAAAGAAGTCAGGAGACTGAAGGAGACAGACTTGCAGCATCACTTCATTAACAGCTATGGAGCTAAGCATCATTTTAAACCGTATTTGCTGTTCAAGTCTTCTCCTTTCTAGAGGATGTGCATCTCTGTATTACTCAAATGACCAGGATTACCTCACTTTTAAAAAATACAAACACAAGATTGCCATTTTCCATGTATCCCTCCCCTGCGTAACCCGCTTTAATTTCTAACTTACAACTACAAAATATAATCTTACGTTAGAATTTGCATAAAAATGAACAGACCTGCAGCAAGATGTTAAATTTTAAATTTGCACGCTAGAGTGGCCAAGGAGCATTAGTCTACCCAAGAAGTTCGTGCCTGTAAACTTGAGAGCTAGCAGCAGATGTAATGAGAGGAGAATTTGTACACTTCAGTGAAACCAAGCTGATTAAAAAGCTTTGATGCAGTTGGTACAGAGCACGGAGACAAATTAAACATCCTGATAGCAGGGTTGCTACACAAACAGAGCAGTGTACCATCTAATCCAACATTGTGTGGCCAGGGACGGCCAATGCAAGCAGTCTGAAAAATAAAATAACATTCAATTGGAAATAAATAAATAAATAAAATCAATGCTAATAAAGCTCTACAGCAAGTTGCTGGCTGGAAAGGCTCACCATGAAAACACTGGTAAAAATTTCTTCCACGTGCCCTAGGTGACCCTGATTTGGCACTGGGCTTGGACTCGATGATCTCCAGAGGTCCCTTCCAACCCCTACCAGTCTATGATTCTATGAAATGGGAAGCTGGACAAGCAGGGCTATCTTACCAGTGGCCATTACTGCCTTTTCCTTATTAGATGCAATACCTTGTTTGGAATTCTGGCTTTGCTGAGTAGCGTGTGCCACTGTCAGAGCCGTGTGCGCAACATGACTGATTCAGGGGCTGCTCGTGAGAAGAGATAGAGCAACTGCACAAAGATGATGAACAAGCAGGACAGGGCTCCTCAGTTGCCTGGTCTGTCCCAGAGCCACAGGCACTGTCACTGCTGAAGAAGCCTCTTAATCCAATGGCACACAAAAGCCTCCCCCTCAGACTCCACAGGACAGTAAATGGGACCCATTACAATTCCTGTTCTGTCCTTTCTGAGGTCAAAACCTACTGCGGAGTGTCACTGGAGAGCTTCCATCTCCTCCTGGCCACCCACGGGGCTGGAAGGAAACCAAAGCAAGGGCAGAGGCTGAGCAGATTACACACATGGTATTTCAGCCCTTCAAATTATCACTTGGGATCTCACAGGCACGACTGAGCCCTGACGAACAGCCCCGCGAGCAGCACTGAACCGCTGCCTTAAAAGGAGCTACAAACCTCACAGTTTTCTGTCCTGATTTCAGGGAGCAATGTCCCTTCCCCAGAATCACTGCTGCTGAGCAGGGCCCTGGGCAGGGGACAGTGTGCCCAGGGTGAGGGGGCTGTGAAGAGGGGGGTCGTGCAGTGCTCGGGGTGAAGGGGGGACCGTGCAGTGCCCAGCAATGCCCCAGTGACTCCCCCACATGCCCGAGCTTCAGCCTTTTGCTTGCCTGCCTCTGTCTAAACGCTGCTCACTGCGCATCCCTCCTCCCTGTGATCAAAAGGGACGAGCAATCATTTCCACGACAGACAGGCTTTGTTCTCACCAGCCTGTTTTTAGCTGCCAGACTCCCTTTGCCAGTACTTCTGCAGACTTCACTCCGTGCCTCTGTCACCGCATCCTCTGTTCATTACTCAGCTGTCAGACACACGTCATTCTGCTACCAGCTACCTACTTTCTGTTGGCTTTTTAAAACTCTGTTAGCTCAATTGCACATTCCAGACTTTCATTAACTTGTCTTTGCCACAAAGAAAACAAGGGTCTCGTTCCTTACTGGTTATACCTCAGAAAACTTTTCTTAAGCTAAAATGTTCTTTAGTTCCCAATCCAGTAAACCATATAGCCTATAGATCGCTGGGGTGATATTAAAGGTGCCTTTTCAATCCAGAAGGAAGGTGAAAAACAAACTACCCTGAAATTGGGATGAACCATCTCCTCCTCTACAGCTGAATTTGTCATCCACTCTCCAGGATGCACCTGGAAGCTCAGCACAAAGGACCTTATTCACTGCACCAGCCCTGAGCTAGCAAACAGCAGAAGGTCCAGTCATCATCATCATTCTGGGACAACCGTCCTGACCACATGTAGCCACATCATCTCTGGTGGGTATGAAGGCTCCCAAAGTCCAAACCACAGCCCTGAATTGGGTAAGCAAACACCAGGACAGGATCCTGGTGGAGTGATGCCACAACGGCCACACAAGCATCCATCCCTTCACAAACAACAGGTACTGAGCAGCAGACTCAAGAACAGCCTCTGGAGAGTTTGACAGGCCAAGAGCTTGCCCACCCAGGGACAAGGATGACTGCCAACTACCTCCTCAAGTGGCCACTCCTGCAGAAGACATCCCCACAAACAGCACAGCCTGATCAGAAAGCATGGTAATTTAAGTGAGAGGTAAGAGTCCAAACCAAGAGCCAGCAGGGGAGAAATCTGGTGTCTTAACATCACTCTGCTTGTACAGCAACAGCTTCTCTAGTTTGACAGATCCTGCACAAATCCAAAACAGCCCTTGGCCTCCTGCAGTTTTGAGCATCAGCCTGACACAGTCCCACTCCAACACAGAACTGGTGTGATGTCCGTGTACGTGTTTTTCCCTCTAGTGCTTAGGATGTCATATTTAAAGAAGAGTATTTTACCAGGACTGGATACCAGCAGAGCTGTTGGATGACCCAGCTGCTCTGGCTACAGCACTCAGTACGGATTGCTCAGGGTATCTTCCCTCTGAAGGTCACCTTCAGGCTCATCAGCAACACATAATATTAACCAAAAAAATCAATACAAGAGTAATTTTCTCATCAAGAAATGATTCCTCTAAAGTAAGTTCCAAAGACTGTCTTCAACACAACCCCTTCAGATAAGCTCCCATATGTAAGTTAAAACCAAGCCCTCTTCAAAAATATCCACAGAAATATTTTCATGGTTTCTTTCTTCTCTTTTTGAAAGAAAACCTTCCATCACATTCACACATGATGTCCCACACATGCCTCTGAACCGTTGAGGAACTAAACAGCATTTGTGTTAATGGTGATTTTCAAGGGTCTGGACCCTTGAAATCCATGAACAATTTCTAGGAGATCTCTAAAGGGTAACAAAGAAAATAGAGCCTATGGGCAGCAAGTTTAAATTCACTACACACACCCTAACAAAAAAAAGGGGCTCCAAAAATAAAGGCATCAGCTACATGCTAGTGAAGCTAAAGGAGAAAAATACTGTACAGTTACTGCACTTATGACTAAGGTGCTCTGGGTTCAGCTGTTCAGACCTGTTACTAGTCCTTACCCTGTGACCTTCGCCACTCTCTCCAGAGTCTCTTCTGCATGTAAGGACTTGGACACCTAAGCTAGGCTTACAGCCCTAAATACCTCCGAGCATCTGAGTCTAAATCCCTTCACTGCTTCAGGTACACATCAACAAAGCAGAGACATCAGTATTCCTTCCTCCTTTCCACCCTATTTGAACGGTAATTGTTTGAAGATACTGACCACTTTTCTGCGCACGCAGTGCTTCTGAGCTTAGTTTAGTGTGGCATATAGATATTTTTAAATCCTCTCTGCTGACACGTATCCAAACGAGAGCCCCGTGCCAGCACAAAAGTACTCGAGTGAATCTGATTGCTGTCATCACAACGTTCAACCTGAGTGACACGTTAAACATCTAAAACTGAACAGCAAAGAGTTCTGCACTACAACCGAAATCCTGGCATAGGGTGTAACACAGGCAAAGGCTTATTTTCCTCTTCTGTCTTGGGTGTGATCTTCCAAAGGGTGGGCAGAAGGAGGGCAAAGAAGCTGCTCAATGACTCGTCCAACCAATGCGGAAAAACCACACTTGTGTGTCCAGCCCCTGATGAAGGGTACACTGAACAGAAGCTATTACTTTCAGGTTTCCCATCCTTTTATTCCCACACTGATTAATATTAATTCAGAAGCATTAGCAATCATTTTGTAGGCAATCAAAGAATGCCTGGGCACAAGAGCCGTAATTTTCAGAAGATTGGTTCAAATCACCTAGACCACGGCACCAACGTGCACTCATGAGAGCAAATATACCATGCACACGCATGCCAGAAGGTGCTGAACACCACCACTCATCGCCAGTCTGCAGTTCTTGTACCACTGCTCCAATTTTCACTTGGTCTGAGGTCAGCAGTGAGCTGGGGGCTGCCTGCACACAGAAGGTTGGCTCAGCCTTCCCTTGCTGGTGAGTACGGCAAGCACCTGGCTGGAGCCTCACAGCAAAGGAGGTTTTATCATAACCTGCAGTTTACAGGTTTGGTTTCATGGTTCAAGCCACAGCAGCTCATTTTGTAGAGCCCCCGAGTCCCAGCTCTGCCCCAAGGAGGGTCAGCTTCTGCAGGTTGGAGGATGGCAGTTACCACACGTGGCACTCGCTCGTGACACACAGAAGCCACTTCCCACTCTCCCAGGATTAGTATGAGATTTGTGCACCACCGCAAGCACGCATCTGCCTGAGACAGCAGGAGAGATGTTGTGCTACCACTTCAGCAGCATAGTGCTTGGAGTGTCCCAGAGCAACTTAAAATACCATCAGCTAAACCACTAGCAGGTTTAAACCACCAGACAGCTCCACACTGGAATCGACCATCCGGTACCACTCCACACTGGAGGAAACAGTCTACTCAATGTTGTAAATCATACCCTGACAGTCCCATGTGCTGACCAGACACTCTATTTGTGCACACTTTTCCACGTACGCACTGCCTAAGGAGCAGGCACAGGAAGAGGAGGGCTTTGCCACTGCACATCTTGCCCATTTGTAACTTGATTTGAGTTTCCAGCGCAGAAACCGCTCAGAAAAGGATGAAGGGAAGAGCTCACCATTGCCATCCATGCTCACAGCCCAGCCCAGGAGGAACGCTCTGCATCCTGCTCCAGGTCTGCAGGGGATGCAGCAGCAAAGAGAGCCTCGTACGTGACGAGAGCGAGCAGCAGCGGGTTATCCTGCCCGTCCAGCTCCCTGCCCGCTGCGGGCAGATGGTATTTACACTGCCAGCAACGCAAGTTAACCCACAGTCTTTAATGAGAACAGGCCCGATGCTCTTAAGAAGCCTCTTGGCACAAGCTCTCATCTATATTTTCAATTCATGCTTAAGGAGGCCAAATCTGCTCCGACACTGGTGTTGCTTTAGCTGTTTATTTTGATTGTCCTTTTTGGCCAAAGCACAGCCCAGACTTTGATCCCACCACCCGGCACAGATGCGCAGGGCACACAGCAGTCGATTAGTTTCAAATAAAGCCAGCCATGGTTTTCTTGAAAACATGATGAAGAAGAGCTGCCAGTCCTGAATGCATATTATCTCTAATTAATCCCATAAAAAAAAATTAAAACGATGGTTGCTTGGTAGCATTGTGAGCACCATTTTGTAATTAATATGACCATCATCTCCATATGGTAATTAGCAAACATTTATATTACCATTAAAAAGACTGTTTATTACATAACCTCACTTTTCTCTATCAGCCAACAAAACCAGTAAAACCAATTTAGTCAAAGCCTTGAACTTTCACAAATACCCCAAATAAATACATTCCAAACTACCTTTTTTTTTTTTTCCTCCCCCACATATTGGGGTTCTCAGGGGAACACAAGCAGCGAGGTTCTGCTCACATCCAGGAGCCCTCTGTTATCTGCACCCAGGATCTCACCCTGGGAAGTCTCCTGCCTTTCCAAGAGGATGCTGACCTGCATCCAGGCAGGTACTTGGTGGGAACAGTCCCCAGCTCTGCCACCAGCACGTGGGGTGGCCTCTCACCTCTGTTTGTCCCCTCATCTATAAAAAGCAACGGCGACACCATCTCTGTAAGAGCCAAAGGGAAACATCTATAGAAAATCCCCCTAAGGTTGCAGTACTAATACTGTTATAAATCCATTTTCTCTTCCTCAAAGCCAGATTGTTCCACTCCAGGGAACAAGGGGCGGTCAGCAAGTCTATTGATAGTTTCTCTGCTTTTATTAATCCAAAATTTCCTACGCTGTTTTTTACATGCTGCAATCACTCCTACTCCCTGGAGTGACTCACCGTTTAACTGGTTTGCTAACAGAGGGCCTGATGTATCAGTCAACAAAACCAACAAAACCCCATTATCACCAAGTGCTTGTTTTTCACAGAGGCAGAAGAAGTGGAGGTAAATCACTGAACAACACCATAACTAGAAATGCAGGGGATAAATATGATCGAAACCAAAAAGCACACTTGCCCACACACTTCCCTACTCCTCTAACACATCTCCGAGAGTTAAATAAAGAACCAAACACACCTCCCCGTATTTTGAATTCTGCTAATAACAGTTATACTTTACAAACATACATTTCCTGTGCCTGATGAAAGCTGACAGCTCGTGGGGAAAGGCATGGGGGGAGAATGACACCAAACAAGTCGTGCTAATCAGTGATTTCATCAAAGAGTATGACAGGATGCAAGTCTCATCCAAGGCACATTTCTTTTTTACTTGCAAGTTGTACATTAACCAAAAAAAAACCAAAACAACAACAAAAAAAGGTACTTACTAATTGGAAAGTTGATATGAAAATGCTAATAAGGCTGTTAAGTTGACAGGGCTAGGAACATCTAAATTTTATATATATGCATACATCTCAAATAATTCTTGCTGTATAAATCATTTACCTAGGACTAACAAAAAGTATGTAGAAATGAGAAAAATTATTTGGCTGCCTTGACTGAGAACTGCAGAAGAAATCAAACGGTCGCCAGCTCTCCCTGGAGCTCTCCAAAGCCAGACACACAACTCTCACCATCTTTCTGCAATTTCATTCCCACGCAAGCTCCAGGTTATTGCCCATTTTTCATTTGGTTTGGGCTCCCACTAAGTGGCTTGAGTGCATGAGGTTAAAGAAATACATGTACAGGTTGATTAACTTGAGCAGTGGGATGTCTGATTGAGATTGCTCTTCCCAGCCCGCAGACAGGGTCTTGTAAACCCAGAATATTCAGGCTGGCTCCGTGCAGCTGTGCACCAGGGAGGTGACATTCGGATTTAACCCAGAAGAAGTGCACATCTCATGCACAAACACTACACAAGACTTCAAAGAAATAGTCTTTTTTTTTTTCTTCCCCTCAGAGGCAGACAAAAAGCACATAGGGTCGAGCCTGGCAATACCAACATACTGTAAACTTATTGTAAAAGCAGGATGGAGAAACCAGCTACCAGCTGTGAGGAGTATTTACAACTGTACGTATTACCTTTCAACTGTAGAGCAAGTAAATTCTGCATTATGGAAATGCCTGCTTTATCGATCAGCGCATCAGAGAGGAGAGAGAGAGAATATAATTGGGCAGTTTTCAGCAGCACAGCATTTTGCAGACATTGAGAGTGTATTTTTGAAATACTGACCTCTGCAAACAGCAACAGAGGGATCAACTTGCTGCTGGATGAATGCAATAACTTGTCTTCCATCACCTGCAAGGAATACCTTGCTACCACTTATTTTGGGAAGAATGCCACTTAAAGAATCAAAGAATCATGACTATTTAATTCCTATTGGTTTTATTTATTTTCATGGTATCTCTTATGACACCAAGCCAGGGCAATGTCCACATGTGAATTTTAAGGCATTTTCCATCCTAACACCAGCACAGCCCTGCCCCTGCTGTGCTGAAGAATGAATCTTCTCACACTCACCTGAAGCATCAAGTAACGGTGGGAAATGGCAAAACAAACCATCTGTACAGTAATGCCCTGCCTTTAAAGCTCCAAATGGAAAATTAATTTTCCCATCTTTTTCTGCAGTTTAAAAAAAAACCAAAAAAAAAGCATTAACCTATGTATGGAGATTAATGCAAATGGAACTGTCTTGTTTTAGTATGACCTATCCAACTTTCAATAAGACTAAGAGAGATCGGAGTAATTAGGAGCTCATCCAATAGCCAGAATTTTATGACTGTACATATTAACGTCGTCGGCATTCCCACCAGCACGTCTCACAGCTACTGCAGCATAAATCCTCAGCACCACTGAAGCGCTGGGTAAGTGGAGCCTCCATAAGATTCATTTACTTCTAAAAAAAAATTACCTTCTCTTGGAGAAAACAGTACACAACTGTCAATTCTATCCTGCAGCCTACTGACATGAACGACACTGCAGAAATGCGCCAGAACCTTGGAAACACCGGGAGATACAAGAAGCTGCCAAAAATCCTGCTGCACAAATTGCCCATGGCTATGGGTGTAGCTGCACAACAAACCCTTCTTACTCCTTCCTACCCCTCTTCCAAAAGCAGACCTGAAGTCTTTGCAGATCTAAGTTGATTCTTGATGGTTTTAAATGAAACACTCTATACATTTCTCGAGTTTCATCTCCACATTTCCAGGTTTCCCTCCACTCTGGACAGCAATGGCAAACCCCTATACTCCCTATGGCCCCAGGGCAGTACATCTGCCATGTAATTGAAAGTAAATTCAAGAGGAACAGAGTATAACCTGTATTGAAAAACGCAGCACAACCTTTCATTAGTTTACCAGAACAGAACAAGTTTGGCAGAAACATCTTTCATTTTATAAAGTCCTCTATATAGCTGAAAACTTGACAGCTACTGGGAAAGGTATCAGGTATCTCCCTCAGTCGAGGCAGGTCTGAAAGCTCTGGACTCTTTTCCTATTGGGGTGCCCCAGACCAAGATCAACTTGGCAAAAAACCTCGACACTAAGAGTCACTCTCAGTCAATTTTATTTGCTCTGCAGTGACACTTCCCCACCTGAAAACACCAGCAGAGCAAGATGGGAACGAATTTCACCCCTAAGTGAGACCTGACTGTCATCCACCACATCCCGAAGAGCTTCGTTCACATCAGGTCAGTTAAACTGGTGTAAAACCAAAGCAGAATTACAGTCCAGCTCCTCACTCAGGAATATTTTGTGAATGAATCACCCTTCGTTTGTGTTGGCTGAATGGATTTGTCAAACAAGGATGGGAGTTCCAGCAGGCGAGACATCAAAAGACAGACCAGGAGATGACTTAGCGAGAGGCTAAAGCAAAAGCCAGCAATGTGAAGCAGCATATATTAACCAGAAGAACAGCTTGAGGCATGCCTGGAGAACACCAAGTAAGTGGAATTTAATTTCTAGCTTAATAATTCCTTTCTTTATACATGAATTTTACTTAAGAGAACATCAAATCCCATTTTCATTGGGGATGGTTGCATTTAATCAGCAAGCTGAATGGGAAGTGTAATGCAGCTCCACAAAGGGAAGGGGTTTAATTCTGCAGCCCAAGGCAAAAGCATCCCCTATGTGGGTCAGTCCCAGTGCAGGATCTAAAGATGACTTTCCAGTTTGAACTTTTCCAACTCAGCTCACAACAAACCCAAATTAGAAGATCCTCCCCCCCAAAAAAACAGAGTATGTTTTGGCTTTCCAACTCCATTGCTGTAGAGTCTACGCTATCCTTCATCTGCAACCCTGGATAATGACAAGTTCCAGCCAACCTCTGCTGGCATTGGGGGTGTTATATAAATATTTTCCACTGCTTTGAGGTCCTCTGGTGACCCATCATTATGCAACCAAGAGCTGGATACTGCTGCGCATCGGCAATGTTGGAAAGTCAAACCACCGCCAATAAATCGCAGCGGCACAGCCTCGTCACCCACGCTGCTCTTGGGAGAGTCATTTCTTATCAACCAGCTTTATTTCCTTTCAGACCAAAAAAAAACCCAACCAAACCCACCATCATTCAGATTTTTCTGTTGTTGCTTTCAAACAAAAATTGGTAACGACAAATTAATTGACTAAAAAAACCATCAGTAGTAGGACTCTATTTAAAAGAGAAACGGATCTGTTTACCTACATCAGCTTCCCAGAAACCCAGAAAGAAATGAAACTGAATTCACATCTTGCCTTTCTAATGTCCTTCAAGGCTCCTTGATCACAGGTAACACAAACATCACAAAAAAAAACCCCAAAATATAAACGCATGAAAGCTTGCTGCTTTCGAACAAGATACTGCCCCCACTGCTCGCTGCTAAATCACTGATGGATTTTCCATGCTGGCAGCGTGCAGAAAAACACTCAGAAACCTGGTGTTCATCTGAAATTTTAACATCTTGAAGCAGACAGATACCAGTCATTTTCTTAGTGAAGATTTTCCCAACGCTGAGAACAGGAAGGCTGAGATTAAAGGTGTGTTATCCTCTACCGAAAATTAATTTTCTACAGTTGTTAAAAAAACTTGTTTGACTCACTTGATTTAGATAAACACTTCTATCTCTTCCAGGAAAGCGTGTTTCCTCGAACCTTGTGACCTTACACATTATACAATTTAGTATCATCACAGAACAGTATTTAGCTTTTCATGCAATTTTAGAAGGTAAAATCCCAACAACCAAACTGGGAAGACATCTGAAATAATTTTTTTAAGCTGCCTTAAAAAGAATTAATGATCTTCCCCCCCCACCCCCAAACCTGCCAACATCTTGTTAATTACCAGACACGTTTCAGGAGGATTTTCAAAGTGGAGAACAAAAGAACTGGGAGAAAACGGAATTTACTGATGCATAAAATGTCGTGCTGAAAATGGAAGTTGTTTTTTAGTTTTAAAACCAACTTGATTTTAATTTTTATTTCACCCTTTCAGCGTGAACACAAATTACCATCTCGTGCAGCAACGCACCGGGGTAGCAGACGAGGCTACAAATACTCCAGCAACAGCCAAAGCAAAACCTGCTTTTTGATGTGAACAACTCGGCTCCCAAACCCCTGTGATCTCAGCCCAGATCAGGGCCCGAGAACAGCGCATCTTTCCGGACACCCGTTTTAGCGCTCGATTGGACAATGGATGTTTCCCAGAAACTTGGACCACTCTAACAGGAGACCAGAGCCCTCGCTCATGTCTAACTTTTGATTCCTGTGTGCTTATGGAAATCAAAGCATCAGCAGTGATTTCCAAAGCAGCAGGATCAAGCCTCGGTGTAAGCGTGCAGCTGGTGGGAGCCTTGCAGCAGGTAACCGTGTGCCTCTAGTTCAATGCTTGGCCGATAGATCCATATCCAGCAGGGACAGAAAAGTTCCTCAGAAAACACAATATTCAATTCCCTTTTCATCTCAGGGATGCAAGCCAGGCTTAGTACTTTCAAAACCTGGTGGTGTAATAATTTTTTTTTTTACTTTTTTCTTCTTTTTTTTTTTTTCTTAAAATGAGGAAACGATGCTTTCATTTCCCTATGAAAGGGCTGATCTGAGCATACAGGCACTGATGACACTAGTACTGCAAAGATTTTTTGAAGGAAGCCAAAACCAAAGTGCAAGAGATTAAAGAGACAACTCCCTCACAAGCCAAATGATTAAAGCCTTTGCTCTTTGGAACAAGCATTTCCTTGAAGTACTAAAAAACAAAAGGGAGACTAGCAATGCTCCAGGTCTGCACCAGTTTACACTGCTGCACGTCAGGTTTTCTCTGGAGTTCTGCATGCACATTGGTCACCCCGTGGAAATCACTTATGGATACAGCAGGATTTGACACGGGGCCACAGCTGTAATGTATTCTCTGGTGTTTCCTTCACATGCAGGACAGATTAATAGGAGCTTTCTTTGGGATCTGGATTATGCCCCTGGGAAGCAGAACTACCAAGAGCCCGCACCAAGCAAGACCTAACTCCTGTCGTTCAGAGGGAAAGTTCTGGGGAGTTCAGGATACTTCTTCCAGTGTCCAAGGAGTGAAGTGGCTTCAGAAACACACTCAAGATATCTATAACCTAACTCCTGGCCCCAAGCTTAAAAATAGAATCTTCTGTTCCATACTCTCAGCAAATTTCCAAGTGCTTATTTGCCAATAAGGCCAATTTGTGGCGGTCTGTATAAAGATTGCCATCCAAGCCCTCATCCTGCAAGCAGATCTGCTCTTTCGATCCCAAGCACGCAAGAAATACAAAAGCAATAGGCATTCCCACACAAGAAGCCTTCATGACGTTACTGTTTTGAGTTGCTGTTCTTTGCAAAACTGCAATTTTTTGGAAAAACACATTTATTGTGAGAACACCTCACAAACTTAACACCTGTCTTGAAAAACTCAGCGACAGTTTGAGGAAAACAAAGAAAAAAAAGACTCACCTCTACTTTACAATAAAACCAGGTAGATGACAGTCCTCCCTTCTGCACAAGTATGCTGCCTGGTGAGAACAATTCTGTTCTTCTCTTGGTAATATTACTCTGTCTTTTTTAATACACTCTTCATCCATTAACTTTGATTCCTTATGTGTCTCATTCACAGCTACACACCAAACAAATTATCCAGAATTAAAAACATCTCACTCATTTCCTCTTTCCCCACCTCCACGCTACATCTTACAAAATTATTTTGCCCTGACATGTCACAAGGAATTACTAATTTCTCTGCAAAGGGCTGGTGGGAACGCAGATTCCCTTTGCATGACATAGAGGTCCCACGGCCAAGGTTTGCATTTGAAGAAATTAATTCAATTAACGCCCCAACTAATAGGCTGCCCCCGTTTTCTGCCTACACGATCAACAGGGAAATGCTGCTAACTTTGTTGTGCTGCTTTTCCTCCTCCCTGATCAGCACAGCCTTCCAAAGCTAGGATAAGAAATGACTGCAGAAAAGTCCACTTAATCACCTCCAAGTTTAATTTACATTTCATATTCATATCTCACCTAGCTAACTCCTCCTTCAATGGCAACTCCTCAATCCATCACCTACTTCTTTCTCTGCAATCACCACTTCTCTCTTTCATTTACACTGCCTTCTCCCCTCAGGAATTCTGCTCGAGGAGGACACATACAGAATGAATGGTACTGATGCACTCTCCGGATGCAGGTCGATTCCTAAACCTTTCTGCCCCATCCTTCGCTGACCTCAGGCCAGCAGACCATAGTCTTTTCTGCCCAGCCATCACCCACGCTCGTTACCAATCAGGTACCTGTTAAGCACGAACGTATTTCTATTCACCTCTGCTCACCCATTTCTATTCACCTGTAGAAGCCTGCCAAAAATCACTTCATTTCTTTCCTGCAGCTCTCGCTCAAACTCTTCCCCGACTCCTTCAACTCTACCACTTCATGATCATCAATTTATGTGGCAGTTTTCCTTAACTGGATTCAATCCAACCAGACTCATGCCTGCTTCCCTATGAAAAGATGTGATTTTCCTCTCCAATAACCCCCGCATTGCTATGAAGGAGCAGAACTGCTGCGTTGCTTGGTATCAATCACAACCAGCCAGACCCTGCGTCTCACTCTGTTCATAGATCTCCAGACACAGAAGAAGACACATCTTCTTCCCCACTGATACTGGTAACAATGGTTAGTTTAATGCTGAAGGTACGTACCACGCACCACCACCGACACCAGCCAGGTCACTGCCTCACCCACCTCTCCTTAACATCTGCAGAGAAGGTTCTGGTTTAAGGTTTGTGAACTTCATTGGGGCAGGGAAGGTATTATGGGAACGGAGATGGTTCTTGAAGCTTTAGAAATTGAAGGACAAATCCAAGAGAGGTCAGCACTGAAACCATCCCAGTTGAGCCCTATCAGATATACTGACACAATCTTTCTGCTTCAAAACTGACTCAAATGAGAGAAACCAACCTCATCACCTTTGGAAAACCGTATGAGTTTGAGTGGACTAGAATGACAGACTGCAGACCCCAAACACAAGCCTACCCTTTCACCCTGGCTCTGCATCAGCCATATAGTCCACGTGTGCTTGCAATTCAGAAGGGAACAAAAGGCAGATACCAGTGTAGGAAGCATAATGGGACAAGTGACAGCAAGCTTCATTTCTGGTTCTAGCGCTTGCTCTCTGCTCAGCCTTGAAAGAGTCACCTAATCTCTCAAGACAAAGTGCATAGGTGCCAGTAGGGCAAAGAGATTCAGAAAGGAGCCTGCTCCTCTTTCCACAAGTGCTGAGATCCTCAACTCCCATCAAAAGGTTTTGACACCAAGTATAAATCTAAAGGGGGGGGGGGGCAAAATAAAACAGATTATGCCACTTCAGCTAAAACAACGTTACAGTTCCTGAACTTTCTAAGATCTCTGAATTTTAACAAGGTAGCCTGAAACCCACAGAAAGCCTGGTCTTGTTCAAAACATCTCCACTCTAACATGGTGCCAAAGCAACCCACCTCAAGGGAAGGAAGGCTCTGCAAGGAATTGCAACGCACCACGTGCACATCACAACTCGAAGAGCAGGGAAACGTTAACAGGCTTCCCCGAGCTTAAACGTAAGTGACCCTGAAAAGAAGAAGGGAACAAAAGACTTAACACCATGTACAAGGCTAAAAGGAGCCACTTCTAGGAGAGGGTTTTCTGAGTGAGCAGCTATATTACTTAAAGCCAACTAATGGTGGTATTTTTGGATCTTTATTTTTCATTTTGGACACAACTCCGGAGGCAACAAACATTCTCCTTGTAAGACCGTAACCTTTCCATAACTTACTTTCAGACGACGCAGAATATTAGAGGAGATTTATGTTTACCGCTGAGTTAAAGGTCAGGAATGGAGGCTTCCTCCCTTCCCCATCTCTCACCTCCTCTCTTCCACCAAGAGACTAAGGCTGCATAATCTGCTGCGTTTGTTTTCATACAAGAGCTGCTTTTAAGCACTGCCCTGATGATCGCACAAGGGTAAGCAGATGAAATCCAATCAAGTGGCTCTACGGGACAAGACACATGACGAGACAGCCTGCCAGACTCCTGCTCTAATGTACATGCTGAAAAGAAGCTTATGCAGAGCCTGGGTAAAGAATGCTTTGTTAGGAACACAGGCAGCTCACACTGAAGTGTCTGTTCTCCATTAGCCATCCATTTAAAAACACTTCTGATTATTTTGGAAGTACTTGCACTGCCCTTTCTCGAACTCGGTATTTGCAGTTAATTGCATAGCTAGGGCACTTGCCTCCAATTTAAAAGCACATTAAGCCCAATTTTTATTTAAAACAGCCATATTTCCACCCGAGTGCTGAAAATACCAGCGGATCCAGCAGATAGCATTTTAAAGCAAGACACCCCTTTGCTCCCGTGAGCGTACAACATGCACTTCACTGTACCTACGCTACTGAAATAGAGCAGAGGGTATGGAATAAAGGCCAGTCCCTTGGGATTGAAAAGGGAACCAGCCATCAGGTGTTTTTCTGCAAACATCTAATCTGAGAAGGCACCGCACAGCAACAACGGCCAAGGGACTGTTCTTTGCTGGATGGAGTAGTCCCTGTGCTCATCTAAGCTCTCTCCCACACCTTTTAGGAAAGGCTGTCTTCATCGTGATCATTTATCCTGACAGAGGCCAGACAGCAGCCGTGGTGAAAAGAGGAGCACAGGAGAACAAATCCTTTTTTTATTTTTACATGTCCATTTATATAAAACATAACTATCGAACCTGTCAACAGGATTTATGGGTTTCATTCTTTGCTTTTATGAGCGTGTTTACCATGGACAAGGCATAACCATGATTCTGACAGGCACCATACCCACCCCCTTTGTCCGATGCACACCTTTGTCACGTTTAGCCCTGGGGAATTCACCACCCGCTGGGTTTTTTAGGGCTGAGGCAACCTCCAATCCCTTGGCAGAGCCTGCTGTACACATCCCCCTCTCCTTTCTCCACCCTCACCTTCCGACAAGTTCCTCGGCGGTTTCAGCACGACAATCACCCACTCCAGCAATTCCTCCACATGACGGGCTTCGAGAATCACAGCCAAGCAGGTTCTATACCAGCATCATCTCACTAGTCATAAATCTCTCCCTGCAAGCTTGACTGAAGTGCTGACGTTACTGGCTTGTTACAGAATACTTCTGTATTTACTGGTGCCCTCATCTTTTTCCCTTTAAATAAAAAGCAACCAAAACGATGAGCTTTCGGCACTGAATATTAAGAATTATTTGTTCAGCCGGTTCAAGCTCACCCAGCCTGTCCGGAAAAACCAGAGGAACTGCACCAAATCTCATGCTGTGCAAATACACCCAGGAAGGACCGAGGTTGATGTCACCTGGCAGGGCTTCACTGGTGGCACCGCTGCCACCCACCCGACCTCAGACAGCAGGGACAGGCACACACTACCTGCAGAGAAGACCGGGCACGGTCGGTGCCTACAGACCCTGCTGGGAGCGAAGGTAAAGAGCAGATCTGAGATGTGCTGCTAGTCCCACCACAAAAACTGTGCCATTCCAATCGCCCCGTATCCTCCATCTAGATGTGCATCCGGCCCAGCTCTCTCTGGGAAGTTCTTTTTAGACACTTTACCTGTTTCATTTGGAACGATCGGCACGCCTAAATAAAAAAACCATAAACGTGAAGACAAAGGACATTCTGCTCCCCTCTAATACCAGCAGTTAATACACTGGCTTTGCGTTCTTTAAATACTCTTCACAAAGCCCTAACATAAATGAATAGATGTGCTTAATTATGATACAGGGTATTTTCAATTCTTTCAGAAGAAAAAGAATAGCCTAGAGAAAGTCCAAGTATAGCATTTCAAAAGGATGCACTCCCATGAACTAATTAAGATTTAAACTCTGACAAGCTCCAAGTATCTCCGCGAGCTCTCCAACCACAAGCAACAGACAGGCAATGGACCTAAGAACAATTTGGAACCGACTGGGGGGAATTAGGGGAGTTGTGTAATCTGATTTAATTGTTCTTGTCAATAGAAAGATAGAGAATGTCTTGAATTTCCCTGAGAGTTTGAGAGTAAGTGGGGTAAAAAAAAAGGAAAAATAATCAATAAACTAATCTATAATTTCATTAATGGGGAGGGCCACGGCTCGTGCAGGGCAGCTGAGGGTTTGTTGTCAGAAGAATGATTTGCTCTTGAGACCCAATGCTATCTCCATCTAAGCATATAAAGCTGTCAGTCAATGCAGCCAGGTTGCGTGTGCCTCGCCAAGGCTCGGTTTGATCTCTAATGTCCTGAAAGGATAGATTTGCAATAAAAATATGTGAAAACATTTAGAGACATTAAGTTTACAAGATGACTCTGATCCCGTGGATTAGTGTCGAGTCTGCAAGTGTGCTGAAGCCTGCCAGGGAGAATAAAGCACTGCACTGTCCTTACACTAAGAGCAATTTAATTTGGATGTCCAGATGTTCATTTCAAGATTTTTATCCATTTTGAAGAGTTATATCTCCATTGCCTTGGAATCAAAACATAATTACGTGTAAGCCATTTACAAGATTCCTGTGGCAAATATTCCTAACCCTGCTGGGTTATTTTAGGGCAGTGAAGCCATAGTTAATACAAGGGAGGAAGACTGTTTGACAGAACTACTGAAATCAATAAAAAGGACTCGCTCAAAATGCATGTCAAAGCATGTGAAAACGTGAAGGTTACTGAAGCCCAAGAGATCCCTCCATCTCTTGCCAGGCCCAGAACTGTTGGGAAATGTTTCTAGCAGCAAACTGTCCCACTTTGCATTTCTAAGAGGCTGAATCCCAAGAATAATAATGCACAGAAGATTGCAGCCCTTGGCTTTCCAGCCAGACAGTAATTCAATGAACAATGCGGCCAGCCCATTGAAACACCCTTGCCAAGTTACACAAGTACCACTTGTAGGAAAAAGCTTTCTACTAGAAAAAGAGACAGCAAGAGAGAATATGCTGGCGGAGAGGGAGCTGACGGGAAGGGCTCGCTCCTAATCGGATGCTTAATTACAGCCCCGCTCCCACGCCGGTTAGCGCCGGGGCTCGGAGGAGCGCGCGTGCCGGGCGGAATCCGCAGCACCCAGCGCGGGGCTGGAAGGGACTCTTCCCGCTGCAGCGCAGTTGGCCGTGCCCTGGCACCAACCTGCTCCTCCGAGGACCTGGCTCGCTCCCACCAACCCCTAAGTGACAGCGTGGCCAGATCCAGGGGGGTTCCTTCAGGAGTTGACCTGGTCCCCATCTCAGGAGAGGCCCCCAATGCAGCAGGGACTGAACAAGCAGCACAATCCTGCATCACAGTGAAAAACCACCCCAAACGAGCTGCAAATTATAGTCTTTTGATGAAAGTAAAAGGGCTCTGAATACACAGGGAACTGATCCAAAGGCTGGTAAGAAGCCTCCCAAGGATACAGGACACATTTTCAACGGAAACAGAGATAAGTGTTTTCTATTTTAAGTGTTGCCCTCCCCGCCCAGTCAAGTCACTCAACAGTTTGGGTTTGTTTTTTTAACCTGAAGGCCTTCACCCAGCTTTCTGAGATTCTCGCCTCATTTTCAGTTACACAGAACGCCTCTGTAATTCTGGAACATCACCTCCCGCCGCTCCCTCGGCAGCAGCCCTGGACCGAAGC
This sequence comes from Actenoides hombroni, assembly GCA_024336885.1. NCBI lineage: Eukaryota > Metazoa > Chordata > Aves > Coraciiformes > Alcedinidae > Actenoides > Actenoides hombroni. Next base: position 10,782,217 of record WUAM01000107.1, read on the forward strand.
GGAGCACTGCGACGAAACACAGCCTCCCACTTGCACATTTAAAGACATTTGCTGAGCTGCATCACAGAAGCTATGAAGATATCAAAGGGTTTCCCTCCTGCAGCACTTCACTAAGGTTAGACCTGGTTGACAACTGCATTAGCAGTACAGAAACCAGAGGAGGAAAAGGATATTCTGGAAAAGAGTGAGGGTTTCAGGGCACAGTGATGGGCTTCAGAGAGGCTCCCAGAACCACCAGGACGCAACGCAGGATGCGCAGGGCGACGAGCAGCGGCTGCACCACCCAGCACGATGTGCCACAAGCTCCGCTCCTAAAGCACCCCAGCAAGGGCTCCCACCCGGGAGCCAGAGCCCTGACCCATCTCTGGCTGCTGCCATCCTGGCCACGTTCCAGTTGCTGTACAAACTGGAAGACAAACAAAAATGGTTTGCGACCACTGCTATTGCAAATGCCTGCTGTTCCACTCGCACAGCAAAGGGCTGCACAGCACCGTTCGCTTTCCCCTGGGAAGGACACCAGTACTTCTGGAAGTGATTACTCCAGGGGTGCCCATGTTAGTCCCCTCATTGGCCATGGATGGGTTCAAGAGACCCTGGGCAACGGCACTGCTCCCAAACACGCATGATCAAATGTGCCATCAAGAAATCTAAAGGTGAACAATCTTCAAAAGAACTATAAGTCTTCGTCCTAAAGCGTTGGAGGAAGGGCTGTCACCACCCTTCATGCCATCGCTCCCACCTGGAACAAGGGGACAACCCTGCTCAGCCCGTGAGCGCATCTGGGAGACAAAACCAGCCCAGCTGCCAGGATAAAACAGGGAACTGGCTCTAGGAGTTATGGGCTGAACTCCCTGATCAAGCAGAGCCATAAAGGTACCACCCGACAGCAAACTCTCCTCCAATGACCAACAGTGCTCCTTGTTCATTGCCCAGTCCTGCAAACTCCAAAGCAGCAACGCCTCCAGACAGCAGCACCAAGTGCCCTCACCAGCCCCATGGCTGGCACGAGGGGTGCAGGAGGAGAGCAGCTATCTGAGAAGAGGCCCGTGGTACAGTGTCCACCTCTGCTGACTCCCAGACGGCAGCCAAATCTGTGTGGGAACAGTGAAAAATAATGAGAGGGGGAAAAAGGAGGATAGAAATGCTGAGGTAGACCTATCTGGGCAGCTTAAAAAGGGGCAACAGGCAGCAGCCCCGCGGCTGGGAAACCTGTACAGGTCCATCCCTGTGTGAGAGCCAGGGAAAGCTGGCACAGGAGAGCTGTACCCGTGGGGCAGCAGTGCTCATTCTGCAGCTCCAGCCACATCACCTTCCCCACCTTTTTAAGTAACAGCAGTACAAAGGCTACGACGTGCATCCCCTCCATAGCTGCTATGAGGTGGGTATTAAAGCTTCTCAAACCCTTGTCAGCCAGACAGCTCCTATGCAGTATGAATTTCTCTCACGTTATCTTTCCAAAGAACTCAATGACCTGAGTGGGACGAGCCAGGCCCCCCAGAGACAGTGATAATTTAGTGCCTGTGTCACTCCCCCTTCAGCTCAGGCTGCCAGCGCCTCAGTTTGCACTCATTTGGGTGTTGAAAATAACCCCCAAACCCACAGCTAAACGCACAAAGGCTTGTGGCTGGGTTTCAGCCACGTCCCTGAAGGTTGTACAGTGCTGGCTTCAAGATCACGCCAGTAAGTTCCATTACAAAGCTCCACGTGTGTATATTAATCACCTTTCTATCTGCTGCTGTTTGGCTAACGACACTTAATGCAAATAGAGCCTTGGGTTGCCCTCACCTCTCAAGAAAGGTGTTTATTTTGAAAGATAGCTTGAAAACGTGCCAGAAACACCCATTTCTAAAGCTTGCTGTTGCCGGGAGCAAGGCAAAGCAAAAAGAAAGGACATGGTATCAAGAATTTAGGAGAGACCAAACAGACCAAAACACACTGAATACATCACTTTCACTTGCTGTTCCACTTGATCTTTTGCTCACTTTGGCTAAAATGAAAACAGGACCCAATTGCAGAGGCTTTGAGCTGGCTCTGCTGCCCAGGGCTGAATTACTCAACAGGAGCCACTCGAGAGCAGGACAGTCCTTGGTCTCTCTGCTCTTCCTCTCTTGAAATTCTGTGCTGTGAGGCAGCAGCAAGGCACAAAACAGGAATTTTTGGATCTTGCATTCAAAACCAAACACCCTGAGTGCAACAGATGTAACGTGACGTCGCCTTGCTACTGAGCAGTCAGCATTGTGACGACTCCTAAGCTGGAATCTCACCGAGTGGTAAATCACCACTCAGATGGCAACCCCGGTTTTTTTCAGGTCAACTATGCTTCTTATGCGGTAAGGCCAATTCCCAAACAAAGGTGTTCAGAAGGAGTTTCTAGGCTCCTTCAGAAACACTGGTCCAAAGCAGCAATGCTTTGATTTCAGGGTCAAATCTGCTTTGATCAAAACAACAAATTAACTCTTCTAATACCTCCAACGTCTGAAACAAAGAATACATCCCAAAATGAGCGCAACCTCCTTTTAAAAACCAGAATTGTGCTAACAGAGAAATAAAAATAGCTCAGGAAACTGCAAAAGGAGCCATCTGGAGACTCCCACCATGGCAGCAGAAGAATGCAGAAGGAACTAACGGTGCACAGCAACTCCCGTTACTAATGCCCTTCTCCAAAGCACTCAAATACAGTGGGGTGAGAACAAACATCAGCACGTTTCTCACGTGGCAAAGTCATAGAATCATAGAACACCACGTTGGAAGAGAACTCACAGCTCAGCTAATCCAACCTTTTAAGGTAAACTAAGGTCATCACACAACATCCAGCTGAACCCATTGCACCAGCGAGCCATTCCCCTGTGACTCAGCGGGAACAGGTACCACCAGCAATGCTTTTCTTTCCCAAAAAAAGCTGTGTGCTCTTTCCACCGAGGAGCACTGAACCCCCTTAGAGCAGCACCAAGCTGGCACGGGGTGCTGAGCACCTCGCCTGAGCTACTCCATGTGCACAGCTCCCCCTTCCCCAACACTGGGCTGTAAGTGATACAATTAAGCTCAACAGCTGCAGTTTACAGCTGTTTGTTTCTAAAATACAGAGGTCTTCCCTTTTTTTTATTTTGTTTTCCCCTCTCTTTAAAAGTGGGATTGTAGTATTTCCTTAATAAATATTCAGCATCCTCACCAGAACAAAATGGGAGTGAAAAAGCAAGACTGCTGGCTTTTGGATCGGCTCCGTGCCTCTATTTTTCTATGTAACCTGCTCTAAAAGTATAATGATCAGCATTAAATCCAAGCTTGAAGGCACAGTACTAAAGCCCAGGAAAACATTTACATTTCTGCAAGGATGAAGCATGAAAATTCAGTGACAAATCCATTTTTCTTATGCAGAGTTGTGGCTCCAGAGTATTTGTGAAGACAGAAGAGGCCAGCACTGGGAGGATAATAAAACTGTTGGCTATACTTCTCTATCTCTTATTGGTAGCACTCCACCCCCTCTTTAAAAAGAAACAAATCAAAACTGTCCCCCAAAACTGAAGAAAAAGAAAAAAAGAACTGAAATACTGCAGCATGTTTTCTGTAGAAATAGATCTGCTGACGCACACAAAGTAACCAAGTAATCCACTAAAGCCTGTAATGATCTAAACTATTAAATCACTAAGAAAGTGCCCTATTGCACAGGCCTTCCACCTGAGCTGGAACGTTTGGCGCGTTCTCACCTGCCAGTTGCTAGGACAAACTGCTCAATGAATGGATGATGTTATGGGAAGAGAAATCAGGAGGCACCTCGGCTCTAGAGATCACCATGAGGCCCCTCCAAAAATATAGTAACATTCCTTCACTGGTGTGTAAAGAGCATCACGGTTTCCTCCTTTCTTCTGCATCCCTCGTGGTGACGTGGAACCGAAGATGCACAGCGTTCCCTCTTGAATACTGCGCTGGGCTGTGCGCCTTTGATGAACTTGCAGCATGTTATAAATACAAGCAACTCTTCATAGCACATCAGCTCAATGGACCAAATAATTCAGTAGCTTCTATGCTCTTCTAACTTCAGCGGGTTGAACAAATGCAGAAAACACAATACAGAAAAGCCAGCTCCCACCTTTCTCGAACACGCCCTCTGAACCCAACGCATCCACTTTGCAGGTGAGACCCCAGCCAACCTTCCTACGCAATGCAGCAATCCCGCTCCTCTCTGCTGCCCCAAGTCATTTGAAAAAGCACAGCTTCTCAGCCGGCCAACCAAGAGCCTTATATTGCACCTGGTGACACCAAAAGTCTCTCTTGGCCAGCAAAGATGTGCCACGTGGAGACATCAGGGCTGTTGCATTATGCGCATCCAAAGCAAAAGGATGCTCAGCAAGTCAAAACGTCAGACTTTACAGAAATAGAAAGGATGGTCTTGGAATAAAGAAAAGACTCAGGAGGTTAGAAAGTAATTTCTCAGCTCTGTTACAGACTTAAGGAAGTTGCATCTTTCATCTCCTTTCTACAAGGGACACATCCGTCCCACTTCTGCCACATGCACTTGGACTGTCAGGGACTGTAAGAGCGGAGAGAAGGGACCATCTCTAATGGGAGGTTTATTGACATCACAACAACACAAACAACGCAGCGTGCGCCGGCTCCGCACTTTAGAGGAGACTGGGTACTCATTAGTGGACACATTTGAGAGCTCTGGCCGAGCGTCTTCCACCAAATCAAGCAGCAAATCAACAGCAATTAGAGTCGTGCTATGGAGACAGGACAGTAACGTGCTTTCCATTAGCATTTATAGCTGTCTGCAGGCTGTAAAACTATGCAGATCCCACTGGCTTTCAAAGAAGGAGAGCCATCCTCCCTTTCAGACATTTCTGATTGTTCATTAGTGGATAATAATCAAAAGATGTAGTGGGAGGAGGGGGGAGTACCCCTAAATCTTACCCAAGCCTGAGCCCCACTGCTATCAATGGAAAAACACTGAGTACCATTCAAGGTCAGGAACTACCTGGAAAATAATAACCCCAAGATGGTCTGGAGAGCATTGCTTTTAAATTCTTTTTTTTTTTGAGGCTCGGTCAAGGGCATAGAAAAACAACCTTTGTGCAAAACACAATGAACAGGGCCTGTTTGTCCAGCCTGAAACACATCACACAACCAGGAGCAGCAGCCCAGTCACAACAACTTTGGCATCAAAAGCAAAGCAGAAAACTGGGGGCAGGAGCTGGCACACATGTACGCTGCTCCTTCCTTAAAGATCAGCAAGAGGCTCGGTCTAGTCCTTAATCTAAGCAGGAACACTTTGCTCTTCCATACTTCAGACATTCAAACATGCTGGCTAATATTTAGAGGAAGGTTCTGTTACAGGATAGGAAGGTAGGAAGACTGTCTACGTATGAATTCACGCTCAAGAGCTGTCTATAAGTAATTCCATGCATGGATATCGCTCACTGCAGAGCAAAGATGGCTTATTCTAGTTTAGTTTAAATCGTCTTGGATGCGAGAGACCAGTTCGTCCTCTTTTTTCCACATGTTTTCTACTGTGGTGACTGCAGAGTTACTCCTTAAACCAAACCCACCTGCAGTGGCCGGTCTCTAGCTGCCCCGGAGCACGTGCCAGTGCAGGTTGCCCTCGCCGGCACAATCTGCTCCATTTAAATCACTGCTGCTTTTAGCCTGATAGAAATAATCCCCCAACGGAGCTGACTTCACCCCTCGGTCACCCCAGCATCAGCCCACAGCGGCTGTGCTGATTTCAGCAGTCTCTCCGCCTTTAAAAGCGCACCAGTAAGCGGGATGGTTCCAGCGAGCGGGTGTGCGGCCGTCCCAGTCCCACTTCACGAGCCAAAAGGAGCCCTGCAGACCCCCAGGGCAGCTGAGCCGGAGGGACCGCTGCTGCTTCTGCCACCCAGGTATATTTTTGCACCTCGCTTAATCCCTCCTGAAGTAAGATCACACTTAAGGCTGGTGAAACGAGGACATCTTAAAGACATATAAAGCACCTCTGCGGCCCGTCTTAGTATCTTAATCGGCGTGGCTGAGATCAGGAGACTCCATTTAAGAGTTACTGCTTTGTAACAAAATGTCTGCTCCGCTCCTGGAGGTGCAGCAAAGATGCCCCAATCCCTCCTGGCAGAAAGTCCTATTTGCTTCATGAATTTTTGAAGCTGCCTCATGAATTAATGCACTAAAATAACTCTAATAGAGTCCTCGTTTACAAACGCTCCCTGGAAATGTTGGTAGCATTTAAAATATACACTTTAAAATAAGCAAATGAATATTTAAAGCTCTCTTTTGGAAATAGCCTGGAGGGGGAAGGCCATGTTCACAGTGGTGTTCAGCACAGCGAGCAGCAGCCTGTGCTGGTGAACAGGGAGACCAAAAGAGATGCTCACAGCACGAGCAGCTCATGGGGTACAAACTCCACAGATTCGAGCTCTCCCTGCACACAGTGTTGTCCCGAAGGACAAGTCCCATCCTCATCTCTTCCCCATCATCTTGCCCCCCTCTGCTAAAGGCCAGGAGATGTACTGTGCAAGTGCTGCACCTTAGAGCTCAGGATCATTAACAGAAACTTCATCTGGGCATTGCAAGCACTCCACTGGTTAGGAACAACCTTCTTTGGTCACTCACCCATCTGAGAGACACCTGGAAACCACCATAAGGTCAGCATTACGAGGTCTGGCCAGGTCTGCGTAGGATGAAGTATTTGCCCAACTTCCCACAAAGTCCTCTTGCCTAAGACAACATTCCTGGGCATTTTTCCTGCCCGGGCATTTCAGTCTGTGAGGCACTGCGAGATCCTTCGGGATGAAAGGAGCTATATAAATGTAAATCATTCTCATTAATGTAAATTGCGGGACAATGAGATGTTTACAGCGAGCAGTCCCAGGGCTGAGCTTCAGAGCCTTTATGTTTATGTGCAGTTTCACCAATGCAGAACACAGTGGTCACTGCCCAGTAGCTGGACACCAGAAAGGTCTTCTCCATGGAGGACCTGACTGGGAGCTATCACACACGGTGACCAGGCAGCACTGTGGCCACAGAACATTTGTCTCCCTCATCTGCTGTTGAAAGACATTTCAAAAGCCCCGAAGTCCTCCTCTTGCACATCTATCCCTAGCAGATTTAGGGTTTCTCTGCAACTGTAGGAAGTTAAATAACATTTTCAAAGACCACTTGTAAAAACCAGGGTGATTCCAGTTCAAACAACCTAGTTGCTAAAAAAGGCAGAATTCACATTGAGAGATTTAAATGTGCAGTTATAACTCTAACCATCATGATCCAGTCCAGTATCCAGAAGATCTACCAAGGGTTATTCTACTGGTTTGGGGGTATACTTTGAACCAGACCCCTCCCTGTATCCATTTCCCAGGCTCTTAGTGTTGAGAGAACTCCTCTACCAGCTCTTGTCACTGCTATGTCCATCCTAACAGAAAATATTTCTTCCTAGATAGCCATTGATACCTACGGACCAAAACAGAGCATCAACTTAAGAGCCAACTTCAAGCACAGCTTAGTTGTGTTCACTGGACACAGAGAATATGACTTGAAGGTCCAGCTGCACTTCTGCTCAGGTCAGAAAGTGTGAAAATCTGCAAGCCACAATCAAACTGGAGGCTCAGGGTTGTCCTTAGGAGTCCTGCTGCACAGTCACCTGCAGACGGGATACTCCAAGTCTACACTTCAGCAGGGAGCTATTCCCCAAGAGACGTGGCCGGCTGCCCGCGTCTCTCGGGGGGCACAAAGGAGAACGGCGGCAGAGCTGCGGAAGCGCAGGTGGCTGCCACACCATCTCTGGAGCTGCACGTTCCACGGCCACGTGCTAACGCCAGGCTGGAGTCAGTGCCCTGAAGAGCGATGGGATGAGCCCCAAGGAGAGCTCTGGATCCGCGCCGGCCCCGGCAGAGCCCGCAGGAGCGCACGCGGGAGTCCCACGGAACAAGCACGCCGCCAGAGCGCCGGCAACAACCAAGAGATGACAGCTCCAGATTAATCCCAAACTGAGGAGCAAGTGGAAATTGTCAAATGGAAATTTGAGACGCTTACTTTTCTGTGTTTTTGTTTCAATATTTAGAACTCCAACTAACAAAGCAACAGACACAATGCCACCTCCTCGGGAAACCATACCCAGCTCTCTCCATCTGCTTCCTCCCCCAAGCCCCCTTGTATTCTGTAAAGCAGATTGTGCTCTGAAATATTAATACTTTGCTCTTCTATCATTATTCCCAACCCTGCATCTCAAAGCTTGTTCCCAGCTTCTCTCCCCCTTGCATTTTTTCCAGGGCTCACAGCGCTCAAGGGGTTATGTTAGTCTGTACTGCACCGCGTCTGAGTGGAGCTTTCATAAAAAGGTGGAAATGGTCCAGAAGCAGCTTCTAGGGAGCCTTCCATCTGCAGCAGCATTTTATTTAGACAGCAGAGGGGAAATTAGATCCCTACGTTGCTGATTGGCTTTGGGAGTTGAATCTTCAGTTCTGTAGGAGGAGTTCATTTACACCACTGTAACGAACCCAATGCCGAAACTCCCACCGGGCTGATCGGCGCTCGGGGGGAACGTGGGGGGAACAATGATTGTTCAGTTGAAGGGCGACGCGGAATTTGCCTTTAACTCGCGCTGTGCCTTCACTCTACATTTCTTTGCATTTGACTTTGTTCTATTTAATCTGGATTTCTGCTCCATCTGGCTTCTGAGTAACGATGCCAATTTATTTCATGTGCTTGCCGAAGAAGCTTTTCTTTAGTGTGGGGGAGCGGCTACGACAGAGCACCGCTCCAACAAGTCTATTTCAGTCCAGCTCTGAACCTTCTTTCCCCAAATGCTCTAGCAAATACGTCTGCGAGCACGAATTTCTGTAACTGCAGATAATTCAGGTAACAGAAGAGCATACGGAACAGGCATTCCGTTGGAAACACCCTGGATCGGTCTCACCTAGCGTAAATCAGCTTTGGCATCCGTGGCTGCTACACCAAGGTGCAGAGGCTGATATACAGCTGCTTATGCCTGGCAGTGGGGACAGCTTGCTCTTCTCCAAGACTCTGGACTCAAGGACAAAAGGACGTTTCTTCTCCCGAGCCCCTACCTGGAGCAGGCAGATGGCTATCCAAGCCAAAACTCGCTATGTTCTCTAAGGCCGGATCTAAACAGAGCTGCAAGGATGACTTCCCAGTGCCATTTCCATGTTTCTTTGCATCAGATGATAAATTAGCAACAGGCTTGCTCTCCTTCCACCAAAAGAATACGGTGGATACTAAGTCCCTAACCAAACTTCACATCAGCCAGCTATGCTTTATCTGTCTCTTGCTCAACTGGGTAAGACAGGCAGCATCCAAAAGGCAACCCCCACAGGAAAAAGAACTTTTCCCTCAGACTGTTGAGCACAGGAGCAGCAACTACCAGACCTGAGGGGCACAGCTACCAGGAACCCTTCATTCCTGGGGAACCCTGAGGCAGAGCACCTCCCTGCCTGGAGACACAATGGGCACTCGCCACGCAGCAGCCTGGCCAGGCTCCCACCTTAAATACCTGCTCTAAAACCACAGAGGTGACCACAGCCCAGCTGCCTGGGATCTGCACAGGAACTGGGCTAACAGTGGCACCCAGCTTGGGTCCAGCTGTGGACCAAGCACCCAGAATCCCCAGCAAGAAGGTACCTGTGAGAGCTCATCTGCCACCACTCCTATTAACCAACCCAGACACAGGCAGGTGGCAAACCCGCTTCTGGGTTGTAGCAGAGCCACAGTTATGGACGTTTATGTTTTTTCAGCACCGTAAGTCACCTTGCGAGTGTCCGGCCTTAAGCAGGATAATTTAGCAGGCTTTTCAAACGACTCTGATTCTTCACCGTTGAGGTGCAATGGCCCGAGTCACACACAGCTATATTTTTTCCTATTCAGCCAAGGTCGGAGAGGGCCACTTAACCTTATTATTTCAGAAGGCTCAAACCTTTCACAATTATAAACAGGAGAGTAAAAAGGCGAGCTAAATTTGTGTAATACATTACTTAGTATTTCCCAGCCCCTGAATCCAAACAAGAAGGGCAAGGATGGCTCTGACGCTGACTTTCTTATCTAGAGCCTGGCTTGAATGGGACCTACAGGTGATTAATACCAAAGACAGATTCGTGCTGTGGATCGAGTGGGTTTGCTCCCGTCATGCTTCTAGACTTCACAGACACTCTTCCAAGCCAAGACAGACATGATGCAATATGGAGGCAAGCCTGCAAGTGTGTTAATAATAGAAGAGCAGACATCAGATTAGCTGCTGCTGGTACAGTCTCGATGACCCAGTCCTAAGCTTCTCGCACCTCCTGCCAACAAGTCTTCACTGGTATTGCTGCTAGACTCCCATCACAGCTTATCACAGACCACACATCCAACAGCAGACACTTTTCACAGCAGCCTCTTCAGAGATTTCCTCACACTGTGTAATTCCCAGTCACTGGCAACCCTTGCACTGAAATTAAAACACTGAACAGTCACACGCCCGTCCTGAGCTTCCTTTCCCTCGTTACCAGCCAGCATCCCACTGCTAGGAAGGGGGTCCCACACAGCCCCTCAACGTGCAAAGGAAAAAACAGTGTATAAATCCCCCATCCAAAAGAGTCAGTGATAAATGCATGTAGACAGGGCCATCTACAAAGGCACACAGGAAAAAAAAAAATAAAAATCTCCATTTGATCTACACGATGAGGAGGCTGTAAGAAAGTTAACAATGACTCCAACCCTCCAGCTGCAGGGCAGGATTTGAGGCATCACTCAGGCAAAGCAGCACTCTGCTGTATCACCACTGCTTGCGCACAACTTTGTCAGCATCCTTTGCACTAAAGAGGCAGGCAGAACAAATCCCTTCTTAAATGCAATCCCGCAGCCCATTTCAATATCTAGTGCTGGAAGATGAAGCTTCTATCAAGCTATTCAGGGCTGAAATATTGTTTATTGTACCTGAAAATTAATTTCATACCTTTTGGGGCATCACCGGGTACCTCGAACAACCACTGACTGTGCACATGAACCTGCAAGTTCAGTAGCATTTTCTTCCAGCGTGCACTAAAGTGCACCCACCAACTGAAGATCAAAATTCAACCCATGGTGTTCAGACATCACGGTACATAAAAACAGAAATACCAGAACTGCAACCTTAAAGCATAATATTTACTGTACACCACCACAAGTTTATACAGCACTGCAACCCATTGTAGGTACACAACGGTGCAGAAGAATTAACTTTTCACACATTGGATGAGAAGCTGGGGTGAACTTTTTCATCAGCCACGAGCTGTCAGTGCAAGGAAGATGCACCAGAGTGTACAGCCACTGTTCACCAAACCCAGGAGCATCTGACCTTAGATGTATTATATCAGAGCATCCTGCCCAGATGGCTACAGCTGACCCAGAAATGCTGCACACTGGAGGACATCGTACATACTTGGCCAAAGTCTCCCATATTTATTTCTCAAGAACAGACTTTTACTGTCTCTGGTGGTTATAGTGCCGGGTAGCCTGGAGGTCATGGTGACTCTGCTGGGGTGCAAAGGTCTGGGAAAGAGGTCTGACTCTCAGTCATAAATTGCTGTGGCAAACTGACTGACTCCCCAGAGTTTTTTCCTGGGCAAATATGTTTAAAAGTAGATGCAGAACTGTGTCTTAAAAATAAAGATCATTTTCCACATGAAAAACTACTGAGGTTCACAGGCCACAAAGTGTTTATATAGGCTTGGGTGCCTTTCCATCTGTATTTCAAGTCCAGGACATGAGAAACATCAGTGATGAGGAAAGATAAATCCATGCTCTCCGAGACAACAGACCTGCTGCTTTTTTGCCAAAACCTTCTACAAAGTCAGCGAGTGAAGGCACTGAAATCCTTCAGAGAAAACCATCACCTCCAGACACAAGCACACCCCGAGGCTACTCCTCAAATCACCCCAGCACTGCAAGAAGAAGCTGAACTTCCACAGGGTGAGGACTCCTGGTCCAGATGTCCACCAGGAATGAAACCACTGCCTGGCTTGCACAGGTTGATGTACAATGATTTGGTGGCAATAGCTTTGGGTCACTCCAACCCGCAATAGTGAGTGTACATAAATAACACTTGCCCAAATGTGTATTTATACAGAGCAAAGTAATAGCTCCATTAGACCTTTACATTCTATCAGCCAAATAATATGAGTTTTTAAAAACATTTAGTACTTGAACAGGCATTTTAACAGCTCCCATAACTCAACTGCATCTTTGCCGTAAATCACTTGACAGTTGAATATTCCATTATACAATCTAATTCCCTTCAGCATTTTAGAAAGTTAGAAACAACCTTCCTAAGGTTGTTTAGGAAGGGGAACAACCTTGCTAGGTACCTGCTTTCTATGAGAAGGAAAGGTTTTTCCCGTTTTAAGTAGGACTGATTTACACAGAACCCATCTATCTAGGGTGACAGCAAAGGTCTGAGGTTTTGTAATGGATGAAAAATCAGCAAGGCAGAGGCCAATTAAACTCTACATGTAACCTGCTTTGGTTAAGCATAAAGCCCAGTCCTGAAAAGAGCTGGTCCAACATCACACAGGACAGTCCTTTGGCTAAAAAACCCCGGCTCAGCACCCGGCAGGAACCCCGGGAACACCCCTGCAGCTGAGTTAACCTGAAGGCAGCAGAGAAACACCAGCTGATGTTCTTCCCCGAGGCTGCCTCCACTCCAGACCTTGCACCATTCAAAGCTGATAACCAGGGGCCTTTCTACCCCTGGACTTGTGCTTAATGAAAGGAGCTGGCAAGTCACACATAACGAGACCCCTACACCCAGAATGGCAACAAAGGAGAGTTGGTCCTGAACGCACAGCTCTACAAAACCCTTCCCTGCTGCCCACCAGACTCAGGGCATTTAGCTTCAACTTGACACTTGCTGGAGGGAGCAGGAACCCACACACCCTCCACGGCAAACAGGGATCATCCCCTCCCATCTCAGCAAGGACAGAGACCAGCAGAGGAGCGGCAGATTAAGCACAGGAGAGGTGTAGAGGAACAGCTAGCAGGATGTGTGAAGAGGAGGTGGAAGTAGAGGGGAGAGCAGAGGAGAAAGGGGAAAACCAGCTCAGCTTGTATTTTATTAACAGTGAGGAGGTGTCACAGCTTTTCCCAGGAGGTGTGCAGAGAGGAAGGTCAGCTAGAGCACTCGCAGAGGAGAGATGAATGTCCAGACAGGGTGTTTGCATGGGGAAGAAGGAGGAAGAAAGCAGACCCAGGTGAGAGGGGGTGCCCATGCATATTTGCACATGCAGGCATGAAATACTACATTTTGAGGCGTGCCAGCCTCCATTTTCCCCTCACCTCTGTCAGAAGCAGTGGGTTGGATCCTGGTAATCCCCATCCTTGTCTCCTGCCCCTAGAAGGCCCTGTTCTCACACTTCCTCCTCAATTTCAAAGCTCACAGACAGAAGCAGGAAAGGCAATTAAGTCTAGATGCAGGTAGAAAGGAGCTCCCATGGGAGACAGTTTAAGAAACACTGTCTTTAATGGGAAATTTCACCATATTTCACTCTGGCTTTATGATCTACTCTGATGAGCTCTTTAAAAAAAAAAAAAATACACACACTCTCTCGCTCTACATATATATATATTTCTCCATCCAGATGAATGCTTTTGATCACTTAGCATAAGTTTTTCTTGGCTGTAAAAGATGGCAGGCTGGGGAGACTAAATGAGAGCAGGGAAGAGCCGAGGCGGTCGGTTCCCAGTCGTGCAGAGCCTGGACAGGCTCCGTGGAAAACAAGGACAAAGCCAGAGACAGCCCTGGGAGATTTACATCACGTGGGGCCCTGCACGGAGAACCACAATGACATAGTGGTTATATGATGTTGGCCAAATTCCCCAAATAAGTGCTTGATGAAGTTCCTGCAGGCTTAGAGAAAAGATTTATTCCTTCCCCCTCCAAAGCACATAACGTCTACGAGACAAAGATAATTAACCCTCACTGAACCCAGGACAGCAGGACACTGGCCCACCTTTTATGCTGTAGAGTATTCCTCAGCTTGGCCCCAAATCCCAGTAACACCAGATCATCGCATCCTGGAGAACCACCGACAAATACGAAAGCAAAAGATGCAAAAGGATCTGCTGGGAGATAACAAGACCTCACAGAAAATCTCATCCAGCAGGCTTTTCCAGGCAAAGGAAGGAGGCAAAATACTACAGGGTGGAAGAAAGTAAATTATCAGAGTTAAGACATTTCAAACGACTGCTCCCCTGCTGCATTCAGCAGTTTTTCTTGATGGAGTCACTAATCACTGTAGTTTACCGAATGACCTTGTTGTGGCCATCTCATCTTCAGGGGACCACAGGCTGCAACAATCCGTGGTGCAGGGAGATGCCTTCTTGGCTGTGCTAACTCACAGCCATCAAATGCTGACTGCAGCCTGTCACGACAGGGCAGAGGAACAGCACATTTCATGGTAAAATGTCTCTGCAGAGGCGTTAGTCATGTCCAGCACATACAGCCAGCTTTGTACTCAGGGCAGAGGAGGAGAGATCAGGGCAGAAATTCTCCTATACATACATTTAAAAACACTGCCTGCCACAAGCTGAAAAAAATGCTATAGAAAAATCAAATATTTACTACTTCTGTTTGTTAATATCTTTCATTAGTTACTCAGCTGTAACAGTCATTAAAATGCTGAAAGGGAACTTCATGTAAATTCATCACTAGCCTGGGAATACTCCTGCATTTGTGAGCAGGCTGCACGCTGCAGCAGAGCTCCGAGACTCGATTTCCCTACAGGCAAGGCCAAATGTCTGGTTCACTCACAATTTACAAATGATTATTTTTCTAATTAATCATTCATCAAAAAAACACAAATAGCAACAGGGCATGAAAGGCAGCGCCGGTGTAAACAGAAGGCAGAGTCAATCCATCACGATCTCGCCCCGCAGCCGCTCGCAGGGGGAGACCCTCACAAGCTCCAACTCCGGTGACTGTGGGAAGGGAGATGGGGAAATACCCTTTCTGTTCCCTGTGTTTCTGTTATGCCAAACCTCGTCTGGGTAAATGAGGAGTTGCAACAGATCAGTGAAACATATTGGGAGCCCAACTCGGCGCTGGCGTTGAACAGGCAGGTGGGGTTCAGGGGTGGAGGAAAGGTGTGGGAGGGGAGTAAACGTGTGGGAGGGGAGTAAACATCTCCAACACAATGTACCAAGCTGGAAGTGACACATGGAAACAACCCTGAAGGAAAGAGGCCATAAGAGTCAGCAGAACACTGAAAAGGGACTTGCTAAAGAACATCCGTGGCTCTCTGGAGTAGTGATTTGGCTGCCGCTAAATCACTACCTCCTGCTGCAGCCGGAGGCCACCTGCATCCAGGGGAGGTTGGTCCTCTCAGCTCGTGTCTCCCAGACCACTGAAACACGACTGCTAGTGCCAGTGTGACAACTCCTCTTTTGCCTTAGCTTGGATTAAGGAACTCTGGAACCACAAGCAAATCCTCTGACTATGTAACACATCTGGGTATCACTTCTCCTGGTGTTCAGAGTTTGGATCTGCAGCCCTCTGCGCTGCTTGCCTGCTTGGCCAAAGGGCTCTCAGGAGAAGACAACAAGTCTACAGACGTGGAGTCTAAAAGTAAACTGCAAATGCACATGATTTTCACCCTTTCATACCAATTCTCTGTTGTTAATCCAGGTGACATGTTTCCTGTACTCCAAAGACAGATGTTTGGAAGGTGTAACTATTTCCAGGACCCCAGACCTCTCCTTGCATTGGCCTTGCCGTATCAGGCTACTGGCCAATCTCTTGCCAAGCCAACAGCTCCTCTAAAGGCGGTATGTACTGGTAAAAGCAAGTGGCAGCAGATATTTCAGCCTTGCTATAGTCTCCTGCTGACTTTTATTATTTTTCACAGGGCTAGGCTTGAAACATAATCAGATTTCAAAGAAGCTGGAGTATTGTTGGCAGTCAACTTCATTCTTCACCACTGAGATTGTGAGATCTGCCCTTGCTGCTCCAAGAAAAAGCAGCTTTCCTCCTTACAGCAATTAATGAAACAAACTCAAAACCTACAATGCAACAACAAAGGACATCCAAGATAACCAGGACATTTGCAGGGCTGGCTTTTACTGAAGCTACACCGGTGCTGCACCTCCACACATTGCACACATGTGGTAAAGCAAAACTAGCCCAAACCAGGGAAATTCTTCCAGAGAGTAGAATATCCCATAACATCCTAATATATATCATACCCTGGCATCCTCGTATGAAATTCCATGAAGAAAGAAAGAGAGACTTGAGGAGAGAGGTGATGTTAATGAGGCAAGCCTTTGGGAAGTTAAAAAGGAGCCTACAGTCAGGCTCCTGGAGCTTTAGAGGATCTGTCCTGAATGGAGCCATCCAGATTCTGATTCAGGTGGGTTCTCAAAACTGTGGACTGTTGCTCTCAACCTAATTTTAACACACTTGAGAAATCTGCACCAGCTTGCTGGACATGCCAGACATGACAGCTGTGGGAAGGAAGAATGGTCACCAACCCAGCAGGCAGCATCATGACTGGCACTTGGGAAGCCTTGCTTCAAAAACCTGTCACATTGCAAGGCTCTGAGCAAGCTGCTGGTTCCATCGTGTTTCAGATCCTTGTATGTAATACCGAGGACATTACAACGGGGGGCAGGAAACTCTCCTGGGAATGAAGCCCCACAAAAGCCGTTCCGAGAGCCAGGAAAGGGGTTTCTTTAAGAGACAGGACAGGAAACTCTGACTCTACCAACACTCGTGTCACAAGAGGCAGCAATCGCCCAAGACAGGATTTTACTTAATGACGTGAACTTAGCCAAGAGGGAGCAGTGACAACAACTGAAGGGAAAACAGAGCAGTTGCAGAGACACTCTGCCAGGCTGCTCACGGGGCACTTTTGCAAGGGCCTGAATCCACGCAGTAGAAGAACCAGCCATGCAGGAAGCCACTTGCAAGTTTATGATGGAACAGGAGCTGCAAGAAATACAAATTCAAATATGGTTCACCTGCAAGAAGCAAATCCGTGAAGAACAGCCCAAACCAACTTCCTACAGCCCAGTGATAGGCAAACTGAGGCTTCAGATTTGCCATGTGGGAGGAGAGAATCACCTCAGCATTTATATCCATTGCTGGACAAGTCAAACAAGAAATACAATCTAATTGCCCGCACTTCACCACAGAAGCCCTAAAATAGCTCACAAGCACTAAACGAGGGAGGAAATCCATATTAACAGAAGGCACTGATAAGAAATACGTCCAAGTTCCAACTTTTCCTGGTGGTTGGCCTTTTGTCTCCAGTACTTCAAGTATTTCTGCAAAGTAACCACTGCAACAGCTGTAACTCAATACATTTACAGGAGGTAGAAAAGAATCCAAAATGAAGTGGCATTTTGGCTCTGGTTTGGGCACTTCTAAAGTTTTATTACTAGGCAGATTTTTCAGAGGGAAGCTGTGACACGAATGACATGTCTTTGAGTATTTTTTCTAAGTGAGAGTAAAAGATTGCTGATCTGAGGTATTTCCTGCCATTATTTTCTGGTGTTTATGTTCTCCCCAATGCATTCTATTATAGCAAATTTGTTTGGAAGGGCTCCATTCTTGAAGATGATGCATGCTCCAAGAATGCCTTCTGCCCAAGCAATAATCCCACAGAACCCTGTCACGCTCCTCCTGTGCTTCAAGCTAATCAGATGCACAGAGGTGCTACACAGGCAAACCCAGAGCACCTCACACACCACAGACTGTGCTGTAAACATCCAATTATTTCATTTTCTGAAGCAACTACTTTATCTAACCAATTTAGCTTCTCGTGCAAGACCAGCATTTACATAAGAGAGATCCCCATCCAAACTTAATGCACAGGAACAGTGTTGAACAACCAAGATGAGTTTTCTCTGAACATCTCCAATGCTCATTCCAGTTCCTCAGACATTGAGCTACCCACTCCCTGAAGGAGGACATCATAACAACTCATCTCCTTTATTTTTAGCCTAGCTCTTCCTTCAAAGCCCAGCAAGATACGTGGAGTTTTGCAGCGTGTAAAGAATCTCTGCTCATGATTAACATCTATGTGAATAATAAAGCTTTAATCTGGCTTGAGTCTGTTACCTACTGCTTCAGCAAGTTTAACATCAGATGGGAGCAAGAGTAGCAAGGGTATCCAGCCAGCTTTCATATAACTCAAAGCAGCACTACAAGGCTTAATTAATTGAGATCACCAGATGAAAAACCTCATCATGTATATAAAAGGTAAAAGGTAAAACATCTGCTGATGCTCAGGCAGTACTGAGACGGGATGCTACACAGGAACCTCTGATAAACTTCAAAGAGAAGGGACTGAGACCCATCTGCACATTAGAATTACGTTCCTCCCGCTCCAGAGTCCCCATCTCAGCTGGATGCTGGGTATGAAATGTAATGGCAGGAGCACAAGCAAAGCTCAATGCTTTAATCATAGACACCTAACTTTTATTTTCTCAGCCAAGTCTTGTAGTAAGCCCAACATGGATTAAGTTGCTCCTTTTAAAACAGCACAAGTGCGAAGGCAGCTCAGACAGCAAGCCAGCCTCTCACACTAGTGCACATGCTCTGCTTCGTTTCACAGGACCAGTGTCAGAAGCCCTGTCTGAACAGAAGCAGAGAAGGAAAGGCAATTCATGCAGGCCAAGTTTCAATAAGGCTGGGACTCATTCTTCTTCCATATGTACCCTTCCCCACATTTGGAGAGGGGCTGGTCTGAAGCCAGGAGAAGTCGCTGTGTGAGCAAAGTACCAACCTGGCATCTCAAACTAAAAACTTGCTGCACTGGTTTCTGCTTTCCAGCATAAATCATAGTGAGAGAAACAGCCAGATACCTAAAGATGCTTTGAAAGGGCAGCTTGGTATTTGCCAGGCCTCCTTGAACATAAGCGACCCAGAGAAGGTCCCTGGCTGCACCATCCAGTTAGCCTTTCAGCAGAGACCATCTATCATCTCAAGCCATTTACCCCTGAGTCTCAACTCTGCCCAGTCCCTGCTCAGACACCTTCTACCCTGCTGTCCAGGTAGGGATCCTTCAAGTGTTCCAGCCTCTGCTGGAGTGGTAGCCAGACTGCAAAAATCATTCCCACCTCACCCTCCACATCTGGTAAGCCAAGCTCTCTTCTACACTGTCTAGCTTCTTAGTCATCACTTCTCCTCCTCCTCCTCTTCGCCCACATCCTCAAGTGCTTAAAGGCAGACTGGTTGCTCTCTATTAAGCTATTCTGCTTCATTTCTGTGAGCTCTGCACAAAGCCCTGGCGTTCCAGCAGGCAACGAGAGCTCCTTCAGCTCCCACATCATCCTAACACTACAGAAATGCCTTAACCTCAACTGCATTAATCACCGGCAGAGAAGCGCTGCCAGACCAGGGCACAGCCACGCAGCCTGGCCGTGCACCTCTGTCTCTGTGGCACCATCTCCACCCCAGGCACTCAGCTGCCTGCCCACGGCACCACAGCCCACCAGTGTTCCCCAGCCAATGGGACACAGCACCCCATTAAACCTAGACAAAGCTTTCTACCTATTGGGATGGGTGACATACATCTACCTACTCTCCAGTTTGCAATGTAAATGTGATACCTCCCTCCCCCCAAGCATATATTTAGGCATAATATATTTTAATGGCAAAAAGATGCTTTGTTCCATAGGGGGTGTGAGTGTATTTGATCCCTGTACTTCAAACAGATCCAGGAATGGAATTTAGTACATTTCTACAATGAAGAACAGATGCTGTGGACTGTTTAAGCCAGCAGAGAAAACAATAAGAGGAACACTGTAGGAAGGTGACTTGAAAAAAATTGCTGAATGTTGCAGGAAAATGGAAATGCAGTAATGACTGCAGGACTACAGGGACACACAAGTCCATGCCTCAAATCCCTCAGGCGAGACAGCTCCCAGCTCAGGCACACAGACATCTCTTCTACATGAGCTAGAGAGAGAAAAGTAATAGATAACACCAGCTGAAGATAGAGCACATTTGTCTTCCAGTACGAGACAATCAGTTCACCTTAAAATATAAATCACCACGCATGCAAACAGAAATCCCTTCCGTTTCTACTAACTTTACCTCGAAATATTAAAGCCAATGTATACTTAAGGGTTGAGCTATACTTTTCTCTCTGCCCGTTTTCTATTCCGCAGGTCCCTTGGCTTGGACAGCCAAGTCTCCTGGGAAGCCGACGCAGCCGCTGTCTGTCAGGAGGCTCCCGGCACCGCAGCACCGGGATGCAAATGCCATACGAGGCAGTTTGTGTGTTTGGTGTTGAGCGTTTCTAATCCAGTCTTCAAAAGTGATGGCAACGTCTCCTGCAGGCTTTTGGTGCCCTGTGTGTTATCACAAAGATCAGATCTGAGCTGCGCCCAAGCCAGCATCCTTTTGGAAATGAACTGGTTCAGAACATGAGTCTGCCTCCCTCTCTCTCTCCCACAGTGACCCACAGGATACCTCACTCGTAAGGAATGGCACCACGTTTCCACAAGCAAAGGTACTGTCTGAAGTGTCAGCAGCGGCCTCAGCCTCTCTCTTTAGCTCCACACAGCGCCGCGAGATGTTGATGGTACCGGCACCCCCATTGCGCAGAGCGTTGTGCTGAGCTGTGGACTGTGTTAAGCAACTTTTGCCTCTGGTCACAGCAATAAGTCCAAGAACAGGGACTGCAATTCCGAGCCCGTGCCGAGATCCTGCCCCGCTCTTCTCGTGCAGAGCAGAGCCCGTTTTGTACTTGCAGATCGTACATTTGCATTGCAAAGCGAGGAGCGGCGTGCGTGAACGCTGGATGTACAAGGGTAGGAGTACTTGGTGGGTAGATCTTTGGCAAATTCAGCGCACAGCGTTCTGTCTACAAGTCAAAAGCCATCTCCAATTGCTAAAACTTAAATAAAAACACAAGTTGCTACAATTCACAAGGAGCCTAATATTTATTACCATGTACTGCAAACATGCAGTTATGTAGAAAGACTCCCTTACTGTCTCCAGTGATTATTCAAGGGATGAGGAAAAGAAAGAATAGCCTTTGATAGCAACAAAAAAAGCAAGAGTGGAGAAAACAATGTATTAAATCCTTGGCTTTCACAGCCAAGAGGCCAACGAAAATGCTATATATTTATAAAGGAAATGAAAACCTGTCAGCAACAAAATGAACTGAATAACAGAGCTTGGGCTGAATAAAGAGAAGCAAGAACTAAAGAACCAAAAATTCTACTGGTGTGGAAAATACAACATACTGTGTATCCCTGGAAAGAGGGCTCAGAATGGACATACAACCCAGCTGAATACAAGATGGACATGAATCCCCAACCACCCCCTTCTGATAATCTGTGTGCAGGGAACCAAGCGTCAAGTGACATCAGCAAATACGTTGTTCCCAGGATGTATAATATTGAACCAACTGGAGCATTTCCTGCACATGCCCAGTATAGGGACAGACAAGGAACAGGAATCCCTGCAGCTCCCCACGGTAGATACACAGGTGGTTTGGTGCTCAGGACTCTGCAGTCTCCTGCCACCAGTCTCTGCGGAGCAGAAGTTCAAGAGATGCTATCATCTCGTTGCATGGAGATAGACACATGAGTGAGGTCTGGTTCCCACATGCTGAATTTATGGCCCCATCCCTCTGTTGAGCCCACCAGGTGCCCAGGTGTCTGTGTCTACAGCAGTCTTGGAGGTGCAGGAGGTGGCTGCAAGGGCAGACGTCAGTTCCCAGCTCATAAGAGAAAATACAGCCTTTGGGATACAGAGGCAGGAAGCTTCTGCATTGCCACAGAAAATGCACCCAGAGGCCAAAAAACCAATTGTATGGACTGGCCTGGATCCTAAGTCATAGAATGGATGAGGCTGGAAAGGGACCTTAGAGATCATCTAATCCAACCTCCCCACCATGGGCAGGGACACCTCTCAACTAGACCAGGTTGCTCAAGGCCTCATCCAACTTGGACTGGAACACCTTCAGGGAGGGGCATCCACAACCCCTCTGAGCAATCTATTCCACAGTCTCACCACCCTCATACTGAAGAACTTTTTCCTAAGATCCAATCTAAACCTATTTTCCTTCAGTTTAAAACCATTTCCCTTCGTCCCATCACTGGACACTCTTGTGAAAAGTCCCTCTCCAGCCTTCCTGTAGGATCCCTTCAGGTATTATAAGGTTCCACTGGAGTCTTCTACAGGATGAACAATCCCAGTTCCCTCAGCCTATCCTCGTAGCAGAGGTGCTCCAGACCCTGGATCATCTTTGTGGCCTCCTCTGGACTCGTTCCAACAGATCTATGTCCCTCTTACAGTGGTGACACCAGAATGGATGCACTATTCAAGGTGGGGTTCCCAAAGAGCAGAGTAAAAGTGGAGAATCACCTCTCTTGATCTGCTGGCCACACTCCTCTTGATGCATCCTAGGACACGGTTGGCCTTCCGAGCCGCATGAGCAGACTGCTGGCTCATGCTTTGCTGCTCATCAATCAACACCCCCAAGTCCTTCTCTTCAGGGCTACTCTCAACCCCCTCTGTACCCAGCCTGTAATTGTGCCTGGGACTGGCCCAGCCACTGACCTTGCTCTTTGAGTTGTTGAATCTCGTGCAGTTTACATTGGCCCATTTCTCAAGCCTGTCAAGGTCCCTCTGGATGGCATCCCTTCCCTCGAGTGAGCCCACCACACCACACAACTTGGTGTTGTCTGCAGCTGAAGAGCTGACCTGTCATATTACTAAACTCTTAGAGTTGGAAGAGTACCTGAAAAATCACTGGGGAACTTAACTACTCATGAAAACTCAAAACACAACTATTATAAACTCAAGCATTGCTATCTTGATAGAAACAAGGCTTTTTAGTATGCAGAAGGCTTGGAATCAAGATCTGATATTAAATAATTTAGCTTCATGTTTCTAATAGCAGGAAGTTTGTGAGATTTCAAAAATAAACAACATAAGTATGTCATAATTCAGATACTTAATTACTATTACCATATTGATTGCAGGAAATAGGATTAACCACACATGAAATTTCGTCAGAGGATAATGTCAATACTCTTGAAGCGATGGCTACCTCTGAATTAGCTCGCTGTGCTACGTTAAAGAACAAAATACAAATGATTGCCATCAGCAGGGAGAATTCTCAATATATTGGCATGCTCATCCTCCAGCCAGGACTCCCAATTAAATCCAAGAGGGGGATGGAAACCATGCAAACATGCAGAATTCAACTCATGCTCATGAAAATACAGAAGAAAGCTGGAAGTCTTGAAACTTCCCTTGCTTAGATGGTTCCCCACTGCTGTCATTCAAACAGGTCCAAACAATGAGTACTACAAAGGAACAGTAATGCCGCTTCTCTCCCCGGCTCCTGCAGAAAGGTTTGGTGACCTAACAAGAGCTATCTGCTTGAATGCATTTCCCAAAGGAAGCCTGAGCATAGCAAGACCTGTGCAGCTGGCAAAACCATCTCCTTCTCCCGGTGAACTTGGTCTGCCAGACACGGCTGCCAGGGGAGGTTGTAAATCACAGAAGGCAAAAATATCTCCAGCATTTAATATCAAACTCACCCAGGGCTCTGCCCTTGTTCCCTTTTCCAGCACCCTCATGCAAAGGAGAGACGTGGGGCATTCCTGTGGCAGATGAGACACCATTAGGCATGTCCTACCCAAAGGATCTTTCCAGAGCAGCTGGTTTCACCCCCTGCACAACAATACTCCTCGACAGCCAGGAAGTCTACACTAAACTCCCCCAGGATACCACGGAGTACAGCCTGGATTACAACAGCCTGGACTCCATTTCAACTCTCTCAACACAGACATACTTTTACTTCAGAGATCAGGAGAGGTTACGTTGCACATTAATGAGAAGTGGTGGTCTCAAATCTGAAAAGAGGCTTTTTAAGAAGAAAAAAAAACCCAGCAACTCGCTGAGACGCGCTGGTTTTGCATCTTCCTCACAACAGACTGCAGCTACTTCTGCTGGGCATCAACAGAAGGGAAAGAGCCTGCGAGGAAAACAGCACAGGCCTTTTCATCATGTGTGAAAGACAGGCTGAAAATCTCCACAGAGGCACTTAAACACCTCTTGCTATATAAAAGACAATGCTCAGATAACGCCTGTTATTTGCTTTTCATCATCTTGAGGCTTCAGCAAATCCTCGACTGCACTGGTAGCTGCGGACAGATTGCTCATGGGAAGGGAGGGAGGGGAGGGAGGGGAGGGAAATGCAGCTGCATTTCACAGGTCTCCCCAGGCAGGGATGGCCACTCCGACCACATCCTGAAGTGCACCATCCAATGAGAGGACAAGGGGCAGCGGGTCCAAGCTGGGACACAGGAGGTTCCATGGAAACATAAGGAGAAACGTTTTCACGGTGAGGGTGACAGAGCTTGGAACAGGCTGCTCAGGGAGGTTGTGGAGTCTCCTTCTCTGGAGACTTTCAAAACCCACCTGGATCTGTTCCTGTGTGACCTGATCTAGGTGATCCTGCTCTGGCAGAAGGGGTGGACTAGATGATCTTTCGAGGTCCCTTCCAACCTCTAACATTCTGTGATTCTGTGAAATCACAACCGCAGCTTTCATCAGCCCTGCCTCACTCTTTTCCCATCACCAGGCATAACATGGGAGGAGTGTGAAAATACAAACCTCCATCATTCAGAGCAAAGGCAGAAAACTGCTGGCATTTACTGTGCTACAACTTTAAAGCTGCCCCAGCACCCTGTAGATAAGCCAGTCGCCTCAGGGCAGCTCTACAAGCTGGGCACCATTTTACAACAGAAAATCCTCAATGCCTTTTAGCCTTAAGAGGAGAATAAATCCCTTCAACGCTAACTAGCATCTAAATTAGCAACTGAAGGCATCCCAACGGACATCCCCAGAGAAACTGGCTCTGGTGGAAGGAATCAGCACTCTCTTCCTCCTCTCCGGACAGTCAGCAACACTTGCCTGCACTCCGGGCTAACAGTTCATGATCCCCACACACTTGTGTTGCTCCTGGAGGGAACAGACCTCAACGATACCTTAAAGCCACCTGCCTCATGGATAATGCAGCACTTGCCATGGATTTATTTGTTCAGGTTCTGCCATGCAGGCTTTACCCCTGGCTGCAGCCCTGACAGATGTACCGGTGCTTTCAGCACTCGCCCTGCCAGAATTTAGCATTTATTACACCTACACATTTTTGCTTTGGCTCTTTGTGTGACAAGATGAGGCTACAGGCAAGTGATTTTCACCCTTAAAACGCAGAGAAGCCCTGCTTGGTTCCCAAGGTTGGCACCACTGGTACAGCCCACCCAGCCTGAGGCTGCTGCTGAGCATTTCCCAGAGCCTAAGGAGGAGACTCCAGAGAGCAGTTCTCCACACCAGCCCTACATGAGGGTTTAGGAGCTGGGACACCTCACTGGGATTTGTGTTTTGCATCCTCGTCTCCCTCAGAGAGTGAGGATGAAAGTAGAACTGGGTTGGCAAATGTCCACAAATCCCCTCTGTGAAGACCGGGAGGTCGATTACTGCAACGTTTTCACACACAAATACCTAAGAGCTAGTTTTTCAGATCGACTTTCAGAGATTGATCCAAGGCCCAAAGGCACTAATCTCAGGCCTTAGCAAGAGAGAGCCAAGGCCCGGTTTCCAGCAACGCCCAGCACGTACAGCAGCAGGAACCAGCAGACAGCTCCAGCACCAAAGTGGAAAACGTTGGTCATTATCTTTTTATAATTCTATATAACATGATTCAGCTACATAAAATCTTCTATCAGATGTGACAGAGAGGAAAGCTGCTGTATTTACGCAGAGTAGCACGTACCACATATGTCGGGGTGTGTGCACACACCTTCTGTAGGGTTTTCTAGAAAGCCATCAGGAGTTGAAATCCATCTCCATTTGGTCAGGTAACTCCCATAGACTTTCCTGAAAATCCCCCTGCTTTTCATTTCCTCCAAGCTTAGCCAAATAACCTAAATGACAAATCAACACCGATGATTCTGCCCCAGCTCCTTATCTAGGCGTAAGGTGCATTTAGAAATTCCTTACCAACACCAGTAGGATTTCCTTGCTCTCCCTGACCCAGCAAACCATGGCCAACTGCTCAATCCACCCCAGATCTCGGTAACTCCAAGCCACGTGAAGTTCTAATAGCAATGCTGGGAGCATGTGCTGAAGGTTAACAGAGCCAGCCCTCCACAACCACCTTCCCACCAGGAGAAATTCTTGTGCTCCGAAGCGATGGCAGACACCCCACCCAGGAAAGCACACAGAGGCTGGATGAGAATCAGAAAGGAAAATACTTTACGGGACATTCAGAGCCCAAATGATATTGTTGAACTGGAGGTTACTGCATTTGAACAGAAGTACTTCTAAGAGGACCCAACAGCAGGAGATTTCATGTCTGTGCATAACATTTCCAGCAAAATAAGCTGCGTGCACAGCCAGCACTTAAGTCTATTTTTGGCACACTGTGGGACCACAGAGGCCATCAACATAAAGATTTCTCTTCCCAATGCTGATTCCTGAAGGAGCACGGCCAGAAGACAGGAGCTACCACCAACCAACCACCTCTGGGCTCTCCCAAGTCAGGTGAGGACCCTCTCCCACCACAGAAACCCCACAGACTGGGGGGCCTGACACCCACGTTCCCCATGCAGTAAGCACACCAGCCACTTTGAAAAGCCCCTAAGGAGTCAAATTTAGAGATGAACTCTCAGTCCTGCTAAAGTCGGTGACCATTTTGCCATCAGCTCAAATGGGGCTAGGAGCTTAGACCACGACTTGGCTGGTTTTTAAAAGGAGGACACCGAGGTGCAGCCCAGCTCTGCATTCACTTCAACAAGCAGATACTTCTGCCTGCACTAACACTGCTTAAAATATTTGCAGTAAAACAGAGAAAGCATCAGCAGGTGAGCACACCCACACCCTGAAGCCACACCACCTCGCACCGCGATCCTGCCAGCTCCAACAGCAGAAGGCAGTCAGGCTGGGTCAGAGAGAGCTTCAGATCTTCCAGGCACATCCCAACACCAAGAGAAGCAGCGTTGATGGCTCCTTGCAGTGCTTGCCCTCCCTTCCCTGCTAACCTAACGTCCCAGAAAGGCATCGCACAACCGAAACGTGGGAAGTTCAGATTGCCTGGGGAGATCCAGAAAACCACATTTCCTGTGTTTCCAGAAACCCCATGGCAGTTTCCCTGGTGGAGGTGATTTGACCCCTGTCAGGGTCCAGCACAGGCAATCAGCTTTACTTCTGCCTAAGCTCAACAGCTCCAAGTGCTCTGACCCCACTGGAGTTTGGCACTTTGGAGATTTAACAGCTTCTAAAAAGAGCCATCGTGGAGCAAACACCACGTGCCTGGCACAGCTTTAGGAGGTGCCAACAGTAGCTGGCCCCAAACCTCCATTTCCCTTGTGGCATTTGCCACCCATTTTGCAAAGACACCTCTTAAAATCCCAGTCAGGCTGTAGGATAAACTGGGTGATTAAATAGTGGCAAAAGCTTGGAATTAACAGTCGGCACTTCTGATTAGAGAAGAGGGAAAGAGGTGACCCTGATAACAGGGCGACCAGCACAGCAAAGGTGCCCACACTCCCAGTACCTGCTCGCTGTGGCTGTTCTGGAGCCATCTCTTCACCCCGTCCATCCCTGCAGCCATCACTCAGCCCATCTCCGACGGGGGCAGCTCTAGGCTTCCAAAGCTCCGCGTGCTCCTCCAGCACAGCCCAAAACTCAGCATCAGCCGAGGCAGGAGAGGAGCCGGGATGACAAAGCCCCTGCTCCTGCCCGGGTGCTGCGCTGCAGAGACCTCCCCGGGGGGACAATGCGTGACACCAGCCCACGCGGAAGGACCACAACGTGCGCTCACCTCGCATCACAATGGAGTGACGCACGTGTCACCTCCGGGTCACAAAGCGGGGTACCTGGGAGCGCACCCAACTCCTTCCACGACGCCGCTCGCTCCAAGTTTACAGTAAGCAAGCTATTCAGGGAACCCAAGCACACTCGCCACGGTTAATGTAAAATATTAATGTCTCATTTGTTCAACAATTTTGTGGAAATTAAAACTTTTAGGTTAATCATATACTGAACAATTTTAATTAAAGCAGTTATAAAACAATTAATCCACGAGAGCAGGCTTGGATCCTTGCCAGCCTTATTGGTTTAATACATGTAGGCAAAGCTTATTTCTCCCCCTGTTTGACTTAATGAATGCTAATAAGTGACACAAAATATGCATGCAGCGCTCCTAATATAGTTAGTCCATCTGGTTTCACTTGCACTTTGTATTTGTCATTTTGCTTTGATAGAGAAATTGAAAATGAATTCTCTGTGCTAGAAATTAGGAGAACTTTGTATCCTGCTTAATTTAAAACAGTATTTTGCAAACCTTTTTGGGGAAAAAATGACAGCGATTCTTGGTTGTCCCAAGGCTGGAAAAAGAGAACAGGACAGAAACACAAGACCGCACTGAGCAGAACCACAGCACTGAAGGGAGGAGCAGCACTTGCTCAGCTTCTTTTTCCATCAGTATTTCAAAAGATTATTTATTTTCCTCGAGTAGACGGTAATATAAAGGCAGAGGATAAAATATTATTTTAAGCATCTGAGACAAATCCCCTACTACTTCAATTTGTTCTGCATTACAACTTGTATGATCTATTTGGGGATGTATTTGTTTGCCAAGGCAAGCAGAGCTCAAGCTCTTTGTTGAATATTTAACGTATGCCAAAATTTTCTACCTTTTTAGCACTTACGTTTGAGCTTCATAGCCATGGTACTTCAAATAATGCTCAGGACCATCACTGCCAGGTACAACCATGCCACCTTGGTATTGAAAAGCCATATGCAAAAGCCCTACACAGCTGAACTCATCTGCCTGCACCTCAAACTGCCCTGAGCAGAGCCTGCTTTCTCCCAAAAATCTCTCAAAAGTGAAAAACTGGCTCTTTCCTGGGTAAAATCCATGTAACACATATCACAGTGAGATCATACAGGATGCAATCTATCACTGTGGAAAGTGGCCTCCATGGAGGCTCTAGTTCCCAACACACCAGCACCCTCTCTGCAGTCCTTTCAGAAGGTTCCAACTGCCCCTGTGCAGTCCATGAGAATCCTTCCATTAATAGCAGTGGGATTTGGACACATCCCCTGCCAAGCCCAGCGTGACACCACAGGAGGCACAGCTACACCAGCTTAAACTGCAAACTGTTTCTTTCTTCCCTGCCTAAGGACTGCCCATTTCTGCTGTTGAGATGTCCCAAATGGTGACAACAGGGAGTCTACGAGAGCTTAAAAACTAGTTCTGTCCCCAGGGACCCAGTGTCCCCAATTCAATCCCATCAGAAAAAGCAGGGGGAAGGGAATCATGTGTGTGCACATCCTGAAAAGCGCGTGCAAGAGAGGGGAGAGCAGAAGAGGAGACCACCATCGACCACCCGCGGACCTCCACGACCCTTGTTGTACCCTCACAAGGCAACGAAGGGAAAAACTTCATCTCAGCACTTCAGAACTGCAAAAGTGATGATAAATCTGGGCACCAGTCACTGGCATTATCTGCTTAACCCGCTAATCGGTTTACGAGCCAACCTTGGGCTCACCTTGATCTCCAATTTTTGAGTCACGTTCTTCCTGCTGTGATGTCTCCTGCCACTGCCTGCAGGAAGGGTGCTCTGCCCACCCCGGGGTGGACATTTGGGTGCACACGTGCACAAGGGTGACAGCTCATCCTGCACCCGACCTTCCCTGTCCTGCAGCATGTAGTCACGCATCACCTGAAGGCAACCAGAACCAGACACTTTCATGGCACAAGATGCAAGCCCAGTCCATGTCGCATTTCCAGCCACCCATCAAAACCAGAAGCTCGCCAAGGCAGCGCAGAAGGAAACAGGAGCGTAGAGACTGCAAGGAAGAGACAAGGAGGGGGTGAAGCAAATGGGAATGGCTTCAGGCAGACAAAGAGTTGCCTTAGAATGAACCTGCTGACTATTACTGAGCAAAATCTGGAAACTCGTGCTTGAAATGCCACCAGAATGCACAGGTGGTCAGGAAGGCCACCAGCATCCTGGCTTGGATCAGCACCAACGTGGCCAGCAGGACTTGGGCAGGGATCATCCCCCTGTACTCAGCAACTCAAATCCTGGGGTCAGTTTTGGGCCCCTCACTCTCAGAAGGACATTGAGGGGCTGGAGCGTGGCCAGAGAAGGGCAATGGAGCTGGGGAAGGGGCTGGAGCACAGGCCTTCTGAGAAGCGGCTGAGGAACCTGGGCTTGTTCATCCTGAAGAAAAGGAGGCTCAGGGGAGACCTTCTGGCTCTCAACAGCTCCCTGAGAAAAGGTTGGAGCCAGGTGGGGTTAGGCTCTGTTCCCAAGGAACAAGCCATAGGACAAAAGGAAATGGCCTCAAGTTGTGCCAGGGGAAGTTTAGGTTGGACATTAGAAAAAATTTCTTCCCCAAAAAGGTTGTCAAGGCCTGGTCCAGGCTGCCCAGGGCAGTGCTGGAGTCCCTGTCCCTGGAGGGGTCTCCAAGCCGTGGAGATGTGGTGCTGAGGGAAATGATTCAGTGGTGCCCTGGCAGTGCTGGGTTAACAACTGCATTTGATGATCTTAAAGGTCTCTTGCAACCAAAATCATTCTCTAATTCTATGAAATGAGGTCCTCTAACAGGCCAGCATACCTGTGGTACCTGGTGGGGGACAGCAGCAAGCAGGACTCAGAGCCCATGAATGTGTCAGCCTGGTTAAACCCATCACCACCCCCACCACCACCACCCAGGGTGGCACGACGAGGAGCAGGCGAACCCTCCTTTGTCTACACTCCACTGCAGACCCCCACACTTGGGAGACCTTCGCACTGTTTCCCAGCTCAGATCTCAGTGGCAGTTTATCCCGAAGCAGCCTTTTCAAGGATGATAACGCATTTTTCTGCCAGAAGGGATCCCAAAATAGCTCACGAATCGCAGGCGCGCTGCTGGAGCCCCTGCTGACGCCGGAGCAGGCGGGGGAGCTGGGACTCCTGCTTGGGACAGTGGCCAGACAGGTACCAAAGAAGCCTCAGGAAAAGCAGCTATCACACAGCAGCACCTCCCGTGCACATCCTGCACAGCACAGCGGGAGAGATGCCACGGTGCCGATGCGAATATCAGACCGAGGGGCTGATTCCGTGCGAAGCCTGAGAGGAAAGTGAGAACCAGCACCAAAAATGAAACTAAAGAGAGCCCAGTTTGACTCTCCATCCCTGGAACTGAGGGCTCACCAACAAGCTCTTCTGCAGTGCTAAGTAACTTCTCTGTGTGTCACTTAGAAAAATACAGATCTGGCTCTTCTGCACTGAGACAATCTGGCAGAGCAGCTTTTT
Source organism: Actenoides hombroni (assembly GCA_024336885.1). Lineage (NCBI taxonomy): Eukaryota > Metazoa > Chordata > Aves > Coraciiformes > Alcedinidae > Actenoides > Actenoides hombroni. The sequence goes on from WUAM01000107.1 coordinate 10,813,501, forward strand.
TTCTTTTTTTTTTTTTCCTTTCTTTTTTTTTTTTTTAAATGTTTAAACATCCTACAAACACTGTTTAGGGAAGTCAGCAGGAGGCCAAATAGAAGCCTTGTGTCTCAGTGGATAACAATCCTTCTGTGAAATCATTCCAGCAGGAATCGAGTCACTCTTACATCTCTCTCCTCACCTTTTCTTTTTTTTTTTAAATTTATTTTTATTTTAAAGGCATTTTAGCAAAGCTCGCTTTGAAGTTTAAACCTTCTGCAACAACACCACTTGCCAACAAGATAAAATATTTAGTACTGCTATATACAAAAATCATATCTCTTAGAATAACTTCCACGCCTGACATAGCACAAAAGTTAATTCAGCCAACAAAGCAATACTTGCATTTTGTGTATCAAGAAGCAGCAATTTATCTTTTTTGTATATATAAATTACATACACTATTGTGCCATTTAAACCTAACACCTCCTGTTGTTAAATAGAGAATAGAAAAGTCTTCAAATACAGACAAAAAGATCAGAGCTATAGGGAGAGTTGTGACAAATGCAGGAGAACATTACTAGCCTGGAAAAATAAATGCAGGAGTTACGATGCTTCCCAGCAAACCCTCCCTGCTCAAGCCCATGTGCATCCTGCATCTTGTTGGGTTGGTTGGGGTTTTGTTGGTAGCAGCATCTCACTTCAGCAATAATGACAACAGTCTCAACTGGCTACCTCTTCAGTTCCTGGGACTTCAGAGAACGAGCAACCCAAAGCTACAAAGTGCAAGTCCACCACATCTAAGCACTGCTCGGCGGTACCAGCGTCCCACCCACGCCAGCAAAAATCCCACGAGGGAAATGTGTCTCCATAATGGCACTCGTAAGCCACGCAAACGTACCCACCAGAACAGGATAGGGGATGGGGGGTTTTAAGCATAGCCCCTCCTGCACATCTACACCACCTCTGCTATCTTCCAGTTTTTTGTGCTCGGAGTGCAATATTCAACTCCTGTGGCCATCTCCCTCAGTTGGAGGGTCCCCGAACAGAGGATGGCAAGCACTGAGCTAACATGGATTATGGACTTCAATGGGAAAACAAAACAACTGCTGGTGTGGACAGGCAACGTCTGCCAGCGACAACGGCGCGTGTACAACACGCTGCAGCTACTCAAAGCCCTGTCTCATGCCTCCTGTGCTGGAGGAGCTCCATGGCAGCGTGGGCAGCCAGCTCCATCCACGGCGAGGGAAGGAGAAGCTTCACCTCTGCAAACAGATGTGCTCTCAGAAAAGGCAGGAACGGTGCAAGGGTTGGGAAAGAGAAAGGAAACGCGTCTTGTAATCTGACCTTTTGGGTTTGTCGTTGATGAAAACAATGGAAATGTTGCAATGACTGCAGTGTTTTGTTGGCAAGGTTGTTTCTTAGTTTTGTCTCCATTAAGATCTTGCCTTCCTTAGTCACCATTTAAAAACAAACAAAGAATCAATAACTGCCTCCCCCAACCCAAATCATGCCATCTGTTCCCATTTCTGCTCTTGCTTTTATAGGCTGCTCTTTACCATACGAAGAGGCATCACCCCAGTGCCTCATGTACCACGGCCTCCCTCCCAGCCTCACTCGATGCATTTTACTCTTCCGCATAAAATTAACTGAAACAGTCCCAGAACGTCTGTCTCTTCTCATCTCTTTGCTCGTACCTAGAGCTCACAAACCTCTCTCCAAGTAATCCAATTCCCCTCCCACATATGCTCAGCGCACATGCACTTGATAACAACATCTCCCAGCACAAGAACAGGCTTAGGGTTCCCCAACTGAGTAAGGGCAAATTAATTTAAAACAAAGGCATAAATGAATTTCCCCTTTGCCTCTGCAGGATGAGAACAAGAATACTGCCCGGTCCTGAGTGCATCTCCGTAGGCTTGTCCTGCTCTGGAACACAGCTCTCTCCACTGCTCCATGACACCAGTTTGGATCCAATCTGCTTTCACATCTTTGTGGTCCCTCCAGCTGGCCCTACCTTTTATTCTTCTTTCACTCAAATATTGTCATCACCCTTCCTGTTCATCTCTCAAAGGATCCTAACAGTAGCTTTAAGGATGTTTCACATCCTTCTCTGGACTTGATGTCTCTTTCAATATTTCCCATAGCCAAACTCTTTCCTGAGCAGCCCGACACGAGTAGACTGGTGGAGGCCCCACCTGAAGCTTGCACCGAGCAGAAGACATCGTGGCTGGAAGCTTTTTACAACGCGAGGCAAACATAATCCAGATGCTGCCAAATGAGTGTTACCTGCAGCATAAATCACTGCGTTTTATCGGTTTATTAGTTTTAACTCACATTCACATACATGCTTTTTTAAAGGTACAGACAAGATTTTCATGTCAGTGATTTTGCTCTTCTTTGAAATTAAGGGCTTAACTCACTAAATGCAAATTGTAGCCAGGAACAAGCATTTCTAAACATTCATCCCCTGGTTTCCCCTTTCGAGTGTGTAACTCATAGCAAGAGCCTCAATCTTTATCTCACTTACACCTGATGTAATTCCAAAGGCGGAGGCAGAAACACTACTAATCTATTCCAGTGTAAATGATGGATTTGTCTTGACAACATTAAGATCAATGGCACAGAATCAAACCCTTCTCATTCGAGTCCAACACCAGGTCAGCAGTATCTGCCATAAGCTGGTCTAGGCAAGTAGTTTAAGCAGAGCCTCCATGTTATTGTTTCCTCCTTGTCTTGTGCAACTGCTGCCACAACGTGTTAAGAAACCTGGACTCAGGATGGAGCAACCTGATGGGTAAGGCAAGATGCAGGATTCTACCATCACAGGAGGCAGAAAAAAGCTGGAGAGAAATTTCCCCATTTCACAGGAGATCAACATGGAGATCTGTCCCTGGCAGAGACCCCAGACATGCTGGGGAGCACTGGTGCCCATGAGAGCACCCGGTGAGCCAACTGACCTCCTGCATCCCCTGTGGCAGCCGGACACCGTGGTCGAGAGACGCAGCTCTGCAAAAATGACCTATCAGAAAGAATCAAATAACAGTAATAATAAAAAAAAAAAAAAGCACTCCACCTGTGGGTGATCATACTTTTTAAGATGGATTAGTAAAATGACTGCTTATTTATTGAAAATAATGAATAGCCTGGTGGTTTCAGTTCCGAAAGGTACGCAGGGGGAAAACCAGTGCGTTGCTGCAGCAGGTTTTTAACTAAAGAGCAAACCTCTGGCGATGTCACGGACCACGGCCAGGAGAGAAACAGCCCCCTGACTCTTCTCAACATGACTAATGGCAGCTCCTGGGAAGCCCACCAGGAATATAAGCAAAGCGTCAAAAGAAGGGAAAGGGAAATGTGGGAAAGAAAACGTAGGCTTGCTCAGCCTGGCTCCAGATTGATGCCCCAAACCAGGATTTTGAAGAATTTGAAAACAAAGGGAAGGAAATATCATCTCTGAACTAACCTTTGCACCCAGCTCTGTCTTGTGTCTCTGGACTCTGGCCAAGCCCATGTGCATCAACATCTCTATCAACACAGGAGCTAAAGCAGAGACTGGCTAAAAGGAAGAGCAAAATTCTCATTCTGGGCTCCAAGATCTATCAGTCAGACTTCCAACAGGTCAACATAAGTCCTCAGAGCACATTTCCAGTTCTGAGTATTTTACCTATTATCAGACTCTCCAAGCACCTAAATCTTTAATGCATCTCACCACCGACAAGTGAAGCAGGGAAGGGCTATTCATTTTACTGAGCCGCACAGGGAAAGCAAGGGATCAGATTTCTGGGTGTAAATTCCCCTCCCGACATCACAAGCTGCCTTTATTATGCTTTGGCTGGAAATCTTCAGAGGTGCTTTGCCATGAAGAACCTCAGGAGTGAAGACTTAGCCCAGATCCATCTGCTTTTAACATGACTGCACATGACCAAGTGCCCGGCCAGAAGAAAAACTGAACCCAAGTCCTCCAACCAGCCCTGCCTGTTACACAGCCCCTTGACCAGAAACCCATGACATCATCCCTAATACTTTACAAGTGGTAGGGAAAAAAAAAAAGTAAAATGAAAAAAAAAAAAGGTTGACATGGTCAGAATGATATCAGCAAATGTACTGGTAGGATTTTAACCCCAACAGCTAGAAAAGGGGTGTACCACCACAAAAGTAAAAATGCCTTTTAGAGAGTCATTCTGTAAAATGAATTTTCCTCTTCTCTTGGGATTTCATTATGCAGCAGCGAGACACGGGCAAAGGAAGCGTGACATTTTGCCAGGACCTTCACGACAATGGGATTAGGAACACCCTAAAAGCAACGTGGCATCACCAGGGACACATTTTTTTGCAGCAGTTTGTATCACAGCAGTGTAAGAGCAAAGCGGGGTCGTTCAGGGCAACGTGATCTCCAGTATACACGGGGGGGGGGGGGGAAGGTTTAAGAAAAAGCAAAACGTTTCCCTCTGGATTAGCTTTCTTCCCAACTGCACCCAGCGAATCATGGAAGCAGATTAGTTCTGGGTGTTCATTCAAACTGTAATCCTCTCGCCCCAGTGCCGTTGCCTTCAGTGGCACTAATTCAGTGAAACAGAAGATCCCATACCAAGGGCCTTAGGGCTCATCGCGATTCCTAAGCGATGACCGATAAAAACCAGGAGCTTATTCAAATTTCAGCTACCCCAGCGCAGAACCATGGAGGACTTTGCTTTGACACCGACGTGGCTAAACAAAAACTACTTCAAGGACTTACAAATTCTTTTTGGCCTAAAAGAAATGCACATTCTTGCTTTTTCTGCCTGTCACATTCCTATTTGGACATCCGGGACTTACACAGCCCCGAACAAAAAATACCACCGCTCCTGACAGCTCGGCCCTACACACGGGGATCAGTTAGATAAAAACTGAAACTCAGCACCCAAGCTTTTAAGAAACTAATCCTGCAGATTGCATGCAAACTTCCTTGGCGAACACAAACAACAGGAGCTCTGTAATACAGAAAAATATACTATTGCCAGAATTCGCTGCTGCGCGCACCGCTTTCAACGGGTATGATGGAAGCACCGGAGAATCTTTACGAAAAGCCAGCGCTGACTTGGCTTGAAAGGCACCTTAACAAACAAAGGAAGTACATTAAAAAAATGCAGTGCTAAGACATTATCAAAACATGCATTATAGCTTGTGAAAGCCCTTTGCGAGCAAGCGTGCCTGCAGAGGATTGTGCAGAGCATTGATCTGTCTGTATTCTGGGTGCTTTTTGGGTGATGCCTGCCCGTAGTTTACAAGGGCAAGCTCATAGGTCTCTGTTGTTTATTTCTCTGCAGTCTTTTACTTGTCACTGATAATAGTTTTCAAGCCATCTAGCCTGGGAGGATTCACATGGAGGTTTGCCAGGGGTGAAAGGTCAAAGCAATAATGTGCTGACCAGGGTCAGGAATATTTATCTGCACCAGAAAGGTTCTGGATAATCAAATAGTTGAAAATTAGTTTTGTGACAAGGCTCGTATTCAGATGTTTTCCTTACACAGCACAAGCAAAGAGCAGAGCCCATCTCTACAGGAAAGGACACTCCACCATTTGTCCACCTCACCTTCTGCACGTCGAGTTTTAACAATCCATCAACATCCTTCTGCCACCTTCTAAAAAGTCCCTGCCTGGCTCCAGCTCTGCAGAGCTTGCTGCAAGTGCAAGGGCTGCAGCTGAGAGCTTCAAGGGCCAGAGGGGATCTACTCCTGGCCATCCTACATCCCCAGAGCTCCCACACCACCACTAAGAACAACAAGGTGAAGGTCGGACACGCAGCTTAAACTAAATACTGAAACCAAGATTGCTTCGGAGCTCACCGCGAGCTAAAACCTCCTGGACAGATAAAAATCACTCAGAAAAATACACCCGAGTGCAAGCTCTTCTGCAGCCCTGTAGGAGCAACAGCAATTTGTATTTTCTGTCTCCTTTCCACTCTGCCAGCTGTTTTTTCACTTCATGTTTACCGGTAATGCCGCAGAGCGTCACCCCTTGGATTTCAGTGAAGTATTTACTCACTCTGCAATGGGAAAACATAGCTCTTGTTAAAAATTCCCATCAGACTGAAGCAGATCTGTTCCTCAGATAATAAAATGACACTGAGGTCCCCAAGAGAACCCCCTCCAAAGCTAATAAAGTGAAAACAAATCCAGTTACATTAGGTTAATTTAAAGAACTTCTCTATTTTAAGCATATGTGGAGAGAAAATGGAAGAAAACTACTAAATTAATTCCAGCGTTATAAATTTGATTTAGCAAGTGCAGTGCACACCACTGTGAGAGCAATAACAATATAGGAATGTTTTAAGAGCAGGAAATAAATTATTTCAAGGGAGTGGTGAGGGAAGAAATGACAAATGCGTGAGAGAAAACCCGCTCCGATATTAATTAGAGATCTGCTTTTCTGTTTGCATTTGGCTTCATTCACCAGGAACTGGAATTACCAGAGGCTCCACACTCAATGGAGAGAAACAGATGGAAACTCAGCCAAATCGCTCCAGAAGTGTCTGTTTGCCACCCTCAGCTACCAGGAGAGCCTGGAGTGACCAGCTCAGACTCATGCTCCCGTTCTTTGTGCGCCCAAGTGCCCATCTCTGTGGAGCAGTTGCAGTCCCACCTCCTATGAAGGCGTGAGGAAGACTTCACGCTTAAAATCAATGAGTATGCCCAAGCTACAGCTCCCAAAGGGGTTTTTAAACCCATCTAAAATGAACAGTGATCAAGAAAGCAAAGCACTTCAGCAAGCAGGCAAATTAATTCAGGGTAATACTGACTAAATGTGGGAGCATCTCCTTGTGCTTCCCATGTCTAGCTCCTCAGAACCCTGGCAGAAGCTGCTCAGCATTCTGGACACCTCCTGCTGGGACTGAGCCTTGGGCAAACCCTCCTGCTGGAGTGGGCACACTGGAAAATGCTGAAGGATCCCAGGACAGCAAGCAAGGTCGGCAGCCCTACTCCCAGCATAACACCAACCCAGGGATGCTCCCAGCCAAATGAGGCACCTATCTGTTTCCTTGGCAGAGATGACAATCCTGTGGCATTTTCCATGCACAGTCCCTGGGTAACTTATACTGTAATCTCTTTCATTTTCACAAAAACAGGGATTATTTTTTTTCCCTGTAGTCCCTGGAGATACTAACCCAAAACACCTTTAAAGCAAACCCATGTCTCCTTGCAAAGTAATTGGCACGTCTTCCTTTGGCTTGGTATCTATCACACTCACTTCTCAAGCCCCGGTAGCTGGCAAGCACCAGCTGTGGGTATGTAACTTCCCCCCAAATCAGTGGGAGATGTGGAAGAACAACAGGCACTTGCCCATCCTCACAGGAGCACTGGGGAATTGCCACCAGTCCCAGAGGAGCCTCGCTGCTGAGGAGGCAACGCTCTCGCTCCCCGGGGCCCTGCTCCAGAGTGGGGGGGACCCGCTTCTCCACCTCACAGCACCATATGGAAAAAGCAAAAGCAAATGTAGCAGCAAATTAATCAAAAGCAGATAATACCAGCCATGGATGTATTCAATAAATTAAAAAAAAAAATAAAAAAATTCCCCGACAACGCAAGGAACAGCAAATTAATACACAAGCTTGGCTCTTTTTTCTAGAAAACATCTGTCAAAATACTTAAGTGTTTGCTTTGTTGTACAAGCAGGAGGTTATGATTTTGCAGATAGTCATAAAGCAGGGCGGTATTATAAAAATTAGAGATTTGCTCATTGTCTCTCCTGGTTTACAGTTACTAATTATGAGACTGCTAAGCGCCAAATGGTCAACAAGCAAACCTAATTGTTATTTAACTGCAGCCAGCCAGGTTGTCGAGGCACTCAAAATACACATATGTACATTTAGCACACTGCTGCTTGCGTGTGGAGTCAGGGATGTGAAAGGGGAGACGGCACCACATCTCCCAGGCACGTGTTTGGACACACTCTGCCAGAAGGCACATTGAGGCAGCTGAGAAAGGCTCCTTTTGCTCTGTCTTGAGCTGCTTATTGCAGGAACCAAGCAGCAGGAGGCAAAATATAGAACTGCAGAATGGTTTGGGTGGGAAGGGACCTTTCAAGCTCATCTAGTCCAACCCCCCCTGCACTGAGCAGGGACATCTGCAACTGGAGCAGGTTGCTCAGAGCCCTGGCCAACCTCACCTGGGATGTTGCCAGGGATAGGGCAGCAACCACCTCTCTGGGCAACCTGGGCCAGTATCTCATCACCCTCAGCATAAAAAGTTTCTTTATCTAGTCTAAATCTTCCCTCTTTTAGTTTAAAACCTTGTCCTGTTTGGTTTTAAATCATCCCTTTAGTTAAAAACCATCACCCTTGGGCCCTGCTAAAAAGACTGTCCCCATCTCTCCTGTAAACCCCCTTTAAATACAGAAGGGCCACAACAAGGTCTCCCCAGAACACTCTGCATTTCTTTAAAAGCCTGAGGAGATATCCATGCAATGCAGAATAGCTGACCACAATGGAGGCTTTAATCCCTTATAATGCCAGAATACGGCCCCTTTTTTTCCTGCAGCAGGATATGGGAACTGGCTCATTATTTCCATGGGCTGGAAAGAGCGTGGGAGATGGTGATGGTGCAGAGGTAACTGGGGCATTTCACTTGAAATAACACTGCTGGGGGCCCACATCATTCACTTAAAAGCCCCCAGCAGTGCCAAAGCATGGGGTTCAGCACATTGCTTCGGAGGAAAAGAGATGCACAGCAGGGATGGGCAGGGAGGGAGAGGAGGCTGTGACAGCTGCCACCTCACCTGTCACACCAGAGCGGGCTGCTGTGTTAAAAAGCCAGGTGATAAAGCCAGGAACAAGAATGAGGAGGAGAAGATGAAGCAAATCAGAAGCCAGCAGCTTCACTGCAATTGCTGGGGCCCTTCCCATGGCAGCACCTGGTGAAACAATTTACCCTTTCCTCCTGCAGAGTAGAGCATCCGGAACAGAATTATGGTGCTGCACTCTCAGAAGTGATTTCAAGCAGACAGGTACTAGTGGTCAAGCAGCTACTTCAAAGAGGGCTCTGCTCCATCACTGCACCCTGTGGGCACGTGCTCCCTGGCAAGAGCCAATGCTGGGTCACCCTGTCCAGGGGCAGGTTGCACACACTGATCCCTGAGCAAACCAGGGAAGGCAGCTTCAGACCTGCAAATCTAACCTAAACCTCAGCCATGGAGGTAACTTTGGCCTTTCTCCAAGCTCCAGCTCCACAAAGCACCCCTGGTCACAAGTGGGAGGATCTCTCATCTATTTGACCACTACTCCAGGTGCCCAAGGAGTCAGCTGGAAAGGACACATAGAGGATCCATGGGAATGAATGAAACAATTCTTCCCAAATGGCATGAATAAAATACAGCATGATAAAACAAGGAAAAGTACCTTTGATTTTTATTCATTTGCAATGCAGCTATCATCCCCGATTTGCAGCTGCTGACTTCGGAGTCATTTTCAAGGGTTTAGGTCAGCTATATAAAAAAACCAAAAACAAAACACAAAAAAAACCCCAACACAAAACAAACCAAAAAGCCACCAAACCACCAGGCGCAAAGTAGAGAGGTAAGAGCAGCCCTGTGCTCCACCAGCCCAGGCAGACACATGGACAGTCCCACCAGCAGCACTTGTCCTGGCAGTCCCTTCTGAAGCTCCTCAGGTCACAGCTTATCCTCAGGCCTGTCCAGAGAGGCTGGATGCCACCTCTCTCTTCTCTGCATGGCAAAGGGCTGCAGCACTAATGGGCAGCGCCTTTAGCCTTCAGGAGCAGCAACAGTTTCAAGGCTGCAGTATCTCAAGGGGCATCAGACTGGAAGGCTCAGTTTTGCCAAAAACATGACTACTTCCCCTGGCAGGGGGGAAGTTTCGAGCTGGAGTTTCTGAGAGTTTCTTAGTTTCTTTTGGTTTGTTTGTTTTGGTTTGGTTTTGGGGTTTTTTTTGTTTTGTTTTTTTTTCTTTTAATTGCATTGTTTCACTGAACCTTTCTGGGGCACCGCATTATGATGCACTCCACAGAGCTAGGCTATGACAGTTCACCTTAAAGGATTAGGCAACCATGGAAAGTCTTATAGCAATGCAGTTTATGTAGACCTGGAATGTATTCTCCAACGAGATTAACCTATCTAATAGGATTTGGGGAAGCTTTCAGGGCCATTAGGATGCCCCGTACATGCTAAAGGCTCCAGATGCTGTAACCATTTGATTTAATCTAATCAAGGCTGCCTAGGTGTATTCTGTCAGTGATGGTGCTGTCATTTTCATATTACATCTCAATAAGCAACTTTCATCCGAGTTCCATCATGTACAAACAGGCAAACACATTTGAAGCTAATCTTCAATTATAAGAGCCACTAATTATTAAAGCCTGGGTTTACAGCTGGTTATAGTCTAATCCTGCATGGTATGGAGCATTCCCCTCAGTGCTGCTAAAGGGACATCCAGTGTCCCCATTTTCCTTTATTTTACCTTATAAACCATTTCACCCTATCATTATTTGTCATTCTTTCTTCGGAGGAATCCTCAGTGCCCGGGGTGCCAGGTGCTGTGCAGATCAGCAGTGCTAAGGATCAAAAGGAAATAAAAACAGTCTCATCCCAGTGCTCTTGCCATGCAAACACACATAACCAGAGGCAGCCGCAGGCCAGTGCGTAATGGGAGAGAGCGGTGGGGAAGGGAGATGGAGGGGGCCTCTCTACAGACATCTCATTTGATAAGCAAAGACGATGCTATAAATCGCACTGATGAGCACCTACCCTCTGGAAGTGAGCAAACCCCTATGAGGGATGAGCAAGTGCAGGAGTTACCATCTGCTCGGGGGCTTTTAGCCGCTAACAGAAACATTTCCCTTCTCCACAGGTTAAACAGATCCCCAGTATACATTCTTTAAATCCCAGCCTGGAGATGAAACCAAAGGCCACCTCACAGGCTGGCAAGCATCCTTGGCTGACAGAGAAATAGAGAAAGTGTCTAACAACCCCCGCAAAAGCTACACATGTCAACTGTGCACACCCAGCAAAGAAAGCACCTGCAAGCGAGAGCAGCTGGAGCAACATCTGGAGCACTCAGTTGTGCTTTTGCAGGTATCTGCTCATTTGCCAGCTCTGTCTTGACAAGTCCAGGGCAAACCGAGATCTTTAGGAATCAAGAGATTGCACTGAAGAAAGTCCTGACCACCCCTTGAGGTGAATCTGGTACAGGTCACCTTGGCCATTAGATGTCCATCCACATCATTTTAAGCACACGAATTGCAGCTCTAGAGCCAATTGACTTGCATCTGAAATGGGCTGGCTCAGCAATGCTCTGAATCTATTCACCCGCCTTTATGTTTATTTTCAAAGACTAGTTTAGGCATCTCTTCCTCAGTGATATTCATCAGAGGAAAGGAGCAAAGATGAAAGCCTGTAGCAGCCTCTGGGCAGGATTTGTCCAACCCTGTAATTCTGTTCTCTTCAACAGACCAAAATCTGAGAGGTATGGGCACACCAGGAAATGTGAACCACTTCAGCTGACCCTGACTCATCAGGCTGTGAGGAAAGGATTCCTCATTCCCTGAGCATCTTCTCAGGCAAGTAACTTTTTTTCTTATATGAGTGTTCTTCCCATTATTTTTCAGTGGGGAAAAAAAACCAAACATTTTTTTAGGACTAAGGCTAAAAGGCCCAACATCTGTTATTGGTAACTCAGAAACATGATGTTCCTCCCAAAGCCTTCAACCCTGCCCCTACAGAAATCCCCCTGTCAGCAGCCTGGCCCTCTTGGCTTGCCCGTGCTGCAGAACAAACACTATCAAGTCTTCCCGTTGGGCTCGTGTGAAATCAGAACCCAGCACAGGCACAGCACATGGTCTATTTTCGTTTTAGGGGCTGTCTCACACACGGCAATTTGTGGTTGCCAACAGCGAGTGGAGATTACAGAACGAGCATTTCAAGAGATACCAAAACAAAGTCAAGATGGATGCAGGAAGGCAGATGCTCAGCTCAGTAATGCAGAGGAGCCCCTTTGATTTCAAAGGCTTTATATTCAGGTGCGACCATCACCAATTTCTGGACTGGTGCACGTTGCTGAACACCGACTGCTCTCTAATCTCGTGTCAAGGCACAGGAGACAGTAACAATCACAGACCAAGATGAGTGAAGTTTACCATTGGCACATACTAATAACTTCATATGTAAATTGACCAACTCATTCCAACTCTTCCCCCTCTTGCATTCATGGGAAAAGATGGGTTTACCTCTGAAACTCCCTCAAAACGCTTAAACATTGCATTTGTTTTGAAATGAGAATTAAATCTGCATTCAGGACATTACTTTGCTCCTCACTCCAATTAAATTACAGTTTTGTTTTCTTAAACAAGAAGTATTGTCACCTCTAGAAGCCCTGCCAGAAACAACTGCCTAATTAAATCCACGGAGCCAAGTCGTGCAGATGCGACTCTGGCTCTGCCACTGATGCTGCAGGTGACCTCGAGCAAGTCACTTAATAGTTCCCAGACAGCCTGTCCCACAGGAGAGCTCTCAAAGTTATTTCATTTCAGCTCAGTGAATACTGTTAAGTCTTTGGGAAGAAAAGACTGAAAAAAAATGCAAATAGCTTCATGTTCTTTCACATTGCCGCAGTCTAATATTCTTTCTTACTTGAGTGTTTTTATAATGTGGTGGGGTTTTGTCCTTTATCCCTTTCTATGCACAGGGTGTTTGTATAATGAAAGGAGTACAAGCTGCTATAGGTTATGCCTTGATGCCTTTGAGCTCTCTCCTGTTCAACATTTCCCTCTCTCAGAGAGTTGCTCTGGCTTGGGCAGGAGGGACCTGGTAGGGGGAGAGGCTCAGGACAGAGCCTGCATTTTGATGGAGGTGAACACCAGTTTCTTAACCTGCCATTTGGCCACAAATTGAAAGCCATCCCAAAATAGCCTGGAACGCTTACGCAAAGTTGCTTAAATGAACCAAATACTGAATGCAACTCCTATATCAAATCCAGGTGCTGCTTTAAAAAAGAAAGAAAGAAATTCTTACAGACTCTACACAGCCCCATCACCGACTACAGAAGCACCAAGCACAAGCTCAGCACTACAGGAAAGGAGCTTTGGAAATTATGGAGAATAGGCTCAAACAGAACAGATGACCCACTGCTCATTTAGACAATAAAATTATTTTTTTTTAAAATTGCCTTTTCCTTTCGAGCTCAGACTTCCATGTCAACTTTGCAAACTCTGCTCTTTAACAAAGCTGATGTTAAAAAAAAAAAAAAGAGGAAAAAAAAAGAGAAGCTATATCTGATCTCATCAGCCATTCTGTCTTTAAAGCATTTGACTACAATCCGCACCAGACATACTTAGCAAACTTTAAAATACAGCCTCTCAACATTGTTACAATTAAGTCACTCTGAAATGTCATGAAAAGCAATCTAGTCCCATTAAAATCTTCACACTCATTAAAAAAGCACTTACAGACTCGAAAATGTTCCTAATACATTATTTAAAGACACAAGATGTACAGTGACTAAAAACCTTGTACAGAAAGGGAATAGCAACAGTCTGCTTTAAAAAAGGCTGGCTGCGTGTGTGTGCAAATTTGTGTTATAATTAGCTAATTGGGAAACTGCAGGTAGAAGGTAGTTTGTAATATATTGGGGTTTTGACTAGGGTTTTTATTTATTTCATTCTTTTTTTACTAAAGAAAGAGGGAAAAGGGTGCTTTCTTTTTCTGGAAGTGAAAAAGCCCATTGTAGGCGATTTACAAGCACTGTGCAGATGACATGTGCCAAAGCCACCTCTTTCCCTGGAAGGGGTAGGGGAAAACCACAGGCATCCTCCAATACCAGACAAAGAAAGGGTCACTCAAACTTGTGCCTGTGAGAACTGGAAAAGCGGGAACAAAGACAAATGAGCTCAAACTGTAACCAAGTCACTGTCCTCCTACAAATGTTGTATCTTTTTTTTGATGTTAACAGCATAAAATTTGCATCTTTATTGAGCCCATTGCTGGATGAACCATGTTTCTCCAGGGCCCCAGAGCCATGAAACAACATTAGATGCTTCTTCCAGTGAAGGCTCTTGCTTCTCCCTGTACCTCACCTCATTTAAATCCTTTGATTTTTTTAATAAGGTTCCTCACAATTTTGACGAATGCAAGAAGGGAATCAGGCCACACAGAGGCATTCAGACTACAGAAAAGAAACAGCATTTGAATGAGCTGAAAGAACAAGAAAGGATCTGAAAAGATGGACAACTGTGAGGGATCCCCTGGTTTTCAGCAGTGCCAGCACAAAGCCTCTTATTTCAGTGACTTGAATTCAGGGGAGGGGGCAAAGAAAAACATTATTTACTTGCAGAGAATGAAATTCCCCACATGCTACAGACGTTTCCAACCAATCGAGAACAAAAAAACAAACAAACAACACCAACAAAACAAACAAAAAACCCTTCATGTAAGTCGACTTTCTGAACAGTTTTGTCCTCCCCAAACCAGAGCCAGGACGCTGTCAGAAAGCAGCTCTGTCCTTTCAGGCAGCGTGGTTCAGGAAAAGCAGCATGAGGGCTCAGCCCAGCCTGGCCAGATGCCTCCAGCTACCTCTCTGCCTTTTCCCCAGAAAAAAAAAAGACTGGGATGACTGACCCAGTCAGCATCAGTCAACCGATGACCGGCACACTGACCCAGTCGGAGCGTCCACCTCACCAGGTGCTCTGCCAACAGCCTGTACTGAAGGTCTAGGGAAGATCAAAACAAGCTCAGTGCATAATGAGTCTACCCAGAATAACCAGCCACCTGCACAAGTTGTGACTAGGGATCTCCTGAATCATGCTCTTTAACAGCCTTGAGCTGTGAGTCTTCCACAAACGCTTCCAGCAGGTTTCCAAACCCACATCAGCTTCTCACACCCACCCAGAGGTGATAATTTCCACAGCTCACTGCCCACTCACAGGAAGAAATATCTTCTTCTGCCTGTTCTGGGCCTCCACACTTCATCTGACACCTCTAGGTCTTGCACGAAGAAGAGCTCGAACAGTCACTCTCCATCTACCTTATTCATGGCTGAATCAATGTTTATCACGTTGCTGTTTAATCATCCCTCTTCCACAGTGGAAAGCTCAGCTCTCTTCACCCATTTCCTACAGTGAAGGTATTTCTTCACAGCACATCTCTGTACCTCTCCTAGTTTTATTATATCCCCCAGAGATGGGGGGACATATAGACACAGCAATCCACGGATGTGTACAGTGATAGGATGACATTTTCTTTTGCTCAACAAGTCCTAATACTTCGTTTATTCTGCGAATGCTCTTGAGCTCTGAACTGGTGTTTCCTCAGGACTGTCCTCCGAGGGCAGGGAGAGAGTTATGTGGAAGCTGTGTAAGAACCAAGGGAGCATCCTTCCTCTGCCCATCTGCAGCCCAGGAGTCCTTAGACTCATGGCCCAACATCTGCATATCGGTGGGATAGAGCAGGGTGGGAGGCACATAGCTCAGTAGGGCTGGGATCCAGGCTCTCTTGAGCCTTGACCAACCTGGGTTAGGACATTAGAGCTCAAGCACAACGAGGTGTAACAATGATTTGTTACTCAAGGTCCACAATGAACACGCTCAAGGCACATCCAAAAACCTGGTGACTGCAGGCACTGGCAAAGTGTCTGGTCCAGGCTGCAGACCCCAGAACCGTAATACTCATTATAATACTAATAGTACTCAGCCAAAGCATCTCAGTAAGATTCAGCTTTTGACACTCTCAAGAGTGGGATACAAAAGCAATGAGTAGACTATGTGAATGAGTTTATCTGAGAGAATAATGAGTTTTATCTTAAAGAAAAGCCCACTGTAGGCAATTTATGATAGTCATGCAGGTTAGAGAAGGGGCACGGGGGGGAAGCATGGGAGAAAAGAAGATGAGAGAGAGAAGCATAAGCATATTTTACAAATGCCAAAGACCTAATATAATGTCATTTTAACCACTGGATGCACTTCAGCTTTCAGGAAAATCAGTCACGATGACCAGCAACTTCTCAAGTCATAGGCAGCACAGTTGTTTCTCAAATAAGATCTCCTTCGCTCCACGTCTTCTCCCTGCAAAAGCTGCTCCTGCTCTCAAACGTGTCCCTGGGCCCCTTCTGAACAAAGGTCACCAATTAAAGGGAACAGCACGATCCCACTGCGACATGGACCGTTACCAGTGACCCAGTCCACAGCACTGACTGGGTTTCACCTCTGAAACGACTATAACTGAACTTGGGCTTCTAGAAGCCGAGTCTCACGCAGATCACCTAAGAATACCCCAGCCACATGTGCAAAGCTTCTGTAATCGTTCTCCATGGAAAGCAAAAGGAAGGCTCCTGAAATAATGACTGTCCTTGTACAAGGTGTATCTTTCAACAACAGCCTTCTCAGCCGTGCTCCTTCCAGCAGAAAATCCCATCCTCTCTCATGCTCTGACCTGCCCTGTTCATGCTTTTTTCAGTAGACCTTAATGCATGATGCAAATAGAAGACTGTTTCAGGGCATATAATAGGTAAGAACAATCTGGATGTATTTTATTACAGTACTTTATCATTTAACACACAATGAAGGCATGTACTGTGAAATACCACACCCCCCCTGAAGGTGTGATATTCTATTTTAGTACAATGCAACAGCTTCCCCAGGAGAACAGCTTGTTTTAACCTCAGCTCTAGTATAATGTCCAAAAATGCAAAGATAAAAGCTCATCCCCATTTAAAAAAAAACGTGCTATAGTGAGTACTGAACAAATTCAACGCTGAGTGAGAACGCAGGGAACTAACTACAGCTTGTCCTCCTATGGTTGAAGTGCCTGATCTTGAATCTCCAAAGAAAAAGGCAGAGGTTGGTAAACGTACAGCTGTTTCTGTCTCTCCTACATGCCTCCCAGCGCTGGGGGATTCCCACAGCTCCAAGATTGATGTTGCAAAAACAAAAGAAGAGGTTTAGCTAAATCAAGGCAAGGGACCATCCCAGCAGCATAAGAAAATGACTACGTAGACTACATCTGTCTACAAATGGCACCGGCTGCTGCACACCCTGCTACATATGCAGTGGCTGAGTACATATGGATTTGGGTGCTAAGAGAGCACCAGTACCTGCAGCTGGTTTGGGCTGGACCTAAGGCAAATGCTGGGAACCAGGCATTGAGGTCCCACTCCAGGGAAACTCCCAGCTGCGAGTCACCCAGAGCTAACAGCACCCAATGCTGCACATCCGTAGGGATGTTAAACTTGCCATCTACGGACAGTCTACCTAATCATATGCTATCATACATGTACTTTTAAAAATATTAATTAACAAACACTGTCATGAGAACAGGGACTTTCTGCCTTCTGTTCTGAGCAGCCACTTGCACTGGGTGTGTCTTCTGTGTGTTGGGACAAAGTCCTAAGTTTTCCATAAATCAGATAACTCCACAACAGAGGGGAAAAAAATCCCTGAACTCCATGTCAGGAATGTCTGGTGTTATCCTGATCCCTATTTCCCTTGCCTCCCAACACATTTCAGCTTCATCTCCTTTCTGCTCCTCCATTCTAGACCTCAAAGAATATTCATCTTTATTGCCTGGAGAGGACAAGCCAGGCTGCCCATAGCAGGGGACAGCCTTCAGCCTCCTCCAGAGACAACACTGAACTGTTCTGCTGCCTGAACAGGCCACTGCAATCACACTGGATCAAAAATATCCCAAAGAGGGAGAGATCCTACCAGAGCTGGCTGCAAGCAACCTTCACATGGAAACCCCTGCACAGAAAGGGAAAAGCTCCCGTTCTCGCACGGAAACATCTGGAGGGAAAAGGGGCTGGGAGCTAAGACATGGCCAAACTGGCTTTGGTGCTACTCCTAAAGCCTTGCCCCCTCTCCTCGCCATGTGGCCAGCATTGAATCACGGCAGATGGGCTCACCCCAGTGACTCCCAGCACCCCTTCCCTTCCCGGCTCAAAGCATCTTCTCAGGCCAACTGCAGAATTTTCTCCCTCTGTTTCTCTTCATTTGGGGACTCACTGTTTTGAGCTGGGGGAATCCACAAAGGCTCAGCAGAGAAGAGCTCAGACATTAATTTGCCTTTTCCTCCAGCCCATATAAAATTGATTTGTTATTATTATTATTCCTGAAAGCCCTTCAACTTTAAGCACCCCTACAGCCTCCTCTTCCTATTGAGACCCTTTGCAGGGCACCCAGCACGCAGGCTGGAGCACTCAGCAGTGGTCACAGGGGATGCACAGCAGCTCTCAGCAACCAGCTTGTCTTCAAAGGAAGGAGAAAGGGGTCTGACCATACAGAGTTCATGAAGGCAGCACCAGTCCTGTCTGTGAATGCAATGGGAGCCGGGCTGGCCCTCAACTGACTCATCTGTCTCTCAAACATCACAAAGGACCTGTCTGGAAGGGAACCCCCTGCTCTCTGGGACTGGCAGTGCTCTGCACCATCGGGGAAAAACACCCAGGGCAGTTCTGGAGAGATCTCAGCAGTGAGCATCTGTATGTCCTCACACCCCAGCAGGGTATCTTGGAACGGGAGGCTTTGCTGAGGAACTGCAACACAGATCTCCTGTTCCCACCACCACCTGTGTCCATCTCCATCCACAGCTCTCAAACCCCAGCTGCTCATTCAGGGTACTCCCATTTACTTCAACAGATGATTTTGGATTCTGTCTCAAATAATTTACTTTTATGTGCTTCTAAATCTCATCTGCTACTAAAATATTTGCTTTGCAAACAAGTGCCTTTTCCAGGAAAGCAAGGTGTGGAACAGGTACGGCCCTGAGGGCACCTGCCACTCAAACAAGCATCTCACCACCTCAGAAGCATGCCCCACAAGAGCAAGGGTTGCTAGAAGAGTCAGCTGGCATGTCCGACGGGCAGATATCTGCCTGGGTCACTGCCCCGGGAGATCTTGTTTCATGGCAAAACAATTGCTCATAAAAATTCCATTTAAGTTACTATAACTTAACATTGTCCAAATGAAAACCCAGGGGCTACAACTGAACCCTGGGTGACTCTGTGGAGTTGAAGGGCATTTTTTTGTATTTTTTTGCCATGCTTTTTTTTTAATATTCGTTGATCTGAGCGAACATAATAATCACCATCTGTTGTGAACACAGTTGGAAAGAAAAAAGAAGAGAAAAAAGAAAAAGGAAGATCACATGCAAAGCTGGTGTAAACCAGCAGTAAACCAGCATAAATCCTCCGACCCCAGCAGATCTGTTAACACCAAGGTAAAGTGTTTCATTTAATTTCTGCCTGAAATTGCTCATAACATTAAAAATGCACTTGTAGCCAGAGGGGTTTGGGGTTGGTTTCTTTTGTGACACAGGGCCACTTTTTGTTTCCTTTTTGTTCTAATGCTTTTGTACACTAAGTGGAAAAGGATCTCAGATCTTGACATCCCACTTCACTAGAAAGATGTCACAGGCAGCAACATCTGTGCCCCTGCCTGCCCAGTCAGCCAGTCAAGCACCTCCTCAGCCCCCTCCGTTACTGGACGGAGACACTGAATAAATTCCCTCAGCTCCTACAGAGGGTAAGAACAACAAAACACCAGCAGGAATGTTTAATGACTCTGTGCAAAGGAAAATAAATGGCTTAAAAACATAAAGTGCTTCTCGGGAAAGTAAGCTCTCCACTGGTGGAGAAGGAGCTGAAGCTGCCTGGATCCTTACCCATCGCAGGTGCCCTTGCCACCAAGCCTGGGGCCAGTCCAATGGCCCCACCACGGAGACCTGGCAGGAGGCAATGCCCCAAGTGCTAGAGATCCCCAGGCACTTGCCTGTCGAGATCCTCTGCACCACGTTGGGGGAGCACAAGGGACCCTGCCTGCTCTGGTTTATTTTTGCAGATGCACCGGGTGCAGGCAACTGCAGACAAGGTGGCTTCATGGCTGGAGGGTGAGTGGAATACACCATGCCCACGGTCACTGTTGGCACAGTAAAAACAGCACCACAGGAGCCACTAAAAGGAGACACGGGTTTACCCAAAATCCAAACACTCCTGGCTCATAGTGCTCCTGGGAACATGGACCAACTCCCATCCAGACCACTTAAGGATAAATCAGAGAAACAAGTTCTGCAGAAAGAACTCCTGTCCCCATGTATCCTTCCAGTGTGGGACATCTTGGAAATCTCTCCAAAAACTCAAGCCCTGCTCTCTTCAGTGGTGAGGCTGGAGAGAGACAGGACAGGACCAGCTCCAGCAGTCCCAAACACAACGCTGAACAGGGTCACGAGCAGAAGCCGTGGCAGCTCCAGGCTGAGCCATGTGCCTTTTTACATGGCTTGAGTATCATACCTCGAGATACCCAACACCGTTCAAACTACCAGCAATATCTAGACATATCTGAGAAAAACCAGGGAAAAAAAGAAGAAAAAATACAGATGAGGTTTCCCAGTGTCCACATGTAATGGCAAAAGATTAGGGAGATCTGGATATTAAGCGATTACCAGTGCTTTTTATTAAAAAAACTAAACAACACAAAGCCAACCCACAACACCTCTATCCTCCCAACCACTACGGTGCTTTCATTCCCACTTCAATATAACCTCTGCAGCCAGAATACTAACAGCACCAGAGAACAGCACACAGCAGCAAGAGTCCGAGATGAGACTCTTCAAATGGTTAGAAGAATTGATTTGAGCAACAGGGGGATTTTTGCTGGATTTGGAGCATTTTTATGGGTTCTGGTGAGAGCCAGCACTGAAATGATGCTGGACTTCAAGTGAGATGGGATCTCTCACATCATTGGAACAGGAAAAAAACTGTAGGAAAGCTCAGCTGTGATGTAGGATGAATAGCAATTGGTTTCGATCTCTGGTGACTCACGAATTTATTACACTCCTCCGAAAGCATTTCACACAGATCTCAAACCTTCACCTTGTCACGGGTTTCCTGGACAAGCAGGATTATTTCGGTATTAATCCTCCACTAGGTTTAGCAGTGCCTCAGATGCCGAAACTCTGCATGAGAGCCAGGCTCACCGATTTCTCCACCTGACTCTTCTTGGCTCACTCTACCAGCACTGGCAGGTATTTGTAAGACCCTGGCATCATTCAGCCCAGGGCAATTAGCATTATTTTGTAAAAAAGGACTTTAAGTGCAGAGAACTGTACCAGAACACTGCTCACATTGCCCTCGTCAGGCTAGCAGACAGGGGTTACATTACCTACTACTTTATAATACACCTATTATACACATTTTTTCCCGGATAACAGTAAGCCTGAGTCTTTCGCAGCCCTCAGGGAGCCTTCTCAGTGATGAGGTGGATCTGGCTGTAAAAGGCAGAGTGACCTAAAATCTGAGGCTTAAAGTGTTGCGTAACCTTTGAAATAATAATAATTAATACTAATAATAAAATAAAATAAATTACAATCAAATGTCCAAATAAACCAGAACCTCAAGAGAAAAGTCTCAGCTCGGTATTCAGGAGTCTTTAGCCACAGGTTTCCAGCTAACACCAAATGCAGATGGAAGGTTAAGTCCCGCCTCTCAAGCAAAAATATGGCCTTTAGGTTTCCCATCCCAAGGGATTAAGAATGGAGAAGTGGGTTATTTGCATTTACACTCGAAAAATGTGTACTGTCAGATGCCGAAAGAAAAAAAAAATTAAGTAAATACTAGTGCCCTCCCTCAATTTTACCCCCTAAAATCAAGGGAGTGGACAAGCAAAACAGCCGTCAAGAGAAATCATTCAACACCTTTACGTGTCAGCCTGGTTCTATTACTTTACAACTGAAGACTTTGGGTAGACATTTCTACCATCCAGGCCAGATTTAAAAAAGAAAAGCAACGAACCAACCCTAAAATTCCTACCCTGATGTTTTCATATCGTATCAAGGATCTAACAGTAGGTTCCACAAGGCTTCCTGAACCACAACAGCACCAACCATACAGGATAAAGGCCAGTTTGACATTTGGTGGGTGAGGTTACTTTATGGCATCCAATGCCAATGCCACAGCAAGAGTCTCCCTACCTGTCCAAAAATCAATAAAATCCCCAAACATCACCATGTCAGCAGAGCATTATGGTCTGGTTTGGAGTTGATTTGGGGCAAGGGAAGATTTTGCTTATTTGCTCTCTGCCCTGCAGAGGACCATAGACTCATTAAGGTTGGAAAAGATCTTCAAGATCATCAAGTCCAACCTTCTACCCAATACCTCCATGACCACTACACCATGTCCCGAAGCGCCTCATCTACACGTGTTTCGAACACCTCCAGGTATGGTGACTCCAGCACTTCCCCGGGCAGCCTGTTCCAATGTTTAACTACACTTTCAGCAAAGAGGAATCGGCGATGGCTTTTCTTCTTTGTGAACCATGAAAATTAAAAATCCCCAATGCATTTGAAACACGAGTATGCTTATGTCTCTGCACAGCGACAAAGCGTAAGCTTTATCCTGTACAAAAGATGATCACAAAGGCAAAATTCAGTTCAAGCACTCTGTTTTCACAAGGATACTGAGAATAAAAGGTGCAAACAACCCAGAAAGAAGCGGGGCTGACCTGTCCCTCGCTCTCTCTTCAAACACTAACTTCATATCCCTGGCTCTCGCACAACAGACTGTTTTAGCAGCAGCAGGTCTGCCTTATCCAGGGCACCACCTAGATATTATGTCTAATTTCAGAGGCAGAGAAAATACAGACTTTTGAAAACATTACCCCCCCTTCTGCATCTGTGGGCTGAGCAAGGTGGTGAGCTCGAGCCCCGGGCAGACACCAGACGGTTTCCAGCTGAAGGCTCAAGGTGCAACGGCACAAAAGCCAAAACCCGAGACTTTATGTACACGTGCAGTCGTGCACAGACACACGGGGAAAATTGCTATCAATTATGCTAGTTAATTATACATTATAATAGAATTAGAGCAAACCCTCCTCATTATCTCCCGGCTCAGGCCCCGCTCCGCAGCAAGCTGACCACATGCTGTACTAATGCCAGCAGCCCTTTCGCGTTAACCTTTATCAGCGCCTCGCAGCTCCGCTGTTTGCTCTGCGTATCGGGCTTGTTTTGACCTTGTTCCTGGCTGACCTTTCATTGAAATCTTAACATTTGTAGCAATCCCGCAGACTGGCTCATCTCCCACGGCCTCGCAAGCACGATGCATTTTTCTCCAAGGCTCTGAAACACAGGCTGCCTTGTTTTCCCCTTGTTACCGGCATCCTCGCCTGCCCTCCGAAGTCCTCCACCCTCCACGCTGCTCACGGAGGCTATGACACTACCCAGACAGTTTACAACTGCTGCTGTATGTTCAGTTATTAAGAGGAAATCCCGAGGGACGTTTCATTATTATTATTATTGTTATTTTACACGGAGGCTGTCAAAAAGGGATAATCGCATCCACGCCTCCGAGCAGCAGCACCGAGTACCCCGGCTGTGCCCCTCGCTGCCGCAGCAGCCAGGATGCTGAGCCCCCCGAACCAGCCTGCATCCCCAAAACTGGGATTGAGGCAGGTTAAAGAAAGGGGCCTTTTACAGCTGGGTACTCGGAAGGATGGCATTTAGCACAGATGCCTGTGTGGGAACCCGGGCTCCTGCAAGTGACACATCCTTAAGCATCTCTGACAAGTCCTGACTCCACACACTTGCACTGCAGGGACAGAATCATCTTCGTGCACAGGAGGAAGCCGTGACCTGCATAATATTTGCTCTGCAAAGTAAACATGCTCTATATTTAAAAAAAAAAAAAAGAAAAGAAAAAAAGAAGAAAAATAGTGAAAGGAACCCAGAATAAAGTTTTCCATGGAAGGATTACAGAGAAAAAGCCATCAAGAAGAGGCAGAGTCCATTCAAAGATGGCAAAGTCCCAACTACCACACAACTGATTTGACACAGTAGTGCAGCAAAGACAGTAATTTAAATTCCCAGGAGCACAGGGAGCACGGTTTAACAGAGTTTCCTCCTTTTCCACTACAGTAATAACACAAAGCTGCAAACAGCATCCTGGTTTCAATCTCTGCTGTGCATTCCCTATAACCCTCCTCATCAGCTTTCATGAGGGTTTAGGTGTCAGAGATGAAAACTGAATAAAATCACATTTGTGAGGAAAGGTCCAGAAGCAGATTTTTGGCTGTTTGGGTTATGTTAGGGGAAAAAAAAAAAAAAAAAAAGAGAGAGAGAAAGAAAAGATGAACAGAAAAAAAGAGACAGAGTGACTGAAGGTTTAGCTCAAAAATGGTTGAGGCTTCCAACTTGGCAAAGGGAGGTGTTAGTGAAAAAATAATAATCCCCTCTGAAATGCCATAAAAACAATAATCAAGCTCAACTCACAAATAAGGGCATGGAAAAATTTGCATCATGAGACCTTCCTCTACCACTCTAGCGTCTTGTCTTTGAGACAAAATCAACACGGCTACGTAGAGGTGGCAATGGTGGTAGCTGAGGATGAGACACACCAGAGGTCCAGAAACGGCTGAATTCACGTTACGAAGCAGAAGGGGCAATGGTCACCCACATACAGCAGCAGCAGGCAGAGCACACTGGCTGCCTCCCCGGCCGCGCTCTGCCCACGCCATAGAGACAAAACCCACTGCCAGGGGCTTGTGACACACCAGGACTGCAACAAACCCCAGTGTCTCTCCACCCTCCCCTAAACACCTATTGAGGTAGATGCACCTCTGCATCTGTCCCTCCTGCACGCACAGACCAGCACGTGCCAGTGCTGGCAAACATTGAGATGACAGTAAAAGAGTTGGGTGTTTTTTTTACCCTGACCCTTACTTCTCCCAAGATATAAACCTTAAACAACTCAACATTTAAGGATCATCGACAAAAGTCACAAATAGCTATATTTTTAAAAAATTGCTTTAACATTTTAAACCCTCAAATGTCATCCAAAATAACTGCAGTCAGCTTGAAAAGCTGGTATTTTCCACTTTGCAGATGTCCAGTGGAAGACCTGCACAGGGTTTTTGTCTCGCTTTCAAACGGCATCATCTCTGCCTTGCGATGGAAACTCTTCTTTCTTCAGGGAGGTTTAGTGAATGGAGAAGAATCAATGCTCCGAGCCCAAGGAGAGCAAAGACCATGCCAGTCCATCCCCAGGGATGGAACCAGGGAGCCCTGGGAAGAGCCTCTAGGTGATGGACACTGGGGAGGGACTTTTTAGGCTGTTGGGCAGTGATAGGACTGGAGGGAATGGATTAAAACTAGAGATAGGTCGATTC
>WUAM01000107.1:10838700-10856496 GCA_024336885.1 Actenoides hombroni
TGGGAGGTGTCCCTGCCCATGGCAGGGGGGTTGGAACTGGATGATCTTTAAGGTCCCTTCCAACCCTGACAATTCTACGGTTCTATGACACAAAAGCCCCTGACCACTTCTGCAGAAGGCATGAACCCAACCCCACACCATCAGCCAAAGAGACCAGAACCTGCCAACCGAGTCCAAGGGGGCTCTCCCCAGCTTCTGCTGCTGCACCCTCCTCCAGCCCCTTCCCAGAAGTGAGATAATCTGGCTTTTAAAGAGGGTTCACAGCACTTGACCCCAAATCTGCCGAGCAAGGGAAAATGGAGGCAGTAGGCCAGCGTGTCAGGTGTTAGGATGAGATGCTCTTTTAATACCTTCCAGGTTCTGAAAAGGCTTTTTATGCATTAGATCCACCTTTTTTTAATACTATGAGGGCAAAACTGCACTTACGGGGGAAAGGAGCATAAAAAAAAAGGTAATAAACATTTAATGATCCAATAATTGGTTATATCAGAGTAATCACTGTTCAGTAATTAACTCCCATTCCTGCTTGCTCATTTGATATTTTCTGTACCCTTTGATAGGTTCCTGTGACTATCAGCATTCCTTAGAAACTCTTACACTGAAACCTTTTGATGAAGCTAAAAAGCAACGATACCATTAATCACTACACACGTCCCAGTGGCTTTCAGACTCTGAGACAGGGCCCTTCCTCTTCGCACATCACTCCTCAGCTGTCTTTAAATGCAGCCACTTGGCCCTGGGATCTGAGATTTTCTCCCTGGTTTCCTTCACGTTACAGGAAAAATGAATTAGCTATACATTTTCTATGCCAAAGGGTTAGTGGGAAAGCACACCAATGTAAAATTACATCTTGAAAGATAACAAAAAAATAATTACATTGCGGTATCACAGAAGGATACAGGGAACAGCTGGTATGTTGCTGCAATGTAAAACTAGAATTAAACTCAGGTTAGTGTCACTTCCAACTAATTGCCCACAGTAAGCAAGAAAAGACAGGCACTGGGCTTCTGCTGCCTTCACCAGTCCTCTCTTACCCGGAGTAACACCAAGTAGTGGGAGAGCAGAGTGTGCTGGCACAGCTTCGCTTCAACCACGGCAATCGTACTGTAGCTTAGGCAAGAGGGTGAGGGCTCTCCCTGCAAGAGTACCCAGATGATCAGCTTTATCCAAACAGGTACTGCTTCAACCCCACGACCGAATCTAGCCAACGGTGGTAGGTATTTTAAGACAAACTCATATAATGGAAGGAGGCTTCATTTATGATTTTTAAAAATTAAAAGATACGCTACACAATTTACTTCTCTGGAGTAAGAGCTCTGTGATTTAACAGCTGTAATTTGCTTAAGAAAAATGATGATACAGAAATGCTGACTTCTCTTTTGTTTCCAAAGGAGAGAGATTATTGCCCAAGAAAAAAAAAAAACAAAACCAAGAACAAATCTAACTTCAAGTTACTTTGGAGTAGATTTTGATCTCAGTCACATCATCATAGAGCCAAATTAATGCCATGGCATTTCCTCACACTCTACGTTTATTGCAGTCATCCTGGTCTTTCTCAAGACAAATATCTGCTGAACTTAAAACCAGTAAAGTTATTTTTTTTCCCCCTGAAGGAATCGTTTACCAGAAATTTATTTCCAGTTGCCACAACTTTATACCAAATCAGATCTGC
Source organism: Actenoides hombroni (assembly GCA_024336885.1). Lineage (NCBI taxonomy): Eukaryota > Metazoa > Chordata > Aves > Coraciiformes > Alcedinidae > Actenoides > Actenoides hombroni. The sequence goes on from WUAM01000107.1 coordinate 10,840,373, forward strand.
TTCTTGCAGTGGAGCTGCCATTGGCTGCCAGGGTCTTTGAGCAAGAGGTGCTTTTCTTCCAAACCATATACACACCTTCATCAGCACAGATCACAGAACAGGAACTTTTGCCTCAAAGGTTTTAAAAGATCAGGGGTCACAGAAAAACACAAGAAAAAAAAGAAAACATTCTTCACAAGCCAAATATTCTGCCCCAATTGTCAATATTATGCAAGATGCTGGCACTGCAGCATTATATTTTTTAACTGCTGCTATATAAACTAATGACATGAAAGCCAGTTAACACAAGGAGTACTGAAATTGAACATGATGAAATATCAAAGTTAATCAAAAACACGCACACGAAGCAGTCAGTCATGCCCTGCACCAGCTAGCAGGATTTCCTAAAGCACGTTGGGTTGGAACTAAGGCATTCAAAGACCCGAAGCAGAGGGAAGGTAAATTGTTTGTATGTTACTCATGCACTTGAAGGCATTAGTAGTGATGGGAAGGGAGGGAGACAGAGAAACAGATTGAAAGGGGCAGGAAAATTAGAGAGAGCTCCTTGCCATTAATGGAAAAATAACTGCAGAGTGCTGTAACAGATTTCTCCTCTTTTGTATGCATAGGAATATTTATTTAATCAATGTTCTGTAACAAAACAGGCCTCTGGTGAGCTATCGTGGAGAGTGAACTCCATTCAGAGAGTGGTGATTTGAATCCTGCCACCTGTTTAGCTGGTATTGGAGAAAGCAACAATATGTGGCTGGATGGGAAGGTGTCTGCACTGAGGTGGGGGGAGGAAGCTACTCCCCCGGTAGCTTCCCAAAGTAATTACCCAAAGTAATGCTACATGCCAGGGAAATCTTGATGACTCGTCATTAACAGGACTTAACTGCAAGCAAAGCTGCAAAGTTCATTTCTCTTCAGAAGAAACAGAATTCAATTCCATACAGAGGAGGCTTCAGCTTGGCAGCGTTACACCCAGACCCGGATCCGTGCTTGAAGCCCAACTCCCCGACACCCTCGCTGCGCAGCCGCACGCTCCCATTCAGGCATCAGGCAAGGGACACATAAAACATGAAAGCTTTCGGCAAACACGGGCTCACGCCAGCCCGCAGCGTGACTGGGCTGCCCAGCCACCCATTTCCATCCCACCATTACCAGTGGTCACCCAGTCAAGCTGCCTGCTGGGGCCTCTCCAGCACATCCAGGCGTGCTCCAGCCAGCTGCCGGGTCCCGCATCCCATAGGATGCTGAGCTGCAGCAGTAGGCAGAGCTCATACCATGCCTTGGCCCTGCTGCTCCAGGAGCTGTCTCACCTCCAGACTCAACTGCCTGAAGCCCCCAAAACAAAAAAACTCAAGCCACCCTCACCAAGCTTTCCCTAAGGTTTCAGAAGTCACCGTTAGGAAACCCGACGTTAAGGATATATTGATGTTTGCACCTAATAACATCCCGATCCTTACTGCACCTACACAAACTCATTTTAAGTGGACTGTGTTATGATTTTTAACAACATATTCAAACCCTGTTTTAAAGAGGGACTGATTTACACACCTGCACTAACACTGCTCTTAAATAAAGCCCTGACAAGGGTCTACTGCAAGACCTGGGGACATCAACGGGAACTGCTCATTGGACTGTTTCTATCTTTCTCATTTTTGCACTGTTTGCTACAAAAACTGGCCACGAACATGAACCTCATCACAAAGCAGCTTTGTTCTTCAATTCCTTACACAAGGACTAGAAGAACCCTGCACTTACCTTTTATAGGCCAGTCAGTGACAGAGATACACCAGTTTTATGGCATATTACACCTGCAGACCCCTGGCATTGACGACAGACCTAATTTGTTTGTCACCATCATAGCTGCCAGGGTTAGTAATACACCCTTTAACATTTCTCATACGTAGAAATGAGAGTTTCTTCCCTATTTTGCAATGGATTTAAAGAAAGAGATTGCCATAAGCCAGCCCTGACATCCACCAGCCACAGCAGGGACAGGTAACGCTGCGAGTGATTTAAAAGTGAAGCAAGCCAAAACAAAGCAGCACTAACTTTTACATCATTGGTAACTGTGGCAGTCTAAAGTAAGGTAAAGCACTAATCAGAATTTCACCGAGTTAACAATCACATCAGATTCCCTTAAAAAAGTGATTGCTGTCAACAGTTTTGGCACAAAAGTATCGCTTTATTTTAAAAGGTGGTTGACAATAACACAAGTGCCTTCAGTTATTTCAGTGTGTTCTAGCCAAGTCCCTGACAGATGTATTCAAACATTGGTGTTTTGATGTCCTACAGTTAAATTATGTAGATATTTTATGTTAACCACTTACTACTTGAGCATCCTGCAGATGATAATTAAGTAGCCAGGCAATCTCTACAGAGGGAAAGTATTATCAAACCCCTTTTGCAGACAGAAAGACTCAGCTACAGCAAAACTAACACTCTAGCTCAAGGTGACACCAAAGCGTGTCTTTGACTTCACACTAAATAGTAGCTCACACATCGACATTGTCCCCATAGACCTGCTTTTCTCAGTTAAGAAACCCAAATCTATAAGCCCGGGCACAGCACCTCCCATGAGCATACACAGGGATCCAAGCCCAAATCCCTCCTTATTCAGCACAAGCACAAAGCAGGTGCTCACACGGCTGTGCTGAACTGGGAGGGGAGTGACTGCTTCAAGGTTACCAAAGACGACGGTGTTTACGTGGAAACAAACCCGTGTCTCCCAAGGACCAGCTCAGCATCTTAATTAAAGAGTGTGTTTGAAGGACAAGTGGTATCAGAAGAGCTGTTTTGGGAGGGACCTGCGCATACCCAAACACAACGGCAAGCGCTGTGGCAGAAGGGGAAGGTGGCCACGGGCCAAGCAAGATCCCCCAACCTGCTTTGAAGTCCCAGCTGGGCAGAGTACTAAACGTAGCAGGTGGAAAAAAAAAAATACTAACAAAGCTGAAAAAGAAGAATCTCTTTTATGCATATCACCCTTCTCGCTCTCTAGCTCTTCCCTTTCGATCATGTAAAGAGCACAAGCATCACTCCAGTCTGGAGAGAGGCTGCGTGGCACATCCCATGGCACGTGAATCCCACATCCCATGGCACGTGAATCCCACATCCCATGGCACGTGAATCCCACGCTGGCTGCTGAGAGAGGCACCGCAGACCTCAAACCTGCCCCAGAACAGCCACGCGTGAAACAGTGCGGAGAAAAAAAAAAGGTAAAAGCTGAAGAGATGACCCTATACTCCACAATGTGTGGAGCTACACAGTGTAAACGTCCTTTCTAGGAGAACATAAAGCAAATACCCAAAATATTCAGAGTAGCAGCCCAGAATGGAGAACAAAAAAATAAAAAAAAAGCCCTAACATTTCAAAGCCAATTTTGTGGTGTTTTACATTGTGTGTTTTTCCATGTTGTAACCGGCACTTCCCTCCAATACTCTCAAAAGCCTTGTCAGTGTGGCTGGCAGGACCTGACCAGGCCCTGCAAGAGAAGCATGGTGAGGTGGGACCACAGCCCTGGAACAGAAGTGCAGCTCACACTGTGTAGGGTGATGGGAGAGATGCCTCCTTCCCCATTTGAAATGTATTTGAAAGGATATTATGCCAGATACCTTCAGTAAATAAAGTCTTCCCTAACCTACAACACCGACACAGTCAAGTGCAGCCTATCCAGAGGAAAACGTGGTGACCCATACTCTAACATCATCATCTAATCCTTGAACTAAAGACAGTTTAATGCCTTTACAAATCCATATGTTTTCTAATACCACCATTGCTGTCAGCAGACTACAGGAGAGCCTCTTTGAAGATGGAAGTAAAATGACAAAGCACATCATTGTGAAGGCAATTATATGCTGCAGTAACCATTTTACAATGGGCCATATGGGCTGTATTTCAACAATGCAATTTCCAAATCTGCCTTAGCAAACATATATCTCCGTCCCAATCCCAGGTAGATTTTGCAAAACAAAATAAGACCGCAGCCAGAACAAATCCAAAATACGGATAACAGCTGTAAAAATACACCAACAAGGATACCAGAGCTATTTTTTGTCAGAGTACCAAACAAAGAGAGCAGCCACAGCAGACCTTATGAGGCTATTCACAGCAAAGCTACCCATTCAAGGGACTTAGAGACCTGGTTTTATCAGAAATCTGATTATACACTCGCATGCTTTCCCATGCAGCTGACCAATCCACTGCTGGCAGTTGTTGTCCCATCCACCTCCACAGAGACTGCAGGGCAGGGTAACTGCAATCCCAAATAAGATGTGAGAAATCAGACGTGAACCAAGGCAGTGTGAGCTTACTTCGGATCACCGCTGAGACCCGGGACTCTAGGGTTTAACAAAACAAACCAAACACCAAACAAACAAACCCCCCACACACAACAAAACCAACCAAACAAAAAACCAACCACAAAAACCCACCCAGAAAAATCAGATCCTTACACTTCTGACAGCTGCAGTTTCAAATGCCTGCTCTGTTTGCCTGGCTGCTCGGGCTCTGCTGTGGTACCCGAGGTCACTCCATCAGCCCAGCATCACCTCCAGCAGCCTCAGGGCTGCTCTCAGACTAGTCCCTTTGGAGGCACGGAGCAGCAAAACTGCAGCTCCGGCCCAAAATCTCTCCCTCCTGTTCATTAGAGAAGCAGGAGACAGGGCTGACAAGCAGGCTTCACAGGGCAACATTATGCAAAAGCTGTAGTCTGGTGAAAAGTGGGTTTAATTGGGGTTCTTTTCAGTAATCCCCTGTAGTGGTCCATTGCCTTTGGAGGCTCTGGGCTGAATACCTGTTTTGGGATATCCTTATGCCAATGGCATTATTTTCTAGGAGCACTGGAGTGAGGCATGGAGACCAACCAACCAGACAGACAGACAGGAGGTGCTCAAAATCCTGGAGGGTCACACACACTCAACCTCCAGGCAGGATCCAGGCTGCAGGACAGCAGCTGGACAGCCCTACATACATCAATACCAGCAATAAAGACAGGAATAGGCCAGAACATCTTTCTCCCTGAACTGAAGTAGTAGTAAAAAAATTCTTTAAGCCTGTAACAAAGAAATGGTAAAGGTGGAAAATTTACAAGTTCATTGCCAATTCATTAACAACAAACTTGCATTTCAGTGCCAGGAGTGGCACGCAGAGGATATCCTGCCACTCAGGAGTGCACAGCACAGAGCAAAACGCACCGACGCAAGGGGAACACGTAACTGGGTATTCAGTAGCCAGGTCTTGCAAAGTGCATCATCCAGCTCTTATCATTGTCAGCTCCTCCAAATGATCCAGGGAAGCCAGGCAAGAGCATTTCAAAGACTTTAATCCATGTGAAATATTACTTCCTGGAACCGGAAATTCAATCCCTAGCAATGAAAACAAAAAGCACACTCTTAAATGTACCTTTCAACTTGGCCAGTACCATCATATTTAGGCACTCTCTCTAAAAAAAAAAATTTTCTTTACTCATTAATATAGAGGAAACTTGAAATGATTGCTGTAATTGCAGTTAAAAAATTAATCATGTTTTGAGATAAATGCAGATAAAAGCATGTTTTACTAATTATCTTTTGAAGCTTCTGCTCATGAAAGATTAAAGGTGGAAGAAAAGTTGAAGCACTGAAGACAAAAAATCCCACCATTTGAAACCACTTTGAAGCCACATACCTTCTATGATTAATCCTTAATGTCCAGATGTATTAAAAAAGAAGTCCTTTTAATTCAGGGAAAAAAAAAAAAAAAAAGTATAACATGCCCATTGGAGCTTTTATGCAAACAGCTCCCTGACAATAGGTGTGTGTTGCTGACACCTCCCTGTAGAAGCCCAGCCCAGAGCCCAGCACCCGCAGCAGAAGCGGGCTCACGACTGCAATGACTCACAAGGCACATGGCTGGATCTCCTTTGGGTCTGTCCACAACTGGGACAAAGAACTTCAAATCCACTGAATTCAATAATGTTGAGGTTCATTGAGCTCTCCAGACCTGCAGACATAACCATCTACTTATCAGCTAATGTTACTAACCCAAGTGTCTGCCACCATCTGAGGTGGGTACTGGAAGCAGCAGAGGAATGCGGGTCTCTAGGACAGCCGGTCCCAGAGGAAATGCCACCAAATCCACAAAAGGGAAGATAGTCAGGGAGGAGGAGCTGGAGGTACCACCATCAGCTGTTTAACAGACAACCCTCACCACCAGCCATGGGGGTTAAAAAAAAAACCTTGGGGGTTATGCACAAGCCACGTGAGGACCTATTTCCATCCCTGGGGCTTTGAAAGGAATGCAGATTATCTGGGGTGGAAGCTACTCAAAAGCAAGGCTGGTACTTCCATTCACAGGCCCGGAACTAACAAGGCAAATAATTCCCTTACTGCTCCATACCAGTAGCCTATTTTACATCAGTAGTTTGCAGACTCTTTCTAAGAACCCCAAGAGCGTTAATTCAGAGAGAAACCTATTGACTGCCAGCTTAAATTCCCTCTACAGGTGTCCACAGCTCCACTGGAAAAATGTTAGGCTTCTGCAAATTGAAACAAGTTGAAAAATACTATTACATCAAATTGCTAAGATACTCCATAGCCATTTCACAGACTAAGTAATGATTTACATCAGACTTGAATTGTGCCAGTGTATCTGAAATGCATAAATTTCAGGAGGTGTTTCCTCACTGGCAACCCCAACCACTTGCAGCACGACAGAACCAAATGCCGGTGTTACAGCGCAGGTTTCAAAAGCATTTCACTGAGCTCAAATGCTACAGAAAGTCAATGTCAAGGACTCTTTAGTTCTCTAGAGTTTTGAGAGTTAGGACAGATCTGAAACAATCCAGTTGACACCTCTTTTCTAAGGGAAGGGTCCCACCGTAAAGAATATTCTTCTCTGTCTGTAATTCTTCTCGCTCTTTTCCCACCCCTCCGTATCATTTAGCATCAGTGACACCAAACTACTAAGTTGTCCCATTACTATAAACCTGACCAGGGCCAGGTAAAAGATTCAACAGTTGGGTTTTCATAACCATACATCCAAGGAAATTTGCCAATGTCTTTTTATTTGCATATCTGGCAGACTGCCCCGGACAACTAATACAGAAGTGACAGCGTACAGGTGTATTAGTTTAGAGTTTCCCTTTAATCTAGAGGTGTCAATTTGCTTCCGTTTTAATTACATCCATCTTGATATGTTATTACAACCTCATGAAACTTCTTCATTATGTGAATGGCTATAAATACACACACATGACAAACAGTTGTTATAAATTTTCTGGTTCAGCAGCGGAGACAATACCATAGCCCACACATCATGCACATGTAAAGTTTCAGCGCTCCCTCGCCTCTCTCTCCACCCCTCTTCTTTCCCTTCCTTCTCTTTTCTTTCATCCAATATCAAGATGGGTTCCCCCCACCCATATTTAATGGACCCTCTAAAATTCCATCACTAGTAGCAGCATTCGGATACAACCCCTATCGGCTTACAGAGCCAGTTCAGCACATCTGTGTCCTTCGGGGCTGCGCCTCTTGTCAGAATGTCTGTTTGTCATTAGGCAAATATAAGGAGATTGCACTGAGGTCTTATAAACATGCAAAGATCCACTTTTGTAGCTACATAATTCACCAAGTTTTTCAACACACATTCTGAGGTTGAAAACTTGGCAAATCCATCCACCAGATGTATCTTTCTGATCCCAGAACTCATTAAAATTTACTTTTTACTCTTTCTTTTTTTTTTTAAGTTGAGCAGACTCAGTTGTTGAGCCACATTAATTGCATTTTTATTATTTTTTTCCATAGTTAAAATGACTAATGCTAGAAGAGTCGGTGCCTACAAGCACAATAGCCAGCCAGTAAAAATTACTAGGACTTTTAATCCTTCAGCAATATCCAAATCACATAAAATAAAGAGAGGCAATTTGGTCCCCTCAAAACAGACGGTTTTGATTTTCAGTATTTATTTTGAATTTTCTTTGAGGGAAGAAAACAGAGGAGAATAGACACAATTTCACACCAAGAGATTCCATTCAAAGGTCAAAGTGCCCTTGACGTGCATTAAAACCCACAACACTAACAGAGTTACAACATAAATCGTCATCAACAGCAGCACTTCTTCGCTTGCCTTCCGATCACACAGGCTCCTCAGAGGTCAAAACTTCTTTCCCTGCCTCACTTCTCCATCAGTGCCCTCTCCAATGGACATCACATCACGCTCGGCTGCTCGACACATCTGGCCAGCTCTGGAGCAAGCTGGAGAGAGCGTGTTGCCCAGCTCTGAAAACAGCATTACCTCCCAGCTCCTTCCCCTGGGCCTTCTGGAAGATGAGAACCAGCTGCTAGTTTCTGGAGGACCCTTGAAGGACACTGATGGCACTCTCCAGAGACATGCAGTGCTAAGCACCTGGACACGCAGAACCCAAGATGAAGGTGACACAAGTGGTCAGGAGCCAGGTGAACAACAGAGCCTAGAGGCCCCCATTGGGCATTCCCATTTCATATCAATGAGCTGGGTCCCTGGGCTGACTCTCCTGCGCTCCCATCATCCATGTAAGAGGTCTCAAAAAAACTGAAGTAGATTCTCAGACTGAAAAGTCTCAAGTCACTTAAGGCTTCCAGAGCGAAAATAAATAAAAATCAATGCCTTGAGCAATTATCACCATGTCTGTAATTCACCTAAGCCTCAGCAACAGGAAATGCTGTGTGAACAGCAAAACACGGGCTGTCAGAACTTGCCGGGAGGGAGAAGTTACACCACTCACGTTTCATACCCAGGGCCACCACTCTCCCTTGCCCAAGGGCCATCTACGGGTGGTCCAGGAGAAGTCAGCAGTGAACACTTCTGTCTCATTGGTTCCACTTCATGGGCAAAGAAATGAAACGGCCTTTCCTATACCAGGAGGGCAAATTAACAGCAGCTGTGGGACACTCAGAGCAACCTGCAATCTGGGTCACCCTGAGCCCCGAGGGTGGGTCATGTGGGACATGGAAACCTCTACCCACATATAGAGAAAGAAGTGGCAGTGGCTTGCAGATTTCACTGACAGGTAAGGGGGTATCTGCACCAGGTATTATCACTGTTACACACTCTCCTCAAAAATATTGTCCCTCTCCCACCCAGCCTATTATGGAGCAAAGCTTCTCACAAACTTTCATTAATTTGGTTCTGGATCTGATGGTTGCTTGATTGCGTAGAGTGTTATCCATGTTTTGAAGCCGGACACAACTCTATTCCAATTACTCTGCAACACAAGGAGTATCCCTCCAGAACTCCAGCCACCTAAAAGCTAATCTAACCTGGAACCTCCTGGTGCCTACCTCTGTCTACCTCCAAGGTGTGCACGGTCATCCTGCAGCATCCACAAACCTACCCCCACGGTTTCACTCAAATGATGCTCAGCACAGCACACATCTCAAAGGCTGAAGGCATTTGCTTGTTTCCATGAGCTCATCCAACAAAGGACAAGCACAGGCTTGTGGACAGGGAGGACAGGTTGGCGATGCCTTTATTCCCAAACTAGTCACTACCCTTTGCTACCAAAAAAGGTAGAAAAAAAAGGCAATTTATAAAAGCACTGATTCTAGAGAAGCAACTTCCACTTTGGGAAGCTGGCAAACACATGTGAGACAGATTAAAGGGCAACCATTTCTGGAGAGAACACCAAGCTGATCTCCAGCGCAGCTGTGGAGTAACTATTCCCATTTGGACCGGGGATATTAATCATATCAGTAACATGCACATCAGCCAGCATTACACAATCTAAAGTTCAGACAGCCAGGAACTTGGGCACATCAGATACCAATACATCTCTGCACACCTCCTGCGTCTTTGTCTCAGGAGATTTTAAAACCAGCAGGACACCAAGGGAATGCACACGGAGCACACGTCATGCGACGTGACCACGCTAAACCCGAGATGCAAAAACTCACAAGCAGAAAAACACGTGCAGTGCCAAGGAATAACCCACTTCTTTTGCTGAATTTTATTCCGCTGCTCCCGCACAGAGGAGGACAAAACCAAAACTCCTCCCTGTAATATTTACCAGACTAAAGATTTACCATTTTGGTTAAAACCTTCTCTATCCACATCATGAGTATGTGAACTTCAGCAGTAGTGTTGCCAAGATACAAGGAGAAAAATCTCAAGATATTAAGGTAACACGCTATTTAAAGGCAAATAGTACAGCAGAGCTGAGCTGGGGATCTGACAAATTGCCACTGCACGTTCTGCTGTTACAGCAAAACAAATCCCTACCTGCATTAGCCATTTCTCATTACTTACAAAGTGGGTTTTCATATCCATTTTACAACAAAGGAGTTTAGGGGACTATGATGTTCTGAAGCGGTCTTCACCATGGCTTGGCATCGAGTCAAAGTGACAACAAACTGACTATACAAAAAAAAAAAAAATATGCATAGAGCTGGTAATTTGTGGCACATACCGAGCCAAACCCCAACGAGAACACAGATACTGAACTGATAAATCATAAGGCTGATGTACAAGAACACAGGGAAACGCTGGAAGCAATTTCCCCTCGCAGAACCAAGGCGACGGTGCCTCAGCAAAACACTGCAGTCGGAGCAAAGGAAAGCTGAGAGTTAAACATTTCCACATTTCAACCCGCAACTTCCTAACTCCATTACCTTTTTATTAATTGCATTTGAGAATTCACTAAACTCGAGCTTGGGCTATTTTTAAAACCTATCTGACTCAACTTATTGTTGCTCAGAACAAAGATTAAACTGCTAATTTAGCTGCAGATAATTACAAGGCTGCAGGTCAGACCCCCGGTGTAATGTGGTAGGGTCTTCCAGTCAACCTGATAGAAACAGTCCTTAAAAAAAACCCCAAAAACAACAACAGCAACAAAACAACAACAACAAAAAAACAAGAACAAACAAACAAAAAATCCCAACATAGTAGCAGAGACAGGGGGCAGACAAGGAGCCATCTCACCGAGTGAAGAATTGTGCTGCTTTTCCCCCAGCAGAGTTACTGGGTTTAACAACTCTTTCAGTGGGGACAGATTTTGTGACTGTTCCCCCTGGGCACTGACAGCAGGGCTCTCACCTAGAAGCAGTTACATTCACAGCAACTGAACTTACCTGAAACTTCCACTTTTGGTAACAATCAACTCCTCTAGTTCTCAGTGCTCCCATCCAGCCCCTGATATTTCTCTATTGATCTCACTGTTGTAACTCAATCTTTCAATTACTCAGCCTCTTGATGTCTTCCTTCTGATTTTTTTTTTGCCTTTCCCTAGTGATCATTTTCCTTCCAAGTTCCTGATCCTTTACCCTTATTTTATAAAAGTTTCTTTACACTCCCTCATTCCAGCAGAGGTCCCAGATATTTAATGAGAAAGGGCTTACTTTCTCACCCAAATTGCAAGGAAAAAAAAAAAAAAGATGCCAAGATGAAGAAGGACAAGGGTGTCTTTTGTCCTACTGACATGTGGCATAATTCCCATTAATGTTAAAGAGTGGGGCCAGTGGAGACTACTTGAATCACATTATCTAAAGAACTTGTCCATATAGTTTACTCTCTTCCTTCTTCAACTCCAGGCCACTGTGCCTCCTATTACCACCTATGGGAATGGTAAAAAACCACCACCTTCATTACACTGTTACCATCAGGAGTTTATAAGAATATTTATGCAACAATCACATTCCTCAGTCATTATCTGCTCGAACAGACAGTTTCAGCTCTTCAACAGCTACTGAATTCAGTGAGAGTTGAGGGTGCTCGGCTTCCCAGAAAGATATCAGGCTTTTAAAAGTAACTTTAAAGTATTTTTAAATTAATTATTCAGGTGTCCAAACGACAGTAACATGGGTTTTGAAATTACCCAAGAGCTTCCTTTTGTGGAATATGAATCCTGCTGTTTTCAGTCCCACTTTCAGTTTGGGTTCCTGTTTTTTTTCAGGTCTCGTCACTGAGCATTTTCAAGAGATTCAGTTGCTCTGTCAAGGTTATCTTGAAATTTGATCTCAGGTCAATTTACTGTTGCCTCTAAATACACAGTGAAAATAATAAGCACATCGCTTGGTATGATATCCCAGTGTCACACAAAACCTAATGCCACTCATCATCTGCAGATACCTTCATTTAGTTGCTCCCTTCTTTTCTCTGCTGGTCTAAATCTGCAGACTTGCATGTGCAAACAGAGACTAGGACAAACACCTAAGCATCTAAGCAGTCAATAAACACAAGAAGGGCCACCAAGATTTGCTAACAGCACTGAACAAACACCTGGTGTTATGATGCTGCCGCGGTAAGGCACGAAGATCAAATTCCTCTTGAAATATGAAGGGATAGAGACAAGGCAGAACAAACTTGCTTGAAACCTCAAAGAATTTAAGTAAACAGGCTAATCAGGCCGGCTAAAAGGCCGGTGAGAAAAGAATTATTTGGGGAGGAAAACCACACTGCAAGACAGCCACTCTGGTGTCCAGCTCAAAGCTTCTGCTGTCACACAGCCAAGCTGTTTCTATTTTCAGTGGGCCGTGCCTAGCGATGGGTATCACAAGTTATTAAAGCAAATTCCTGCATTCAGATGCACACACAGAGCCACACTGTCAGCGCGCACAGACACACCACTGACACCACAGTAGCTTCAAAACCTTCCTGTAGTCACTTCCACATTTTGTTAGTGTAACAGTCGTCTCTCTATTTTCAAGCCCACATCAGCTGTTCAGCTTTACTCCAGCTAGTCTCATATTATCTGTCCAACATGGAAATCTGCTGTAGCTGACATCCACCTAAATCACACAAACGCAGTGGAACAATTGCTTAAAAATTATTTACACTAGGTGGATGGAATAATCTAACACAGAATTCAAAGCTCATTAAACAGCTCCTTGACAAATATTTGTCAGCATTTCTCATTTGTAATTAATTATATTGGGCTTTACCTGGCGATAATTTAGCGTGGTCTCAGAACAAACTAATGCCTGCGTGCTGAACAGATACCAGCTCTGCAAACGCAGGGTGAGAAACTGTGCCAGTTTTATCAAACAAGAATCCCCATTTAAATGCAAGTTCCCTCCCCTTCCCACCCCACACTGCTTCTATCCGTGCTTTATAAATATCTGCGTCCCATTTCAGGCTTGTCAGATGAACTGCCCAAGATGAAGCTAAACAAACATCTGCAGAAAAAAACTCATTACCTTACTCGGTGTTCAGAAAACCTGAAACCAACTGCTTACTCCATAGGGATGGTCAGAGCTGACTCAGGAAACATCAAGTACTTCCAGGCTTTAAGCTATCTTAACATTCAGGTCAGATTTCATTTCTCATCACAGTAAACCAGCTTCACCACGGCACGTCAACAGCCATGTCACGTCGGTCTCCTGCCTGGAGCCCTACGCACCGGGGGGTAGGAGGGAGACAAACATCTTAGTGAAATCTCACCTCACCAGAGAGCTCTCCAGAAACCTCCTTGCCATCTCTGCCAGAGCACATCATGGAGAAAGTCACTCCAACGGATTGATTTATCACATCTTTTCCTGTCAAACTGGTGTCTAAAAATCCCCACCTGGGTTTGGTGAACTATTACTGTTGGTAACAAAGGGACCGGCAGCACAGCACGAGCTACACCAAGCTGGAGAAAGCAGTCAGCTCGACAAGACACCAATCCCACTGACACGGGTCAGCACTTCGCTCTTCTTACAGGCTGGAAGATCTGGGGAGCCAGGGAAGCGATGTGCAAGTAACTGCTCTGGAGTGAAGCACAGAGCTTGCTGCTGTTAGTCCCAGCAAGGCTACTCACAGGAGGAGCTGGTGAATCAGATCAAACTGTAGGACCACGGCTCAGGCTGCTTAACTACAGAGTTAAGTGCTGGTTTCTGAAGGTCAAAGCTCCAGGATGCTCCCCAGTGTAGGGGACAGGCCTACACTGCACATCGCTACACCAGAGTCTAGCAAGGCCGGGTGAAGATCAGTTTGGCCACATCTGCAATGACACTGGATTTGCTCAACTGTCATGACAAGTGAAAAAAATTTTTAAAAAAAGGAAAAATCAACAGTGAGAACCCACTGTCTTTGTTTAACTCCCTCTTCCCCTCTATTCCCCACGCAAACATTAGGGAGATCAAGGTATGGGCTGCCATAAACACAGAGACAGATAACTAGAAGCAGATGGCCTCTATTTCTATACCAAACAATTTACACTTGAGAAGCACAAGAAGGCTACTGATATTTGGACAGAAAAGCAGCTCCAAGAGTGGGAGCTGATTAAGAAGACAGTTTTGCTTCAAGGGATGGGAACTTTTATCACCATAACCATAACAGACACAGATGACTCCTGCTGAAGCTATCAGCAGGCATGAGACGTGTGCTCTTCTTGTGTAGCACCTGTTGTCCCCTTTGCCATCTACGAGTTTCACACAACCTGGTATTTTGCACAATTTGGGCTTTTTATAGTCACCCCAGCCAAAAGAACAGGCAAAATGAAGCTATATGGAAATTCTTGTTCTCGTTTGCAACTTTACACATAAGATCCTGGGGTGACACCTCACATCACCCCATTCACACACTTAGTGCTGCAAAGATGTCCTCGTAAGCGGGAAGCTCAGCCTTGTCCCTCCAGAGTGGCTATCCCCTCCTGCACAAGCCACCACCTGCCAGCTTCCCCTCTTTTGGGCCATGGATTTAGATCTTCCAGAAGTGAGTATGTTCTGCACTTTGGTTCTCACAGGTTTTCACATCAAGCAGAGGAAACACTCTGTCTCTGCACACTTTCAGCTCTGCTGAGTCTGGGAAAATGCTGAAGTTCAAGCACAAAGCCTCGTCTGGGTCAGTCTTGTCACATGCTGGGTACAAGTGTCTTCTAGAACCTGGAGAGAAACCTCCATGGCCTCCAGAGAGTTGGGGGCAGACCCTGAGCGTAAGATGTATAAATACCAGAGCACCTCTCCATGACACTCAAGGCTTCTTGTCTCAACTCAAGCACATTAACACCTAAACATCTCACCAAGGCTGAGATATCTCACTCCACCAGCCACTCACAACCTCCTCACCAACACTAACATCGCAATAAAAACCTCAGACTGCCACACACCATGTGCACGGTAATTGCTGCCACGTTGGGCTTGTGTCTTAGACACCTTCAGCTCCCTCTGATCCTCACAAACAACTTTCTCAACATACCTACGTAGCTGCGGGAAAAAGCACCTAACAACGATTTTGTGACATTATTTCTCAACGCAGCATGAAATCGTTAGGTCAAAATGTGCCACCTATCACATGAACATTAAAAGTATGTCAAGTCTCAGTGTGCGAGCTATTGTTTTATCTGAATGTGATATTAGCTGGCAGAACTGGGTAATGTTTCTACGCTCCTTTTTAGTGATACAAGATTACAACAGGATACAAGCAGTAGCCACTCTTGGCTTCACAAAGAGAGGGGGAAAAAAAGCACAGCAATTATTTTCATTTCAAGTGGAAAATAAACAAATAAGAAGTAAAACAGAATAAAGACGTTTTCTAAAGCACCCTACCGAGTTCTAACCATAAAACTTGCTCTTCGCTTCTCCTCCAAAAAGAACTACGGCCAAATTCTCAAGTCCATATTCCCATAAAACCCCTAATGACACGAACCGAGGCTTTGTCTGAGGAAAAACAGGGGTTTGCCCAAAACAGAAGCACGCTACTCTCACTCTTGCCAACAAACACGTATTCACACTCCTCCTCCCTCTGCTCTGAGCAGGGCACTTGTAGATGGGCTCACCAGGTGAGAAATGGTGGTAACATTGAGTTTCCTCATTACCTGAGCACTCAACACATTATTGCTTACACCAGTGTAACAGCAACCATGTGGAGGTTGGTTGGGAGTGGACAAATCCTCCCTTCAGTTACACCAGAGTAAGTTCTCTTGGAGGTGTTAGTCTATATGGATACAGGTGTAACCAAGGTCAAAAATCTATCTCCAAAGGAAAAAAAAAAAAAGAGAGAAACAAACAAGCACCCCAAAATCCTGAAAACACCACTAAGCATTCCTAATATTTAACCAGCTTAAGAGCTACACAGATATATATATATATATTTTTTTTTTTTTGGTTAAACAATCACCTTCATCTCCGCATTTATTTTGACAGTTCACAATCGTTCCAGTTGTGCCTAATCCTCCCTCCGGCCCCGAGCATCTCCCTGCC